>CM066033.1:761163527-761491707 GCA_033557465.1 Ichthyophis bannanicus
GGAGGTGGGTGGGTTGTGAGGACTAATTCCTGCTGTTCCCAGAGATCACCTGTTACAGGTAAGTAACTGTGCTATCTCCAGGAACAAGCAGGAACAAGTCCTCACATATGGGGACTCCCTAGCTAAGATGCCTGGGAGATCCTTCCAACGGTTCGCCATCTTCGTATGGATCTCAGGCATCCATCCTGGGAAGGTGGGCAGGAGTTGTTCAAGTATGGAACAGGTGTTTGAGGACAGCCTGACCAAACAAGGCATCCCGGCGGGAGTCCTTGTCCTAACAGTAATGGGCTGTGAAGGTATGAACTGAGGCCCAGGTGGCGGCTCGACAGATCTGATCTATGGATACAGAGTGAAGATGAGCCATAGAAGTGGCCATGGCTCTCACATTGTGAGCTGTGACATTGCCTTCCAGAGAAATGTTTTTACTCTGGTAAGCAAAGGAAATACACTGAGCAATCCAATTGGAAAGTGTATGTTTGGAGACTGGAAGTCCCAAATGAGAAGGATCAAAAGCCACAAAACGTTGGGAAGACTTTCGATGTGGCTGAGTCCTGTTGAGGTAAAAGGCAAGAGCTCTTTTACAATCTAGAGTATGAAGGTTCCTCTCTGCACTGGATGCATGAGGAGCCGGGAAAAAGACAGTTAGATATACCTCTTGATTAAGATGAAAAGGCGAGACCACTTTGGGCATAAAGTGGGGATTCGTCCTAAGGACCACCTTATCATGATGAAACCTAGTATAAGGTGGATGAGCCACTAAGGCCTGTAGTTCACTGATGCGGCGTGCCGAAGTGACAGCAATAAGGAAAAGGACCTTCCAGGAAAGAAATTTCAAGGAGGTAGAAACCAACGGTTCAAAAGGTGGCTTCATAAGCTGACCTAGAACTAGGTTCAAATCCCATGCTACCGGAGGAGGTCGGATGGGAGGCTTAGTTAGAGTCAGGCCTCTCATGAACCTTGCAATAAGAGGATGAGAGGAGACAGGTTGTCCATTTAGAGGTTTTAAGGATGCTGCAAAGCGCTCAAATGGACTCTTACTGAATTCGTCTTAAGGCCTGCATTAGAAAGATGCAGGAGATAGTCTAGTAGAGAATTCAAAGGAAGTGCTAGAGGGTCAAGACCCTGTTGAGCACACCAAATGGAAAAGCGTTTCCATTTGAAAGCATAGGAACGCCTCGTGGAGGGTTTCCTAGAGGCATGAAGGATATCTTTCACTGGTTGAGAAAGATTGAAGTCATGAAGGCTTAGGCCTTCAGTAACCAAGCTCTGAGGTGTAGGGACTTGGGGTTTGGGTGCCACAAAGTCCCCTCCTCCTGAGACAGAAGGTCTGGCGCAGTTCCCAGGTCCAGGGAGGGTACCTGGGAGAGATGCAGAAGTAGAGGGAACCACACTTGGCGTGGCCAGCGTGGAGCTATGAGGATCATCGACCCGTGATCCCTCTGGAGTTTGAACAGAGTCTTGGGAATCAAAGGAATGGGTGGAAAGGCATATAGGAATTCCTGACCCCAATGCAGAAGAAAGGCGTCGCTGGCCTGAGCTCCCTGACACGGAATCCTGGAACAGAACCGGGGAAGTTTGGCATTCCACGAACTTGCAAAGAGGTCTATGTCCGGGGTTCCCCATTCCTGAAAGATTTTGCGTATCTGGTCCAGATGTAGGGACCATTCGTGTGGAAGCAGAACTCGACTGAGTCTGTCTGCCCGAGAGTTTTGAAACCCTGGAAGATACACTGCTAGAAGATGAATTTGATGCTCTCTGGCGAAGGCCCATAATCTGAGAGCTTCGTTGCAAAGCGACAGAGAGCCTGTCCCTCCTTGTTTGTTTGCGTAGAACATGGCCACCTGATTGTCTGTATGAACTAGGACGGTCAGGTTGACAAGGAGGGTATGGAAGACTTTGAGGGCAAGGAAGATTGCTCGCAGTTCCAGGAGGTTAATGTGAAGGGTGGTCTCCTGTGGAGACCAAGTACCCTGAGTGGAGAGGTGTTGAAGATGGGCTCCCCACCCTGTTTGGGAGGCATCTGTTGTGAGGGTTGCTTGGGGCAACAAAGGTTGGAAGGGGGCCCCCAACGACAGATTCTTGGTGGATATCCACCATTGGAGGGACCAAAACAGACGTTTTGAGGTGAGTATTTGGTCGGAGAACGCTCCTGATGCTTGAGTCCACTGGGTGGCCAAGGTCCATTGAGCTGCTCTCATATGAAGACGAACGTAGGGCACCACGTGTACCGTGGAGGCCATGTGGCCCAGAAGTCGCAGCATTTCCCTGGCTGTCAAGTGAGTGCTGGACTGAGCTTGGGAGGCCAAGCACACCAGACGTTGGCCCCGGACCTGAGGAAGGTAGGCCCTTGCAGTGGTGGTGTCCAACTGGGCCCCTATGAATTCCAGAGACTGAGTAGGGATGAGTTGAGACTTGGGAAGGTTTACCACCAATCCCAGATACTGCAGAATGTGTCTCGTGCGGTCCAGGGAAATCTGGGCCTCTGACTGAGATGGAGCTCGGATGAGCCAGTCGTCCAGATATGGGAATACAAAAATTCCCAGACCTCTTAGAAATGCGGCTACAACTGCCATGCATTTGGTGAACACTCTTGGAGCAGAGGCTAGACCGAAGGGAAGTACTCTGTACTGGAAATGTTTTCCCTGGAACAGAAATCGTAGATATTTTCTGTGGGATGGGTGGATGAGTATATGTGTACGCATCCTTGAGATCTAGAGAACAAAGCCAATCCTGACTCTGAAGGTATGGAAGGAGAATGCCCAGAGAAAGCATTTTGAATTTCTCCTTGTATAGAAATTTGTTCAATTCTCTCAGATCTAGGATAGGTCTGAATCCCCCTGTCTTCTTTGGTATGAGAAAATAAGGGGAGTAGAAACCTGTCCCTTGTTGAAGAAGAGGAACCTCTTCTATTGCCCTTTGGGCAAGGAGGGAAGAGACTTCCTGACCCAACAGGGCCAGGAGAGATGGGGGAGAATTGAAGTGCCTCACCATGGTATGTGGAGGAAGGTTGGAAAAATGAAGTTTGTAGCCCTCTCTGATGATAGAGAGGGTTCAGTGCTCTGATGTAATTTGCTCCCATCTGGGAGCAAAGTGAGCTAACCTTCCGGGAATGGTGAGGGGCTCTGGTTGTTCTAGAGCCAGAAAGGTTAAATTCTCTAGGGGCAAGTCAAAACCCCTGAGGGGGTTGAGCCTGCTGAGGAGTGGCAGATGTTGCAGGCTTTGACCTTGCCTGTTTAGGTTGCTGACGCTTAGCAGCAAAGCAAGGCTGAGAAGATTGTTGGCCAGTATTTGTGGAAAATCTGGCCTTCTTGTAGTAAGGCCTCTTGAAAGACTTTTTCTTGGCAGGAGTAGAGGTAGACTTAGAAAGTCTATCTAAGGTAGCATTTTCTGCGTCCATTTGAGTGGCTTTAATTTTCCAGTCTTTACCAAATAAGTTCTCATCTGTACAGGGCAGATTCCGTAAGCCATCCAGGACCCAGGGTTCTAGGTCAGAGGCCTGGAGCCAAGCAAGTCGTCGGGCTGCAATAGCAATGCCCGAAGCTCTACCGGCACCCTCAAAGGAATCAAAGGCTGCTCTGTTGGAGAACTTAGAAACATCTAGAAGCTGTTTCACCAGAGAAATGAACTCCTCCTTTCTATCCTCAGGGATAAAGGGGGCAAAATGCCGTACCTTTAGGGCAAGTTCCCTTAGAAACATGCCCATATACAGACTGTATGAATTAATCCTGGCTATAAGCATACTAGCCTGGAAGATTTTCCTACCAAAAGAGTCTAGGGTCTTACATTCTCGCCCTGGAGGGGTAGAAGAGTGCCTTTTGGTACTCTTAATCTTTTTCAGCGCAGACTTCACCACAATGGAATGGTGAGGCAGCTGAGTTTTGTGAAAACCAGGAGAAGGAGGGACCCGGTATGTGGTGTCCAACCTACGGGAATGAGGAGACAACGTTAGAGGAGCCTCCCATAAGTCCATCAAGTGTTCTTGAAGGATTTCATGGATAGGCAGGGTGACTGCCTCTTTAGGAACCTTAGGGTATCCTAAAATATCCAATTTCTTTGATCTAGGTTCTTTTTCAGAGGATGTAGTAATAGAAAGTCCTTTAGCTACTTCTATAATGAAGTCTTGAAAGGACAAATCCTCTGGTGGAGACATTCTCCTCTTTGGGGAAGAAGGCTCTTCAGGAAGAACAAGAGACAGCTCATCAGAGTCATCAGAGGAGTCAAAATCCTCAGAAGAATCAGAGTATCCTCTATTTGCTTCCAACGCACGATACGCATACCGCTCGGTATCGACATCAGGTGTACCGGGTATGGGATCGGTATCGTGCGAAAACCCGGATCCGGCATGCGGAACCGATCTGCGTTTGGAAGACGATGGTCTCGGTTCCGGTATGGGGGACGGTACCGGAACCGGACCCGGAACCGCTGAATGCGGTACCGAGGGCGTCGCAGCTTTAATAAAAGCCAGAATGGCGTGCTGCATGGTCTGAACAGTATTGTCCATAGACGCCACTGCTGCCTGGATGTCGGTACCGGCATGGGCCGGTACCCCAGAGCAGTCTAACAGGTGATCGGTCGAGGCCGTGCCATCGATGTCAACCTGTAACCCCATAGATGGAGCTTTGGAAGCCAGAGCTTCCCGCCGGGGTTGTTTGGCTGGGGCAGGGTCCTCCGACTCAAGATTGAGGGCCTCTCGATACTTTGAAGGAGATTTGCCTTTTGAGGACCTGCCCGAAGAAGGTTTGGTTACCTGAGATCCATCCGGAGAGGAAGACCTGGATGACTGTGATGCTGGATTATCTGAAGCAAACAGTACATGGAATTTGTTGGCCCGGTTCTGCAAACCACGTTTAGACATCTGGGAGCAGGACGGGCAATCCGGAATGGAGTGGTCAGGCCCCAAACATATAAGACACCAGTCATGGGTGTCTGTAACAGAAATAACAGCACTACACTTGGTACACTTTTTGAAACCAGGGGCTGGTTTCTCCATGAGGAGAATTTGTGTAGGCCTGAGGCCTAACCGAAGTCACCAAGTTGTGCTAAAATAAAAGTTGTTTGTTTTTTTTTTGAAAGAAAAGAAAAGAGAGACCGGCGGTACCGGTTTCGGTATGGGGAAGGCAGGTACGCGGTCTAAAGAAACAAACTAAAATAAGAATTTCTTCAGCGGTGACAGGAACACGACCTGCTGACTCCGCGGAAAAAGAGAAACTGAGGAGAGCTGGTCAGGAAGGCGGGAAGGCAGCGCGCATGTGCAGTGGGAGGCCCCAAAGGCTTCCTTTCTGGGAAGCTGGGGAGCTTTCCCGCGCAGGCTCCGTCGGTTCCGACGTACCCATATGTGAGGACTTATTCCTGCTTGTTCCTGGAGATCATGAGGAGGGATCTACCTAAGCTTGAAGAATGGTCTAGAATTTGGCAGCTGAGATTTAATGTTAAAAAATGCAAGGTTATACATTTGGGTTGCAGCAATCCAAGGGAGCAATAAAGTATAGGGGTAAGTACTTTTGTCCACTAAAGAAGAGCGGGACCTGGACGTGATTGTGTTTGACGATCTTAAATTAGTTAAACAGGTAGAAAAGGCAACCGCGAAAGCTAGAAGGATACTTGGGTGGATAGGGTGAGGAATGGCCAGCAGAAGAAAGCAGGTGATAGTGCCTCTATATAAGTCTTTGGTGCAACCTCATTTGGAGTATTGTGTGCAATTCTGGAGACCGTACCTTCAAAAGAACATAAACAGGCTGGAGTCAATACAGAGGGTGGCTACTAAAATGGTTAGTGATCTTCATTATAAAGCATATGAGGACAGACTTAAGGATCTTAATAAGTACACCTTAGAGGAAAGGCGGGATAGAGGTGATATGATTGAGATGTTAAAATACCTGTGAGGCATAAATGCACAGGAGGAGAGCCTCTTTCGACTGAAAGCAACCTCTGCTACGAGGGGACATGGGATGAGGGTGAAAGGGGATAGATTCAGGAGTGATATAGAGAAATATTTCATTACGGAAAGAGTGGTGGATCTGTGGAATAGTCTTCCAATGGAAGTGGTAGAGATGGGGACAGTATCTGAATTCAAAGAAGCATAGGACAAACACAGAGGATTTCCAAAGGAATAAAGGGGAATGCTGTAGGGGTTGATATGGAAGGATGGACTAGATAGGCCATGTGGTCTTTTTCTGTCATCATGCTTCTCTGTTTCTAAAAACAGATATAAGAAGTTAGAGCAGGAACTCCAATATCTCAGAAAGGAAAGAGTCACAGGCATAGTAGGTGGGGTGGGGAAAGAAGGGGGGAGAGGGAGAGGTCATTCACAGAGTCTGGTATTTTATGTGATGGGTATGTCGAAGGTTTCTTGAAACAGGAGGATTTTGAGCTGGGACTTGAACCTGATCAGAGAAGACTCTAGGTGGAGGGCAGCGGGACGCTATTCCAAAGGTAGGGACCAGGAAAATAGAAAGCAGAGTGACGCATCGGTTCATGCCTGGCATGAGACGGGCATGGAAAGTGTAAACTGTTCGCATGAAAGTGTAAACTGTTCCTTGACCATCTAGCCAACCCTCTAGACAAAGGTCATATTTATTTATCTGTAAGAGCATTATAATTTTATAATATGTATATACAGTAGTTTCTACCTCGTTTTTACTCCATGTTTACATTCCCTGTTCAATGTAAAAAACTTGATGTAACTTGCTTACATTCTTGTATGTTCTGTTTAAAATGTAAACCGCACTGATTATAATAGCAGGGTATATAAGAAATATAAATAAATAAATAAATAAATGAACAGAGAGAGCAATATAGAATGTGGAGAATGTTGCGGGAGAAGAAGTATGAAGGGATGCCTGAGTGGAGAACTTTATGAACCAGAATGAGGATTTTGAAGCGAACATGGTAGTGAACGGGGGGCCAATGAAAGTATTGAAGCGATGGAATAATGTGATCATAACGAGAAGCGTGCGAAAGCAGACGGACAGTAGTGTTTTGGACTAGCTGAAGAAGGTGAACTTTGTATTGGAGAAGCCCAGTATAGACTACATTGCAATAGTCTAGACATGTAATGACAAGAGAAAGCAAAAGGAGACAAAAGGGGAAATAAGCATCAGAGGGTATAGAGAGATTTGTGAATGACTGTGATGTGCATCTAGTCAATGCTTATTCCTGGCAAACCAACCACTGGGCCTTCTTAGCAAGGGGCAATTGGAGGTGTCCAAAGGGTGGCATTATTTTAGTGTCATCTTTGCACACAAGGTGGGAAAAAGAGGGGGGTCCTGGTGGAATAGGAAGATGCCTGTTAATATTTGGCCAGCAGGAGATCAGCTGTAATCTGGGGAGCTTTTTTTCTTTATTGCTGATCCCTTTAAAACACAGTGGGCCCAGGAACGTGCCTGACATTTCATGATACTGTGGCCAGGATTGTATGCTGTTCCTAATCACAGTAAAAAAACTTAAAATAATGTTGAACTATTCTAAACTGTGGCACTTGGGTACCACAGTTTGGAAAATACCAAGATAATGTTTCCACAGTACAATAACAATGACTGGAACTCTTTTACTTAATCTTAATAAATCTTAGTAAACTGAAGGCTAAGGGCCCGATATTCAATTGGGACGGCTATGCGCCACTACGGTGCAT
Organism: Ichthyophis bannanicus; assembly: GCA_033557465.1. NCBI lineage: Eukaryota > Metazoa > Chordata > Amphibia > Gymnophiona > Ichthyophiidae > Ichthyophis > Ichthyophis bannanicus. Next base: position 761,171,158 of record CM066033.1, read on the forward strand.
AACTGTCACCGACAACTTCTAACTCTGGATATTCAATGTCGTAGTAATTTGCGGCCCTGGCATTGATTATCCAGGGTCACCGCATAGCCTCTGATGCTGCAGAAGCTAACCACGTAGGAATGTTATCACACTCCTACCCGGTTAGTTTTGCCTAGTTTTAGCCACAGGTCACTGCCCACGACATGTCCCGGTTAGCACTGGGGCGTATAACGGCATTAGTTGGGGATATTCAGTGGCACTAACTCCAGACTTCATTCCTTTCACTTTGCTGCACCTTACACCTGGAACAAACTACCTGTGTCTATATGCCAGGCACTTTCTCTGACCCTCTTCAAATCCAGGCTGAAAACTCACCTCTTCGCTGCTGCTTTTGGATCTTGACTCACCTCCTTTTTTTTCCCTTTCCCCCTTGTTTTATCCCTGCCTACACCTTCGATGTTGTCCATCTTGATTAGATTGCGCAGGGACTTTCTCGTATATGTCAGTGCAGCGCTGTGTACGACTTGTAGCGCTATACAAATGCTCAGTAGTAATAGTGTCACCAGATGCCAGTGTGATAGGGAAGCTATACATCAGCTGTGCCAGGTACTGGGAGACATGACTGATGTTGTGCCAACATTCCCCAGATTGTGCCATGAGGCCTACATCCTTCTCCAGTCCAGGATTTATACAAGCTGCAAGAGTGGTGATATATCTGGAGGCTGGCTACTGGGGTATTTGGCACAGGGATCCCCGCTCCCATGCCCACACAGACCTAACCATGGTAGCAGTGCCACAAAGCAGACTTTGGGATGGCAGACAGGGTTGCCTCACAGACAGCGTATGCATGCAGGCTGACATAGACCACGATGGGACAGGAGTAGCTGCTGTGAGAAATGCCAGCAACCAGATATGAGGGAATCGGCTGCCATACTTGAAGGCCCTACTACTACCACTACTACTACGACTGATAGTTTGTATGGTGCTAAAAGGTATATGCAGCGCTGCACAGACACACGTAAAAGATAGTCACTGCTTCGCAAAACTTACAGTTTAGTCAAGACAGACAACACAGCAGCAGAAGACAGGATACATTTAGGGGTGAATGGTAAGGAAACAAGGGATATTAGGCAGATCTGATCCAAAAACAGCAACAAAGAGGTGAGCGCTCAGCCTGGATTTGAGAAGGGTCAGAGAAGAAGCCCGATCTATCGACTTTGGTAGTTTGTTCTAGAAATAAGGAGCGGCAAGGCAAAAGGAGTGAAGTCTGGATATGGCAGTAGAAGAGAAGGGCACAAATAGAAGTGATCTGCTAAGAGAGGAGTTTCTGAGAGGGGATGTAGGAAGAGATAAGAAAGGCAAGATGAGTGCACTCATAGGCCATAGGCATAAAAAGGGCATACATTTGTTGCCCAGCCATATTATGCATCCTTTGGGAAACTGCGGTTTTTGGTTTGGACTTCGTGCACTTGGAAATAGTCCATCCTAAGCAGTTTAAAGTGTATTTGTAGAAATGACCAAGGCAGAAATCACTGGCGCCGTTTCCTAATGTCAAGTACCATTTGATGCAAGGTGTATCCTGACATACATGTTCATATTTACATTCTCTTATACCATATTAGGATGCACTGGGATTGCCTGGAACCTTTCAGGGCCTGTAGAGGACTGGTATGTGGTCTAGGTTGGAGCAGCAGACATTTTTCATTAGCATTTATGTCTAGTTTGCATTAGTGTAAAGAAAAACTTAGTAGCTATATGTTTTTCATGAGGGGCGTTGCATCCGTGGTACATTGCGGGGACAGGCAAGATCCAAAATGTGTAACTTTTCAGAATATGGTGGTCACGGGGACATCCAAAACATTTACTCGCGTCCAATAATATTGACGGGGGACATGTTTCTCCATTATATTGCATGGTCCGTACCTGCACACTTGTGCAGGCTGTAAACCGGATGCATGCACGGGCCGGCTGAATAGTGCTTTGCCCGTGCCATGCTGAACACATCTACCTCCCCGATTCTGGACCCACAGGCATGTCTAGACCTGCAGATGTGAAATTAGGTTCAAACAAATTAGGTTCAAACTGGACCTGTTTTTAATTTAGACATGCCAGCTTCTTCCTACTTCTTGCTGGCTATTCCTCTCCCTATGCACCCAAGCATTCTTCTGGCATTTGACATCACGTTTTCTACCTGTTTAACCATTTTAAGATCATCAGACATAATCATCCTAGGTCCTGCTCTTATTTTGTGAACAGAAATACTTTGCCCCCTGTATTATATTGCTCCCTTGGTTTTTTGCAGCCCAAATTTATGATTCTGCATTTTTCAGCATTAAATCTCAGCTGCCATATTATTGACCATTCTTAAAGCTTTGCTAAATCCCTCCTCATGTTATCTATATCTCCCAGGGTGTCTACGCTATTGTGGATTTTGTTGTAATCTGCAAAGAGACAAACCTTATCCAACAGCCTTTCTGCCATATTGCCTACCAAAATGTTAAAAATAATTCTATCAAGGACAGATTTGTGTGTCACACCACTGGTAACCTCCTTCCCCTCAAAGTGAACTTCATTTACCTGTATCCTCTCTTGCCTTCCACTCAACCACATCTAGGTCTCTCCCTTGGTCCAGCCCTCTGGTCACCAGTCAAAAAATTAGTCAGATTTTTTGACAAGATCTGCCTCTAGTAAAACCATGCTACCTTGATTCCTGCAATCCATTGGATTCCAGAAACATTAGTATCTGTTTAAGCAGTGTTTCCATTAATTTACTCGCAAAAGAGATTGACTAATCGGCCTGTAGTTCCGATCCTTGTTCTTACTTCCACTTTTGTGTAGGGAGCCATATGCATTCTTCTCCAGTCCTCTGGGACTACTCCCGACTCTAAAGAAAGGAAAGGTCAGACAATGTAAGCACCAGAACTTCCCTGTTCCTTTAATGCTCTTGGATGTATCCCATCCAGCCCCATCACTTTGTCTACATTAAATTTAGCTAACTCCTCATGGACATATTGCTCTGAAACTCATTCAAGATCCACCTTACTTCTGTTTCTATTTAAATGTGTTTTTAAGGTCCTTTGACGTCATCTATGAACACAGAACAGAAATATTTGTTAAGCAGTTTTATCCTCATCAGCTTCTACATATTCATCCACTTCACTCTTGAGTCTTACAATATCACTTTTGCACTTCCTCCCATCACTAACAAATCTGAGAAATATTTTGTCCCCCCCAATTTGATGTGAAGCATGTATTATTTATCGCATCACCAGAAAGATCACATGAAAGGGCTTTAGGAGCCTTTATTTGTAAGAAAAATTGGAATAAAGACTAAGGAAGTCATTATAAAAGGCTTAGAAGTGATTTGGTCTTTCAAAGACATGCATGTGGATGTCCAAATCTCTGAGACATCCCAAGAGCTATTTCACTAATAGCTTTTAAAGATGTCTCCACTGTGGGGTGTAGTAGAGGCATGTCCATGGTGTGACAACGGGTGTCAACATCCCCGATAGATTTTAGAAACTAAATTTAGACATACCATAACATAAGAACATAAGAAATGACATACTGGGCTAGACCAAGGACCATCAAGCCCTGTATTCTTTTTCCAAAAGTGGCCAATCCAGGACACAAGTACATGTCAGGTTTCCAAAAAAGGTACATAGATTCCACAATGCTTATGCCAGTGTAAGCAGTGGATTTCTAGGGTCCTCTTTAATAGTGGCTTGTGGATATTTACTCCAGGAGCTTGTCCAAACTTTTTTTTAAACCCACCTACACTAACAGCTTTTACTACATATTTGTGTTTGTCTTTCTCCCATTAACCTATGACTATCTACAGTACATGTTCAGTAATTTTATTCTTTATAATGGTTTCTACAATTTTGCTCAGTACTGACAGGCTCACCAGTCTATAGTTTCCTGGATCATTCTTGGAATCCTTCTTAAAAACTAGCGTTACACTAGACATTCTCCAATTTTCAGGTATGACTGATGATTTTAATGATAGTTCACAGGTTATTAACAGTAGGTCTTCAATCTTATATTTCTGTTTTTTTCAATACTCTTGGATGTATACAATTTGATCCAGATGATTTGCTACTCTTCAGTTTATCAAATAGTTGTAATACATCTTTCTGGTTCATCAAGATTTGTTTGAATTCTTCTGATACGTTTCCTTTAAATACCATTTCAGGCATGGGTAACTTCGCTACATCTTCTTTAAAGACCAAAGCAGAGAATTCATTCAGTCTCTGCGCTATGACTTTGTCCTCCCTTAGTGCCCCTCTATCATTTAATGGTCCAATTGACTCTCTCACAGTTTGTTTGCTAGGAATGTACATGAAAACATTTTTATTATTCCTTTTTGCTTCCACAGCAAGGGTTTTTTTTTTTCAAATTTTCTTTTTGCCTGCCTTATAAATGCCATGTATCTAACTTGCCAGTGCTTATGTTGTTTCCTGTTTTCATCATTTGCTTCCTATTTCCATTTCCTGAAAGATGCTTTTAAGCTGCAGCAGCCTCTCTGACTTCACCTTTGAACCAAGCTGGCAGTTTTTTAGCCTTCCTTCTACTTTTCTTAAAGAATGGAATACATCTGTTCTCTGTAAACTTAACATTTGTTTTATGTTTAAGTACAAAATTTGTTAAAATGTAAACCGCGCTGATATCAAAAGTGCGGTATATAAAAGCTGTTAAATAAATAAATAAATAAATCTGGTCTGAGCTTCCAAGACATTATTTTCAAATAACGCCCATGTTTGATGTAAATCTTTAACCTCAAGGAGACCACTAGGAGAGTGACAAAGCAGCACCAACATTAGCAGGAACAACTTAAAGATTCAGGAAAGGGGTAAAACTGCATCCACATTGGCAGGATGCCAGTGCAATGAAGATAAAACGTTCAGGCATTGGTGGTTATGAGTGTAGATTGTCCCCCAAAGATTTGGCTATTGAGGTTCAGTTTTCAGGTCAGCATCTGTGATCCTATTCAAATCTAGGTTAAAAAACTCACTTCCTTGAGATTGCTTTTGGCTTCTGATCTCCGAGTCTCCTATCACCTCCTATGTGTTTCATTACCATTCCCTTAGATAGATCCCAATCACCCGTGTTGTCTGTCTTGACTAGAGTGCAAGCTCTTATGAGCAGGGACTGTCCCTTACATGTCTCTGTACAGTACTGCATATGCCTTATAGCACTATACAAATGATAATTAGTAGTAGTAATTAGAAGTAATGTTTGTACTCAAGTCTTGAGGTAATTGGGTACATGAAATTTGGTAGCCCAGGATGAAATGGTATCTTGGATTGTACTTGGTAATTGGGGGCTAGGAGGGACAAAAATCAATTCCTCTCTGTACAATGGAGGGAAGAAGAACCCAAAGCAATGCAGGAAACTGAAAGCAGTACCAGCAACAGTGAAATGTAGTTTTAATGCCCCAAGAAAAATGCAAAGCAAGCAGAGGAGGAACACTGGCATCTGTGTAGAAAGACACTGATCACAGAGAAGATACCAGCCCTTACAGCTGGACCTCTCCACCTTCAACACCTGTCTCTCCTCAGTTGCCGAACTGCTCACTGTAAATTGTCTTCACCTTAACCTGGCAAAAACTTCAGCTATCTGGCTCACTCATGGAATCACTCCTCCATCCACAGCCCCACTAATTGCTGCTTCTCCCATCAATTTAGTGTCTTCTCTTTGCTACCTAGGGGTCCTCCTCAATTCTGATCTCTCCTTTAAGACCATGTCTCTCAACTCATGAGGAAGACCTTTTTCTATCTATCAAGTGCATGCTATCCAGCCTTTTCTCATGCCTCAAGCCCTGCTATCTCTGGTTATATCCTGTTTGTACTTCTGCATCTCTGTGATTGCCGTCACCTCTCGTACTCAGCTCATAGATTCCAGCTTGTCCAAAATACAGCAGCTCGTATCATCACCCACTCCACTCGGCGAGAACATGTTACACGTCTTCTTCTCCAGCTCCACTGGCTTCCTCTGGAATACCGCATTCAGTACAAACTCCTTGCCATGGTTCATCAGGCCATCTACATTCATACCCCACAATATCTGTCAGACCTCCTTCAATTCCATACTCTCAGCTATCACCGTTGCTCAGCACATGTTAACCGCCTGAACCTCCCCTCTCCTGCCCGTGCTCACCTACAGTCCACCCGTCATTCAGCTTTCTTTTTAGTTGTTCCAGACTTGTGGAATTCGCTCCCTACCTCCCTCAGGCTTGAACAGAACTATATCAAATTTAAATCATTTCTCAAAACCTACCTATTTTCCTCCGCCTTTGATCTCCCAACATCCTTCTGTGGCTGCTGTGTCCTGCCTCTACTATTGCTACTGTCTGTGCTGCTTACTGCTTGCTGACGCTGTGTCCTCTCCCCAGGTCCTGTACTGCATCGTTGTTCATTCAGTTGTTCCTCCGACGCTTGCTCCACCCACTGGAAGTGACGTGGACGCGTGCAATGCATTCGCTTCAGCATCCAGGTATCCTGTCACTTATAAGAAGTTCCAGGACGCCGTTCCGTGCAGAGTGCACGTGCCGAAGAGGCGCGCACAAGGAGCAGGACCTGCTCCTTGGGCAAGCTCCTTGGGGCGGCGACGGTGGGGGCAGCTCTTATCACCAAATAGATCAATCGTCCCTTCTTAGGCGGGCCTCTCTGGGCCTCATTGCACTTCTACTGTCCCTTATCCTCTCAATAGCTCACGCTCCTTGTCCACCTAGCACTTCTCCCTATTTTCCCTCTCACCTGTCCTCTCCCCTCTAGATCCTCCCGGACTCCTTCATGGTTTCTATCCCTGTTTTCTGGGGCCATCGCCCACTCTCTTTTTCTGTGCCTCTACCTGGGATCGTCACTCGCAATACGAGTAACCTTCTGGCCTGTCACTCAAGTCAGCTCGCCCCCACTTTTCTCACTTTGTCAGTCACCTCCTTGCTAACTTTCTCTTTTGCCCTTTTGAATTGCAGATCTCTCCGTGCAAAAACCCCTCTGGTGCACTATCTTCTGACTCAACATTCACTTGATGCTTTCTTACTGAAATCTGGCTCCTCGAGGGTAATGATGGTCTCCTCCACCACTGCCTTCCCCCTGGCTACTCTGCTTTTCATGCTCCCTGCCTCCACTGCATAGGGGGTGGCATGGCAGTCATTCATCGAGCCTCTCTACCTCTCTCACTTGTCTCACCCCCTCCCCGCTACCCGGAAGCCCTTTTGCTGTGCTCAGGGACTTCGTTCCCTGTGTACTTTCTCCTTCTTTATGCGCCTCCCTCAATGCGCTCTGATCTCTGGGACTCTCTCCTTCTTACTCTTTCCGAAACAGCCCTTATACCTTCTCATCTTGTCATCCTAGGCAACTTCAATGCCACTTGAACTCTCAGACCCGACCCCGCGACAGGGCCCTACTGTCCCTTTTCTCTGACCTTTCGTTGACTCAACACATGGCTTGCCCAACCCATTCCTCTGGACATACTCTTGATCTTATCCTCACCTCTGCCACCTCCCCCTATGTTCCCTCTGGTATTCTGTCCCTCCCTCTTCCCTGGTCCGACCACCTCTGCCTCCTGTTTTCCTTTCCTTTTCCGCCCCTGCAAACTCCTACCTTGCCTAGCTCCGATATTACTCCCCAGGTCCTTAAGCGGCATCTTACCCCTTCTACCCTGCAGCATTTCCCCTCAGCTTATTCCCTTTTTTCCTCCGATTTCCACTCCCTTCGCGTGGATCAGCAGGTCGATACTTGGTCCACCACACTCATCGCGACACTTGATACTCTGGCCCCTCTCCACCCCATTCCTCGTCGCCCTATGTCTCATCACCCTTGGTATCACCCAGGTTTGTATCTCCAACGTACCCACCTCTGGCATGCCGAGCGTTGATGGCGCAAACACCCTTCTGTCATTTCACTTGCTTCTTTCCGCCATGAGCATCATCTATATCATTCTATGCTCACCAAGGCTAAACAGACTTACTATTCCAATCTTATTGCATCCTCTTCAATCTCCTCTCGCCGCCTCTATCAGGTTCTCTACTTCTTGTCTTCTCCCACCACCCTTCCTTCCCCATCAGCGCTCCCTCCTGCTGCTCCTAGTCCAACTTGCCTTGCCTCTTTCTTCGTTGATAAGATCCAGTCCCTCCGCTCCTCTTTTCACTTCTGTCCCCCCTCACTCCCCCCTTACCCTCCAGTTTCCCCCCCTGTGCATTCTCCCCCACCCCTGGCATTTTCCCGCAAACCTGGCACTCCTTTCGGCTTGTTACCTTCTCTGAACTCACCAAAGCAATATCCTCATCCCACTGGACCACCTGTTTGATAGATCCACTTCCTTCTACCTGGCTCCTCGATCCCTCTCTTGCACTTCTTCTTTATGTCTTGGCTATAATTAATTCCAATCTTTCCTCTGGCATATTTCCTGCATGTTGGAAACATGCTATGGTCCGTCCACTTTTGAAGAAACCCTCCCTTTACTCCGCCCTCCCCGCTAATTGGTGGCCTGTTTCGAATCTCCCTTTCCTCTCCAAGGTTCTTGAAAAACTAGTATTTACCCAGCTTTCTTCCCATCTCGACAACACCTTCTCTCTTCACCCCCATCAGTCAGGCTTCAGGCCCAGCCATAGCACCGAAACTGTTCTCCTAGCTCTCTTTAGTGAAATTCACTGCTCTCACGATCGTGGTGATCTCCCTATCGCTGTCTCCTTGGATCTCTATGCAGCCTTTGATGTTGTCGATCATCGCACCCTCCTCACTCCTCTGTCTGATTCTGGCATCCGAGGTACTGTTCTTTACTGGTTTCGCTCCTTCCTCTCTTCTCGCACGTTTGCTGTCCACTCGGGCCCCAACATTTCTTCCTCGTTTCCCCTGCACTGTGGTGTCCCTCAGGGATCCATCCTTGCCCCTCTTCTATTCAACATTTTCCTTGCTCCTCTCACCCTGCTCATTCAACAGACTGGTATATCTTCTTTTTTCTACGCTGATGACATTCTTCTCATTCACCATACCAGTTCGTCTTCCCTGGATCTCACTGCCCTTAACACTTGTCTTGATCTCATTGCTGCCTGGTTCTCCGATACTTTCCTCTGTGTTAATACCGCCAAGTCTTCCGCTATCTGGTTCTCCTTTGCCGCCACTCCTCCTACTCTAGCTCCCACGATGTCCTCCCTCCCTATCCCGCTAGTTCCCATGCTCCGCTATCTTGGTGTCACCCTTGACTCTTCCATGTCTTTCCATCCACATATCTCATCTCTCGTACGCAGTTGTTTTTCCACCTTTGTAGGATTCAGACACTTTGACCCTTTCTCTCTGTTCCCTCCCTCACTACCCTGGTTCTTTCCCTCGTTCTTTCCCGCCTGGATTACTGTAATTCAATGTTCGCCGACCTTCCTAATTACCAGCTCCATCGACTTCAGCTTATTCAAAATACGGCCGCCCGTCTTGTCACCCACACTTCCCCTTTTAGTCACATCACCCCCTGTCTTCTCTCCCTTCACTGGCTTCCCATTAATTTCAGATTTGTTTATAAGTAGCTCATTATTACACACAAGGTTCTCCACATGGGTTCCCCCAAAATCTATCCGACCTTATTTTCCACCAGCCTGCCCCTCGTCTTCTTCGTTACACCCACAGTAATCGTCTCTTTCTTCCCTCCCCATCCCAAGCACATCTCAAACTCACTCGCCACTCTACCTTTTCTTTCTAAGCCCTGCCCTCTGGAACTCTATCCCACACTCTCTCCGCACAGAAGCGTCAATTCCTCGCTTTAAAGGTCTACTTAAAACCTATCTTTTCTGTCAGGTCTCCCTATGCCGTACACGATCTCCATCCTTCCCCCTTCCCTGTCCCTTCCATCCCCTCCAGCTGTCAGTTTTATTCATGTGTCTAATCTCATTCTTCTCTTTATTCTTCTCTTTTCTTATCTCTGCTTTCCTGTCAACCTAATGGGGTTCCTTTCCTCCTTTTACTTTTTCTAGTAGCCACGATGTTTAATTTTGTGCACCGCACTGACACTTCAGTATGGGCGGTATATCAAGCTTTGCTAAATAAATAAATAATAAATAAATCCAATGTGTGATCCTGTATAATTGGTGTCTCTCTTGTCTGCTCACCTATTTTCTCTTTCCTGTCACATATTGTAGCTCCTTTTTCTTTTTCTAGCCTGTGGCCCCCTGTATTGCTTTAATAATTGTACACCGCCCTGATGTTATAAAGGGCAGTATATCAAATGAAATAAACATAAACATAAACAACATAGCATAACATAAACATAAACTAATGGAACATGAAGTAGCATTAAAGGAAAAATCTGTTCTCCAACTATAAGTCAAAGCATAGTTACAGTCAGTCCCTGCTATTAAACCTTGGGGCGTAGACATCTATCTCAAAAAAAGTTGCATATGGGGGTGAAAGTATGAGCCCCCATTTCCCATCAGTGTTCATTGGCAAACTTTAAACTAAAGGTGATATTTGAGTATCTCCTCCATACCCTCCAGATATTTGCCTGACAAACCAAGAACCTTTCATATGCCTTTTCATACCTGGAACAGGTATAACCTGTGACATAGCTCAGAACATCTGGGACATTTCTGAATCAGATAGGGACATCCAAGTTCTTGGGAACTCCCTGACCATGCCTTCTCTATGCCCCCAATCTGACTTAAACATAAGAACCTAAGATATGCCACACTGGGTCAGACCAAGGCTCTATCAAGCACAGCATCCTGTTTCCAGCAGTGGTCAATCCAGGTCATAAGTACCTGTCAGGTTCTCAAAATGTATACAGATTCTATGCTCCTTGTCACATGGGCAAGCAGAGGATTTCTCTGGTCCTCTTTAATAATGGTTTATGGATTTTTCCTCCAGGAACTCATCCAAATCTCTTTCAACTCCAGTTACATTAACAGCTTTTACTGTATCCTCTGGTAACAAATCCCAGACTGATTATGTGTTGAGTGAAAAAATATTTTCTCCAATTAGTCTTTTATGCACTACATTATAGATTCATTACATATCTCCTAGCTTTTCTACTTTTTGAAGAAGTAAACAACCGATCTACCATTACCCATTCTACTCCATTCATTATTTTATAGACCTCTATCACATCTCCCCTCAGCCATCTCTTTTCCAAGTTGAAATACCCTAACCCCTGAAGCCTTTCCTTCCATCCCCTTTACTATTTTTGTCACTCTTCTTTATATCTTTTCTAATTCTGCTATATTCTTTTTAAGATATGGTGACCAGAATTGCATGCAATATTCAAGGCATGGTCACACCATGAAGCAATGCAGTGGCATTATAATATTCTTCTTTTTATTCTCCATTCCATTCTTTATGATTCCCATCATTCTATTTGCTTTCTTGGTCACAGCTGCACACTGGGCAGAGGGTTTCAATGAATTACTCACAAGAGTGCCCAGATCCTTTTCCTGGGTGGTGATTCCTAATGTGGAACCTTGCATTGCATAACCGTAGTTTGGGTTGTTCTTCCCTAAGTGCATAATTTTGCACTTGCCCGCATTAAATTTCATCTACCATTTGGACACCCATTCTCCCAGTTTTTTAAGGTCCTCTTGCAATGTTTTACAATCCTCTTGTGTTTTAACAATTCTGAATAATTTTGTGTCAGCAGCAAATTCAGTCACCCCCTCATTATTCCCATTTCCAGATCATTTATAAATATGTTAAAAAGCAGAGGGCCCAGCACAGATCCCTGGAGTGCTCCACTATTCAACTTTCCCCAATGAAAAAAGTGGCCATTTAGCCCTACGCTCTGTTTTGTATCTTTTAACCAGTTCCTGAAACACAGTATATTGCTTCCTAGCCCAAGACTACATAATTTTCCCACGAGTCTCTCATAAGGGACTTTGTCAAAGGCCTCGTGCTGGTGACCTCCACAGATCCGGCTTCTCAAATGGCTCTTGAGATGTCTCTGTGCTTTAGACGCTTCTTTGCCCATTTTCAGATGTCCAAGGCACACATAGGGGTATGTTTACTAAACTGCGTTAGTGCAATTCGCGTTAGGAGCCGCGGTAGTGACAGAAACCCCAAATAAGGACATGGGCGGTACAGCGTCACCACTATCGCGCGTTAAAAAAATGAACGAGCGTTACCGGGCGCCGTGACATGTCACTGCGCGTTAAACGTAAGAAGACGTACAGACACAAAGCACTGAAACAGAGCTGTAGCACAATGGTTATGGTACTGACCGCTGTTACAGGCAGCATGGGTTCGAGTCCCCACTGTGCCTAACACAGAAGGCTGTCCCAGGCATCACCCTGTACATTACAGAGGGAATTAAGAGGCTTGTTTTTCGTTACATTGAGTATTGGTGTCGGAAACACACCCTCGGAGTGTGCCTAGCCACGTACGTTGGTGCGTGCGTAGCTGCGCGCGTACAATTGTGCGTTTCTACGTGCGTGGGTACGTGTTTGTTTACGTGCGTGGGTACGTGTGTTTTTACCAGTGTGGGCATCTTATATTACAGACTCTGTAGGGTGTCCTGCACCTATGCATTATGCTAACAGATGTACGTGTGATGGCCTATGGTTTATCAGAGCCTGTGAGCAGGTGCTGGAGTTTCACAGGGTTGGATTGTGCCAGTCACACCCATGATGCACTGCACATGCAAATCAGCTGTCCACAGATACACACCATGGGGAATGCACCCCCACAGCACCTCGGCCTGGTAGGGGGGAACTGACCATGTGCACCCCCACAGCACCTCGGCCTGATAGGGGGTACCGACCGTGTGTTGCACTGGCACAGAGTAGTTACACACCATCACATTGTGCGGGTACTGTGCTCACCCTGAGGGTGCAGTGAGGCGCCCAGCACTAGGTCCACAGCACCATCCATGGTGCAGGTCCAAAGCAGTGTTACTGTGTGAGATAGGTAGTTTCTGCAGGAACGCTTTGGACCTCCCTGTCTGCTTCAGTCAGGCGCAGCCCCCCATGCACCACCACCACCACCCCCCCAGGGCCAAGGGTGGCAAACAGGGTCTCCCATCAAAAGATCCACAGTCTACCTCCCTGCAAAGGTGGTAGTAGAGGGGAACATTAACCCTAGTCCTGCTGAGGAACAGACACCCCACAGGGCAATCAATGCAGCTCTGTACACAGCCATAACACAATAGCAGACAGACATTAGGCCTGGATGTGGTATGCTGCACCCCACCACTATCTGATATTCCCCTGGTGCAAGCCATCAGCCACTCCATCACAACACCTACCAGCTGCAAACAGTCTGCTAGTGCCCAGTGGAGATGCCTGCACCCAGAACTGGGATGTCAGCATACACAGCAAGCAGATACATCAGTGACTGGGCCCCAAAAGAAAACCCATATGTATCACATGAGAGAAATACTAGATAGCACTATGGGAGTGCCTAGCCATGCTGTGGTCACTGCACAGTCAGGGTGAGACACTAGCCCAGGGGTGGGCACCTCCGGTCCTGGAGGGCCGCAGACCAGTCAGGTTTTCGGGATATCCCTAATGAACATGCATGAGATATATATGCATTAGAGATATCCTGCCAACCTGACTGGTTTGTGGCCCTCCAGGGCTGGATTTGGAGATCCCTGCCTTACACCTCTGTCATTTAAGATCATGAGTGGGCAAGGTACAGATGTCCTAGACATCGAAAGGGTATATAGAATGTGTCACATTCCTCCTCGATTCTCACCACCACCAAAAAGTTGTCTAATAGACAATTTTTTGGTGGTGGTGAGAAGTGAGGAGGACTGTGACAAATTCTATCTAACCTTTTTGATGTCTTGGACATCTGCACCTTGTCCACTCACAATCTTAAATGACAGAGGTGTAAGGCAGGGGTCTCCAGATCCAGCCCTGGAGGGCCACAAACCAGTCAGGTTGGCAGGATATCTCTAATGCATATATATCTCATGCATATTCATTAGAGATATCCCGAAAACCTGACTGGTCTGCGGCCCTCCAGGACCAGGTTTGCCCACCCCTGCACTAGCCAATGGTGCAGGGATCAGGGGTTCAATCCCCCACAGTGCCCCATGAAGACTGATGGTTGAGGCATTACTTTAGGAGCCAGTTAAATATTGGGCAGCATAAGGTGGCAAGCTGATGGGCATAAGGTGGTGTGCTATTGCTTTAGGAGGCATTTTAATATTGGGCGGCATAAGGCGGCGCACTGATGTGCAAGCACAGGAACAGAACCACAGCACAATGGTTAAGACACTGACCAATGGTGCAGGGGTCAGGGGTTTTAATCCCCCACAGTGCCCAATGAAAACAGCTGGCTGAGGTATTACATATTATGGGGGAAGATTGCTTTAGGAGGCATTTTATTTTTATTTTAATTATCACTGCTAGCAAACGCACTCTCAAAGCGTGTTAATATAAGGCGCCCCATAAGGCACATTTTAAAGTGCACTGTCCGCCAAGGCACCCTAGAATGGCGCTTTATAGGGTGCCGTATGAGGTACCGCAAGGTCAGAGTACTGTTTTTGATGGCAGCACTGTGCAGTTTAAGGAATGAAAAGCATAAGTAGGTGCGCTGACATTCAAGGAGGAGCAGCAGTGGAGCACAATGGTTAAGGCACTGACTGCTGATACAGGGGTCATGGGTTTGCTCCCCAGTGTGCCTAATATGTAAGGCAGGCTGAGGCATCAGCTTTGCAATGTACATTTTGTTTCCTGCAGCACTTTATTTTTATTTTATTAATTGCTGCCAGCAAACACGCCCTCACGTGCCGTAATTGAAGGTGCCGTATAAGGCACCCTATAAGGCACTCCATAGGGCACATTATAAAGTGCTCTGTCCGCCACGGCACCCTAAAATGTCCCCTATAGGGCACCCTATAAGTTGCTCCACAGGATAACGTATAGTGCACCTTATGGACTGTAACCATAAGGTAACCTATAGGGCGCCCTATAAAGCGCCCTCTGAGGCACCTTATGGGTACAGTACGATGAGGGTGTTTTTGCTGGCAGCAATAATGTACATTAAAGAGAGATAATGCTCTAGGCAGCCCCATCAAATAACCCCACTGTGGGTTTGAACCCATGACCTCTGGCTTCACAGGCAGTAAAGTAACCACTGTACTACAGCCCTATAGCTTCTAGCAAGCCCCTGGCTGGCTGCAGAGGGAATGCATGTCACCACACAGACAGTCTGCTGTGGTCACCAGGATAGGGTTAGCACACCCGTACCCATGATGCACTGCACATGCAAATCAGCTGTCCACAGATAAACACAAGATGGGGAATGCACCCCCACAGCACCTCGGCCTGGTAGGGGGAAGTGACCATGTGCACCCCCACAGCACCTTGGCCTGGTAAGGGATACTGACCATGTGTTTTACTGGCACAGAGTGGCTACACACCGTCACATTGTGCGGGTACTGTGCTCACCCTGAGGGTGTGGTGAGGCGCCCAGCACCAGGTCCACAGCACCTTCCATGGCCAGAAGAGGTCATGCCAGAGGTCCAAAGCAGTGTTAATCTGTGAGATAGGTAGTTTCTGCAGAAACACCTTGGATGCTTCAGTCAGGTGGGCCATGTTCCACCATCTCCTCTCCACCAGGGCTGAGGGTGGCAAACAGGGCCTCCCATCAACAGATCCACATTCTACCTCCCTGCAATGTTGACAGTAGAGGGGGCCATCAACCCCAGTCCTGCTGGGGAACAGACACCCTACAGGGCAGTCAATGCAGCTCTGTACACATCCATAAACACAATAGCAGACAGACTTTAGGCATGGATATACTAAGCTGCACCCCACCACCATCTGATATTCTCCTGCAGCAAGCCTTCAGCCACTGCACCCTGCAAGCCACTCCATCAAGACACATACCAGCTGCAAACAGTCTGGTAGCTAGTCCATAGTGCATGTTCCCAGTGCAAATGCATGCACCCAGAACTGGGATGTCAGCATAAACAAGCAGATAAATCAGCAACTGGGCCCCAAAAGGAAACCCATAAATATCACATAAGAGAAATACTATATAGCACTATGGGGGTGCCTAGCCATGCTGTCGTCACTGCACAGTCAGAGTGAGAGTGATCCCCCAGCAGGACATACTGAGGTCACCCTGTCTGTGTAGGTGGTGGCCGGCCACCACAATGTCCCAGCCAGTGCCCTATACCCTGTGCAGATGCATCCTGGCCAGGTCACCCTGTCCGGGCTATACCCATGGTACCTTGCTCCTCATTATGCACATTGGCAGGCCAATACTGGCAACAGTGCTGGCAGTGTGGGCTGTGGAAGGTGTTTGCAGCCACCACACACTGTATAGACAGACACACACTCCCACACCTATGCCAGCATTGTGCTACTATAGAGGAGTTTAGCAGCCCTGCCCACCACACCAGTCCTGGGCACAGTACAGGCATGGATATGCTACGCAATACTTTGGGGGTCACTCCCCTGGGTGGTAAACACTGTCAGAGACCAGACCTGAAGCACACACCGCAGACATCAGAATGATTGTTATGATGGAGCTCAATCAGCAAACTGTGCTTAACGAAGGAATTTCTATCTGCCAGTACTCATAGCAAACGTTTGAGAGCTGTGTACCGTATACCCAGGTGTAGGGTTGCATTGCTAAGGTATGCAAGTACTAGTACTGGGAGATGCACGCAGGGCCCAATGTCCTGCCTTTCCAGGAGGCATTGGCCAATGGGGCCTGTGGGTGTGGGTGTGTCTGCCCCTGTTGGCTGCTGCTTTATGGCAGAGATTCCCACCTCCAGTCCTGGTGTGCCAAACACTATTTGGGTTTTCATGCTGTCCCTCATGAATATGCATACCATGGGGGTGGTGCATAGATATGCAGCACATCAAATAAACAGAACCCCCCAATGTCCAATGACTACAAAATGTATCCAAAGCCAAGAATCTTTGGGAAAACCACAAGGATTCCCCCAACACTTTAAAGTGTTGGGGGAATCCTTGTGGTTTTCCCAATGACTCTTGGCTTTAGATATGCAGCACAGGCATCTTTATTAGAGGCAGTATGGAACCTGAATGGTGTGTGGCCCTCCAGGACTGCATTTGGGAGACTGCTCTAGGTAATGCGCCTGTTTATGGTGTCTGTGCTCGGTGGGGTAAAATATAGGCGTATTAACCATGCGTATGTTCTCAGCAATAAAGGTTTGTCCTTACTATCATGGTTTAGTTGTGGGAAAAATATGTGGACTGGATTGGCAGTAGCCCCAGCTGGGCTTTGAACCTGTGACCTGTTCTTGCACACACTGTCTGTGTGCACTGCACCACTGTGTTGCCACAGATATGCTGCACGCCCTGGGGAGTCCATGACTGTACATGTGACAGAGCCTGTCTGTTGCAGTGGACTGTGCCAGCCTGCACAGGGCTAGGCCACTGTCTGCTGTGGCTAGCAGCCACTGCCCCCTCCACCACCACCTGTACCCTTCCGCCAACATGCTGACATGTCCTTATCTTGGAAAAACCATATGACCTGATTGAGTTGTGGCACTCCAGGACTGCATTTGGGGGACTTGGCTGTAGGTAATGCCCATTGTTATGGTGTGTGTGCGGTGTAGGGTAAAATATAGCTGTTTGAACCATGCTTATGTTCTTTGCAATAAAGGAGTGTCTTTACTATCTCTGTTTAGTGGTGGGTAAAATATGGGGACTGGGTTGGCAGGAACCCCATTGGGGATTTGAACCTGTGACCCTCTGGTCCTGCAAGCACTGGCTGTGTCCGCTGCACCACACTGCAGCCGCAGAGACAGTGCAGTCCCTGGAGATAGGAAACCTGGCCGAACGAGTCAGAAACCCTGCTCTGCACACTTTTACTGTGGGCTCATTCACCTTGTATGGAGACAAAGGGGCAAATAAACCTCAAAAATGACCTCGGAAAAAGGGGGAAAAAACATAACCAAGCTGACCAATAGTGATATCAATGGGCAACATGAAAAAACACTCCCAGAAAAGCTCCAAAAAACAAAAATGATTTTTGGAAGGGTCTACGGAAGGGTCTACGGAAGGGTCTACGGAAGGGTCTAAGGTACCTTAGCGCACGCTCAAGTGCGCCCTGCACAATTGCGCGGTTTAGTAAACATACCCCATAGACATAATCTCAACAATCAACATGACCACTGCCCAGACCGACCCCTGTCCGGCTTTTTGGATAAAAAAACTACGGACAGAGTTTAGCCTCTTCATAGCTAGACTCTTTAACACATCGTTCTCTTCAGGCTCATTCCCCCTAAGTTTCAAACACACATCCATTAGACCTCTGCTAAAAAACTCCAAGCTCGACTCCCAGCAAGTGGAGTCATATAGGCCAATTGCCAGCATTCCACTACTGGCCAAGATAATCGAAAAGGAGGTCCAAGGTAAGCTCCAACAACACATCGACAACGCTGCACCACTTGACCACTGCCAACACGGCTTTAGAGAAGCTCATGGTGTGGAGACTCTACTTACCACCCTTTTCAACAACATACTCACCACGATAGATAACATCCATTGGGGAGTTGCCCTGATATTCCTAGACATAGCCGCAGCATTCGACTCAGTATGTCACCAAACCCTCCTGAAATGGCTCGAAGAGAAGGGCATCGGCGGCTTAGCACTAACTTGGTGCTAGTCATACCTAGCCGATAGATGGCAGCATGTGCGAACTGAAACCTCCACATCCAAACCATTCCATCAGAAACAAGGTGTCCTGCAAGGATCCTCCCTTTCAGCCCTAATGTTTAATATCTACATGCAGCCCGTCTGCGACCTCGTTTGCTCATTCGACATCAAATGCATGATATATGCAGACGACGTCCTGCTCTACATGCCATTCAAGACTGACCAAACTGACTTCTCACCCCTAACGGAATGTTTCAGCGCAGCAGAAAGGTGGCTCCAAAATCAGAATCTTCGAATACAGCACAAAAAGACTGAAGTGCTGTTCATCACCAGAAACTCTAACTTCTCCCCACCAACCCACCTAAAAGTCGGCGAAGTAGAGCTGCAAACCAAGCCCACAATCTGTTACCTGGGTGTTACTCTAGACCAGAAACTTGACATGAAGACACACATTGGCAACATGGTCAAATCAACCTATCATAAAATCAGGACACTCAAACACCTACGCCCCCTTCTACAACCAGACAACTTCAGAACTATCTTCCAGACTCTAACCATTCCACACCTTGACTACGCCAACGCAATCCTCCAAGGGCTCCCAAAATCAACCCTGAGCCCGCTCCAGCTTGCCATGAACACTGCAGCCAGAGTTCTGAATGGGGCCTCGAGGCGAGACCATATAACACCCATCCTCAAAAGTCTCCACTGGCTCCCTATCCACTATAGGATCGTCTTCAAAACATTACTACTAACATTCAAGAAACACAAAAAGGAGCAGACGCTCCTGCAGACTGTCCAGGCAAACACAAAGAGCAGGAGACATAGGGTGGATAGGCAACTTGTTTATTAAAATGAGACCCCAACGCGTTTTGGCAACGCCTTCCTCAGGGGGGATATTGCTTAAATAACAAACATATGAGATAAATGAATCAAAGTAAAAACAATAGAAACAATCAAAACAATTAAAAACAGATGGCATATTAAAAAACCCACAGACCGGAATACTGTACGTTACTAAAATATGATAGCTATCATAACTCTTCTTTTAAGAAGAATTTGCCAATTAGTCAATTTTTAAGAATTAAGAGATTATGTACAGATAATACCGATTTCGAGGAACATGCCACTGACATGTTCCGTAGGTTTCAACAACGTGGTTACCCCAATACATGCATCCAAAAAGCTCATCATAGAGCATGTGCCACCGACCATTCCACTCTCTTGGGTAAATCATCACGGACTTGCACGGACAAAGTTGTCTGCGCTCTCACCTTTTCTAGACATTCCAAAGCTATGGTTGACATTTTGAAACAGGAGTGGCATCTTTTGTCCACCACACCTTCTTTTGCAACTAAACAATTAATGATTGCTTATAAACGCGCCCCAAATTTGACTAACTTTCTTGTTCCATCTGCTCTCACTGCTCCTAGACCGTCTTCTAAGGTTAAGGGGCATTATAGCTGTGGCAACTGCTCAGTTTGTATAAATGCCATTACAATTAAGAATAGTTTCACACATGCACCCACTAGTCAAAAAATTTTTTTACAACATTATTCGAATTGTAAAACCAATAATGCTGTTTATTTGATCCAATGTCCATGCAATAAGTTATATATAGGTAAAACTCAGAGACAAGTCCGTTCCTGTATTATAGAGCATAGAAGTAATATTCAAAGGAAACAGTCTGACAAGCCACTAGTATCACACTGGTTAGAAAAGAGTCATATCATCAGTGATATTAAATTTGCAGTGATCAAAACTGTTATTCCACACTGGAGAGGTGGTAACATTGATAAAGCCCTACTTAAGCTTGAACAATGCTTTATCTATGAGCTTAACAATTTGGAACCACATGGTTTAAATCAGGAAGTAGACCTGTCAGTGTTTCTGGGATAGTCTTTCACAGTCCAATTTTCTATTTATAAATACTCCATATGGTGATATACATACAATTTCACCTCTATTGGCCTTTGTATGATTTTTCCAAACTTTACCTCACATGGATTTTGAAGTATCTGGAATCGTTTCTCAACCACTCATAAATATTCTCTATGGTGGACTCATATATTCTGCTCTATGTTGGCTCTTGCATAACATTTTCAAACTCTCTTTTGCATATAACTTTGTAGTTATTTGTGTTTACAGAGGCGGTTGTCCATATTATTTATCCTCTAGTCTAACATGGCTATCGTCATTTTTTCATTATCCCCAATATTCCCTTCCAGCACAGTAGTTTCCTGTTTGCTTAATTTTTATTCTCTTTACATTTGCATGTGTGATACTTTTTAGCTTCAAAATTTATGTACATGCTTTTATCTGGCGATTCTCTGCACCTCATGAGTGGCAGCTTGCCTGCACAAATACTGTTTCACTAACTCCTCCCCTCAGATCGGGTTACTTTCTTTTTGGCGCGAAAGTCAGCGTTTATAAAGCAGTCTGTTTCACCTAGTCTCCCTTCCACTGCACATAGTGTAATTTGTGCATTAGTATTCTCGACATAGCTGAATTTTACATGGTATGTCTCCTACATTTTTGCATCCATTTCTCATTAGTCTTAGCGAGTTTCAATTTGCATTCTTTGTCTTTTTTCCTTCTAACAAACACGCAACGTTTTTATTATTCTATTTAGTATATAAGCCGTCTCCGGACTGTTTAGTTTCTCTTTTGAATGACCCCTTTTTACATCATATGGTTACGTTATACATTAACGTTTATAGTATTCTGATTGTTATCAAGGTTTAATTATTTTGTATACTTTTTTATTCTTGTTCCAGTGCTTTATCCTCATTGCTCCTCTATAATATCACTGCTAGAGCACACACGATTCACGTGCTCGTACTAGGTGAGTGCCCGAGGTTTTACATCACACTGTATACTTCATTACTTCCCATTTTACTTTCATACAGTCTCCTTATATTTTATTATTTTTTAGTATCTATCAGCAACTTACATTGCTCTTTCCTTATGTATAGTGAGCAGAATTTTAAGCGGTGTCCTAATTGAACTTTGATAGTTATTTTCTGCACCACCCAACAGTATGTTGTAATCACGTCTATTGCTCAATATTAAGTTCATCTTCAGTTTTGCTTTTTGTTTGTTTTTATTGCCCTCTTGCTTTAGTGCTTTACTCTGCATTATTTTAAGCAATTAGTCTTATTTATTTGTTTGTACTGTCTAGCTCTTAATTATTTATCACTCTCATCTTAATTATTTATCTATTTATGTTTCTATAATCGCACAAATACTGTTTCACTTACTCCTCCCCTCAGATCGGGTTACTTTCTTTTTGGCGCGAAAGTCGGCGTTTATAAAGCAGTCTGTCTCACCTAGTCTCCCTTCCACTGCACATAGTGCAATTTGTGCATTAGTATTCTCGACATAGCTGAATTTTACATGGTATGTCTCCTACATTTTTGCATCTATTTCTCATTAGTCTTAGCGAGTTTCAATTTGCATTCTTTGTCCTTTTTCCTTCTAACAAACACGCAACATTTTTATTATTCTATTTAGTATACAAGCCGTCTTCGAACCGTTTAGTTTCTCTTTTAAATGGCACTCTTTTTACATCATATGGTTCACGTTATACATTAACGTTTATTGTTATCAAGGTTTAATTATTTTGTATACTTTTTTATTCTTGTTTCAGTGCTTTATCCTCATTGCTCCTCTATGACATCACTGCTGGAGCACACACGATTCACGCGCTCGTATTAGGTGAGTGCCCGAGGTTTTACATCACATTGTATACTTCATTACTTCCCATTTTACTTTCATACAGTTTCCTTATATGTTATTATTTTTTAGTACCTACCAGCAATTCACATTGCTCTTTCCTTATGTATAGTGAGCATAATTTTAAGCGTTGTGTCCTAATTGAACTTTGATAGTTATATTCTGCACCACCCAACAGTATGTTGTAATCACTTCTATTGCTTAATATTAAGTTCAGCTTTAGTTTTGCTTTTTGTTTGTTTTTATTGCCCTCTTGTTTTAGTGCCTTACTCTGCATTATTTTAAGCAGTCTTATTGATTTGTTTGTACTGTCTAGCTCTTAATTATTTATTACTCTCATCTTAATTATTTATCTATTTATGTTTCTATAATCAGTTTCTTCTTGTACAACAGTGTGTATAGTTGCTACAATTGTTCTCTTTTTAATTGTTTTTATAGCCTTCTTGCTTTAGTGCTTTACTTTGTATTAATTTAAACAACTAGCCTTATCGATTTGTTTGTACTGTCTAGACCTTAATTATTTATTACTCTCATTTTTAATTATTTATTTATTGATTTTTCTATAATCAGTTACCTCTTTTAGTACAATAGTGTGTATAGTTGTTACATTTGTTCTCTCTTATGTTGTACATCATAGACCTAACCAATATTGGCTCTCTCTTACTAAGTATGGTGTATATGTTTGTATTTCGGTCCTTTTTGTGGTTTCTCAGCCATGCATTTTTTACTTTCATTCTGATTGATGTATTCTTTTACTTATTTTTATTATTCACGTTGTTATACATAGTTATTATTTTCCTTGTATAAGTTTACAGGTTACTCCAGCCTTTTTTTAATATGCCATCTGTTTTTAATTGTTTTGATTGTTTTAATTGTTTTTCTATTGTTTTTACTTTGATTCATTTATCTCATATGTTTGTTATTTAAGCAATATCCCCCCTGAGGAAGGCGTTGCCGAAACGCATTGGGGTCTCGTTTTAATAAACAAATTGCCTATCCACCCTACGTCTCCTGCTCTTTGTACTAACATTCAAGGCCATAAATGGGCTCTCCACCCCGTCACTCGCTTGCCTCACACACATAACTCCCCCCAATAGAGCCAGACGAACTACAGCAATGAACACCTTGGCAATCCCCAAAACATTGACCCAGTGTACACAGGCAACAGCAAGCAGGGCCTTTAGTATCAGCGCTCCCAGATACTGGAATGCCCTGCCTCCCAACATACGAGCAATCCCGGAACTAACTAAATTCAGAAGGGCTTTGAAGCACCACCTTTTCCTTGAATGTTACCCAAATGAAGATGCACCATCTCGACCTACCCGCAAATAAGCTTCATGTCCACTGTAATCATCCCTCAAATGTTGTATAATATGTAAATACTACTATGTGTTCAAATATGTGTAAATAGTTAATTATGGTTATCCAAGTTGAGCTACCTGTTATCTGTAATTTATGGTGTAATCCCCAACGTAAAACCTAAATGTTCCATGTAAACCGCGCTGATGTTGAAAAGCGCGGTATATAAGAGAAATAAATAAATAAATAAAATAAATAGTAATAAAAGAGCCATGAATTTACCCCAAACTAAAGTGACTAAAGTGTTTTATGTTCCTTTTAAAGGGGCCTCCGAGGTGGAGGGCTCTGCTGAGTTAGCTCCATCTCGGTTTCAGGAGTCCCTTAATATTTCAGAATTCATTGAGTCTTCTCAGGATATAATTTCCACTCGGGCAACCCTTCTGGTGTCTTTTGCCTCGGAAGTTGACAAAAATGCAGTGATGCGTTTATATTTCCTAAATAAGGCATCACTTTTTTGTGGAGAGAGGGTTAGTATCTTCCCCGATGTCTCCAGGAAAACTCAGCTACGACGTCGGGCTTTTTTAGTGTTGAAGCCTCGCGTTTTAGCCCTTGGTGCCACTTTTTTCCTTAAATTTCCATGCAAGTGTTTAGTTACCTTTCAGGGAACCAAGTATGTTTTCCTGGAGACATCGGCATTAGAGTCCTTTCTCCTATCCCATGGTTCACTGGGTTCTTAATTATGGATTATTTCAGTAGTAGATAGGTTAAAAAAGAGTTTGTATATTTTGAGTTAGCGTCCTCTCTTTACTCACATGCTTCTCCTGATGTGGACTTTATTACGGATGCCCTGTTTAGTTTTTTCTTTTGTATTTTATGTGTAAATGCTTGTTGGACTATCTGTATTTTCTTTGAAGTTTCTCAATAAATGGAATTTAAACTTGAAAAAAAAAAAGAGCCATGAATTTGAGATTTTGGCATCTTTTCTGCAAGAAAAAATGCACTGCTCGTAATTTAATACAGATGATATTCTCTTGCCCTCATTTCAGTTCAGAGATGGAATTAAACATTAGTGGATTAAGGTAGATATCCCCCTTAATCCCTCCTGTAAAGGGATGGCCAAAAGGAGAACTTTTTACAACCCTATGGGGCATGTTTACTAAACCGTCTTAATGTGCGCTCTGCGATGTTATCGTGCGATAAGGTACATTATCGTGCAATAATGGCGCTTTACCGGGCGATAAGGTACCTTAGCGTGCATTAACATGCGTAGCAGTGCAAATGAGCGCTCAGGGCAGAGAAAGGCTCCCAGAGGGCGGAGGAAGGCTCCCCAGGGGTGGAGAGAGGGGGTCAATGGGCGGAGAGTGGGAGGGGAGAGGCTCCCTGCACACTAACGCTGTGAAATCCGAGGCTGAAAACTAACGCCAGTGAAACCCTGGCGTTAGAGCAGATTTAAAGGGAAGAGAAACCATTTCTGTCAGCAATGTACAGCAAAACCAGGGAAACCTACAAAAAGTGATGTGTGATACATGTGCCCAGAACAAAAGGGCAAATAAACATTGAAAATGACCCCAACAAAATATTTAAAAAACCCATAACCAAGCTGGCCAATAGTGATATTTATGGGAAACATCAAAATACACATCTGAGAAAGCTCCAAAAAAAAAGATATGAATTTCGGAAGGGTCTACGCTCCGTCCCCACACAAGGTGAATGAACCCACAGTCCAATAGCGCTGATCAGGGTTTCCCTCTCCATTGGCCAGGTGTCCTATGGCGTGCACATGTTCCGCAACAGCAGAGTGGGCATGTCGGAATGGGCAACTGGACAGATGCTGGGAAAGGGGACACAGAGGGCTGCAGACGGCACATGCTGTGCTGCAGCTGGGCCACAGTGCGGACTAGGGTGATGCCTAGGTGGCCCATAGGAATGCTGAAACAGTAGAGCAGCCAGACAGCAACTGATGAGGGCCCAACATGGGCACGAGTGTGGTTTCCACAGTATCACAGGGGATAGTACCCAGCAGGTACCCCCAAGTGCACAGAACATTGGCAGGGGGAGGCGTGGACAGCTATGCAGGCACCCCTACCCCAGAACCCGCACCATAGGCAGCCGCCTACCCACACACTGAATGGTCTGAGACTGCGCACCACCACCACCACCAGCAGAAGGGCAAGTCAGCATGGTGGCAGAGGGGTACTGGTGGTGGAGGGGGCAGTGGCAGCTGCCCACAGCAGACCATGCCCTAGCCCTGTGTAGGTAGGTGATGTGCACTGTAACAGACAGGCCCTGTCTGACAAACAGTCATGGAATCCCCAGGGAATGCACCATTTCTGTGGCAACATGGTGGTGCAGTGCAGATAATGTAAACATGCCCAAAACACCTACATTTTACCCTACAGAGCACAGACACCATAAACATGCACATTACCTAGAGCAGAGTCTCCCAAAAGAGGTCCTGGAGGGCCAAATACCATTCAGGTTCCATGCTGTCTCCAATAAATATGGCTGTGCTGCATGTCTATGCACCGCCCACATGGTATGCAGATATATCTCATGCATATTCATTAGGGACAGCATGAAAACCCAAACAGTGTTTGGCCTACCAGGACCGGAGTTGGGAACCTCTGCCCTAGAGCAGTGGCCAACAGGGGCAGACACACACTCACCCACAGGCTCCATTATCCAATGCCACCTGGAGAGGCAGGATATTGGGCCCTGTGTGCATCTCCCAATACTAGCACTTGCATACCTTAGCAATGCCACCCTAAACCTGGGAACATGGTACACATCTATCAAAAGGTTGCTATGATTAATGCAGATAGCAGTTTCTAGTTAAGCACAATCTTCTGATTGAGCTGCATCATAGCAACCTTTCTTCTGATTGAGCTGCATCATAGCAACCTTTCTGATGTCTGTGGAGTGTGCTACAGGTCCTGTGTCTGACAGTGTTTACCACCCTGGGGAGTGACTCCAACAGTATTGCGTACCATAGCCAGGCCTGCACTGTTCCCAGGACTGGTGCGGTGGCCAGGGCTGCCAAACACCTCTATAGTTGCACAATACTGGCATAGGTGTGGGGAGTGTGTGACTGTCTATCCAGTGTGTGGTGGCTGCCAACACCCTCCTCAGCCCACATTGCTAGCACTGTTGCCAGTATTGGCCTGCCAATGTGCATAATGAGGAGCAAGATACCATGGGAATAGCCTGGACAGGGTGGCCTGGCCTGGATGCATCAGCACAGGGCATAGGGCACTGGCTTGGACATTGTAGTGCCCGGCCACAACCTACACCGACAGGGTGGCCATGGCATGTCCTGCTGGGAGGTCACTCTTACCCTGACTGAGCAGTGACCACGGCATTGCTAGGCTCTCCCATAATGCTCTATTGTATTTCTCTTAAGTGAAATATATAGGTTCTTCTCTCTGGGGCCTAGTCATTGATTTATCTGCTTGGTGGGTGTGCTTGTATCCCAGCTTTGGGTGCATACAACTCCTCCAGGACCATGCACTATGGGCTAACTAGAAGACTGTCTGCAGCTATATGTATATGGCTGGAACACCTTGCAGGGTGCAGTGGCTGGTGACTCCCTGTGTTTGCTGCTGGAGAATGTCAGATGTGGTGAGGTGTAGTTGAGCATTTCCAGGCCTGCTGTCTGTCTGTCTGCCATTGCCTTAGGGATGTGTGCAGCTCTGTATTGGCTGCCCTGTAGAGTGTCTGCTCCCCAGCAGGACTGGTGTTGATGGCCCCCCCTCTACTGCCACCATTCCAGGGTGGTAGAATGTGGATCTGTTGGTGGGGGAATCCTGTCTCCAACCCTGAGCCACAGAGGGTGGGTTGGGTGGTGGTACATAATCTCTCTATGAGTTCAAACACCCCCCCTTCACTTACATCATGTTACCTGTAACACCAACACAGAATATGTGCTCATTCTGGGTGCATCATAGCCCTTAAGGACTAGACCTGATTGACAACCACAGATAAACACTAATGTATCCTAGGTGGATCTGCAGGAGCTACTTATATCACACACACTGGCACTGATGGGTACCTGTGACATGGCCTCTTTCAGGTATGGAAGGTGCTGCAGACCTGGTGCTGGCCGCCCCACCTCACCATCAGGGTGAACACAATACCCACACAATGTGATCGTCTGTAGCTACTCTGTTGCCACTAACACACACAGTCGGCACCCCGTACCAGGCTGAGGTGCTGTGGGGGTGCACTCAGTCAGTTCCCCCTACCAGGATGAGGTGCTGTGGGGTGCATACCCCATCTTGTGATCATCTGTAGACTGCTTGTTTGCATGTGCTGTGCATCATGGGTACTGGTGGGTTGACCACAGCAGACTGGTTGTGTGGTGACATGCAGTCCTTCTGCAGCCAGCTAGGGGTTTGCTAGCACCTGTAGAACTGTAGCCCACTGGTTACTTCACTGCTTGTGGAGCCAGAGGTCATGTGTTCAAAACCCCAGTGGGGTTATTTGATAGGGCTGTCTGAGGCATTGTTGATTTCTTAATGTACATTAGTGCTGCCAGCAAAAAACACCCTCAGAGTACTGTAATCTTAAGGCACCCTATCAAGCACCTTATAAGGTGCCCTATAGGGGACATTATAGGGTGTCTTGGCAGACAGTGCACTTTATAATATGTCCTATGGAGTGCCTTATAGGGTGCCTTATGCAGCACCTTAGGTTACGCCACTGTGAGGGTGTGTTTGCTGGCAGCACTAATTAAAATAAAAATAAAACTCCTCATAAAGCAATACGTAACCGTAAAAGGTAATGCCTCAGGCAGCCTTATTCATCAGGCATACTGGGGGATCAAACTCATGACCCCATACCATCAGTCAGCGTATTAACCATTGTGCTATAGCTCTAATTCTGTGTTTGCATGTCTGCGCGGCTACTTAAGATTACCACACGTTAACGTAGCAAAATGGGATTATCGCGCGATAATCCCGTTTTGCTACGTTAAGACTAAAGCACCCACTCCTTAAATGGCAGCCTGCACACTAGCGCCGGGCGCACGTTAAGACGGTTTAGTAAACATGCCCCTATATGTGACAGGGAGCAGGTGTAAATTTGGATGTGGATGATTTAGGGCTTACATGTGTATACCCTCTATGAAATGGGGGGTACACATGTAGGGGGGATTTTAAAAGCAATTAACATGGCTAGAAGACCGTTCTTCTTTTCTCCTTTCCAAGAGTGCCGGTATATCTAGATGCTGGACTTGGATGTGATCACAGACTGTGCACCCACTGAGGCTTGATGCTCCTTGTCTTTGCTCTGGGGGGACCACCTCTAAATTCTCTCCTTTCTTGTTGTTTCCAGCTTTCAGTTCTAGGAATGATGCTTTATTCTTTAATGTTGATTTTTTTTTAATGAATTGTTTATGTGTTGTATATTTTATTGGTATGGCATGGCTTTCTTTTTTGTAATCTGCTTAGAACACATCAAAATAGGTGGAATATAAAATGAAATTAAATTAAAATCAAATTAAATAGGCAAGGTCATATGATGTACTGAGCAAGGTAGCTTTCTCTGTCTGAAATCTGCACCCCCCCCCCTTTATTATCAATCTGTATATTTTTTGCCATATAGCCATTCCAAGTTTGTTTGTAATGGAGAGGAAGAATTGCTGCATTGTATGGGGACATTTTTGGAAAACAAGAGGTGCTGACATGTTGACGAAGGTGAGCAGGAAAGACAGTGAGTGCCCTCGCTCTACTGAATTGAAGATGGCGGATGGGACAGAAGAAGTCCCAGTGTTAACAGATGCTGTGGTTTCACAGTTTACCACCTCTGTAGTTGCTGCATTGGATAAATTTGAGAAATTAACTGGACTTGTGACTACAGTGAATCAAAACAGTAGCGAAACATGTTATCCGTGTTGCGGCAGTGAAGCAGGGCATGTCAGATGCTGAGGACCAGGTGCAGGAGGTGTCTGATCAAATGAAGAAAATGCACTAAAACCTGGAGACTGCTTTTGCAAAACTAGATGATCTGGAGAACCATTCCTGGTGGAGCAACCTCCGGATCATTGGATTGCTTGAATTGCTTAAAGATGCAGAACTGGCCAGTATCCTCGAGCAAGGGCTACTGGATGCACTCAGTCTGGGGCAATAATATCGTAATCTCCATATAGAATGCACCCCTCAAAAAAGAAGTCCTGGTGAGACTATATTCATCTATCGCAAGCCCATGGAGCATTATCACAAATTAATTATGTATTAATTTCAAGTGACTTGTTCAGTTATATTACCCAAGCTATGTTACGACCTTTGGAAGTTTCAGATCAATTTGGCTGAACTTTGGGAGGGTTGGAATTAGAAATGTGGTCATGATAGTTTCCATACTATTTAGCTAATGATACAAATTTTATCCAGTACCTAACAGCCAAATGAGATGAACATTGTGTTCATAATATTAACAATTAAGATGATCCAGCGCTATTTTGAGAAGCTGGAAAGGCAGTCATCCATAGAGAAATTATTAGTTTTGTTCTCAGTAGGCGAAAGATGACACTAAGAGCAATTATCCTGTTGGAAAGGCAGTTAGATTGGGATAAAATTGCTTATGTTCACTATCCTACCCTACAGAATAAAAATCAGTTTCTAGCAACACAAGCTGCATTAAATAAGTTGATTCCTGAACAGACTACCAAAAACTTGCTTTACAATAAATACTGTTTGTTTCGCTATGCAATAAAGAAGGCAAATTGATGAAGTGTTTAATTCTGTCCTGGTTGGGTCCTCAAGTGATGTTTTCTCTGGTAGGTCAAGATGGTGCTGTGGTTCATAAAATGGGATATTGTATAAGATTTTGTAGGTCACTTTAATAAACTATGGGGCATGTTTACTAAACCTTCTTAATGTGCGCCCGGCGTTAGTGTGCAGGATGCCATAAAAGGAGTGGGTGTTCCGGTCAAAAAGTAGCAAGCGCACGTTAACGCGCACTAATGTGCACCACGTACAATATCGCACAGAAAGGGAGCAGCGTGCGTCAACGTGCGTAAATCTTAAGTAGGCGCGCTGAGCTGCAAATATAGCAATAGAGGTGTAGTACAATGGTTAATACACCGACTGATGGTACAGGAGTCATGAGTTTGACTCCCAAATGGGCCAGATGAATAATAATACCTTTACCCAGTGCTGTCTGAGGTATGTGCCAGATTTATTTAAATCTGTGCTGCCAGCAAATACACCCTCAAAGTGCCGTAACATAAGGTGCCGCATAAGGCACTCCAGAGGGCATATCATAAAGTGCACTGTCTGCCAAGGCACCCTATAATGTTGCCCATGGGGAGCCTTATAAGGCGCTGTAAAGGGTGTTGTATAGGGTGCCCTATGAGGCACCGCAAGGTTACAGCACTGTCTCTGATGGCAGCACTGCACATGTTAATGCATGGAAATCCTAAGTAGGCGCGCTGAGCTACAAATGTAGCAATAGAGGTGTAGTACAATGGTTAGTACACTGACTGATGCTACAGGGGTCCTGAGTTCAATTCCCAAGTGAGCTAGATGAATAATAATACTTTCACCCAGTGCTGTCTGAGGCATGTGCCAGTTGTATTTATACCTGTGCTGCCAGCAAACACACCCTCACAGTGCCGTAACCTAAGGTGCCACAGCAGGCACCCTATGGGGCACTCCAGAGGACACATTATAAGGTGCACTGTCCGCCAAGGCACCTTATAATGTTCCCTATAGGGCGCCCTATGGAGCGCTGTCGAGGTTGCCTTATGAGGCACCTTCAGGCTACAGCACTGAGGGTGTTTTTGCTGGCTGCACTAATCTACATTTAAAAAACAAAATGCCTCAGACAGCCCTATCAACTAACCCCACTGTGGGATCACACCCATAACCTCTGACCCCACAGACAGTGATGTAACCAGTGGGCTACAGCTGTATGGCTACACCCGGGCCCCTGGCTGGCTACAGAGGGACTGCAGGTCTCCACACCAAATGCTGTGGTTACCAGGTTAGGGTTAACCCACCCATACCCATGATGCACTGCACATGCATATCAGCAGTCCACAGATGATCACAGGATGGGGTATGCACCCCCACAGCACCTCAGCCTGGTAGGGGGTACTGACCATGTGTGTTACTGGCACAGAGTTGCTTCAGACCATCACATTGTGTGGGTACTGTGCCCACCATGAGGGTGAGGTGGGGCACCCAGCACCATGTCCACAGCACCAGATGTAGCTGAGATAGTCTATGCTGCAGGTTGCCATCAGTGCCAGTGTGTGATAGGTAGTCCTTGCAGCCACATCTCAGAATACACCTCCGTCCATATTTCTTTCCCAGTCACATCTAGCCCTTGTGGACTATAATGCACCCAGAATAGTGCATATCCTGTGTGGGTGCCATGGCCACATGGTTTATGTGACCAGGGGGCAGGACACCTGTTTAGACCCATTGGCGGATTATGTAGTACCACCCGACCTGCCCTCTGGGGCTCAGGATCTCCCAACAACAGATCCACATTCCTGCAATGATGGCAGTAGAGGGGACCATCTACCTCGGTCCAGCTGGGGTACACGCATGCTAACTGCAAACAATGTGCTAGCTAGTCCATAGTGCATATTACTGGGGAAGATGTGTGCACCCCCACCGAGCAGAAAGGTCAGTGATTGGGTCCCAAAAAAGGAAACCCATATATATCACTTAGAAAAAAATACTATATAGCACTATGGGGTAACCTAGCCATGCCGTGGTCACTGCTCAGTCAGGGTGGGAGTGACCTTCCAGCAGGACATGCTGTGGCCACCCTGTCCATGCAGATGGTGGCCAGACACTACAATGTCCCAACCATTGCCCTGTGCCCTGTGCTGATGCATCCTGCCCAGGCTGCCCTGTCCAGGCTATACCCACAGTACCTTGCTCCTCATTATGCACATAGGCAAGCTAACACTGGACACAGTGCAAACAGTGTGGGCAACCACCACACACTGGATGGACATACACACACTCCCACACCTATGCCAGCACTGTGCAAATATAGAGGCTCTTGGCAGCCCTGGCCACCTCGCCAGTCCTGGGCACAGCGCAGGCATGGCTATGGTATGCAATACTGTTGGGGTCACTCCCCGGGGTGGTAAACACTGTCAAACACCAGACCTGATACACACTCCACAGACATCAGAGAGGTTGGTATGATATAGCTAAAGAGCAGATTGTGCTTAACTTAGGAATTGCTATCTGCCAGTAATCATAGCAACCTTTTGATATATGTGTACCATATCCACGGGTTTAGGATGGCATTGCTACGGTATGCAGGGGCTAGTATTGGGGGATTCACACAGGGCCCGGAATCCTGCCTCTACAGGTGGCTTTGGATGATGGAGCCTGTGGGTGCGGGTGTATCTGCTCTGGGAAGAAGTTCCCAACTCCAGTCCTAGTGGGCCACACACTGTTCGGGTTTTCATGCTGTACCTCATGTATATGCATGAGATACATCTGCCTACCATGGGGGAGGCACATGGAAATGCAGTACAGGCATCTTTATTGGTGACAGCATGACACTGGCATGGTGTGTGGCCCTCCATGACTGCATTTAGGAGACTCTGCTCTAGGTACTGCGTATGTGTATGGTGTCTGTGCTCTGTGGGGTAAAATATAGGCATTTGACGCATGGTTCTGTTCTCTGCACTAAAGGTTCGGTCTTTACTTCCACGGTTTAGTAATGGGTAAAACATGGGGACTGGGTTGTCAGGAGCCACAGCTGGGACTTGAACCTGTGACCTTCTTCTCTTGAACATAATGTCTGTGTGTACTGCACCACACTGTGGCCACAGAGACAGTGTATTCCCTAGAGATGCCATGACTGTTTGTCAGACAGAGCCTGTCTGTTGCAGTGCACGGCACCCACCTGAACAGGGCTAGGCCACAGTCTGCTGTGGGCAGCAGCCACTGCCCCCTCCACCACCAGTACCCCTCCGCCACCATGCTGACATGCCATTCTGCTGGTGGTGCTGGTGGTGCGCTGTCTCGAGCCATACAGGGGTAGGCAGCTGCCTATGGTGTGGGTTCTGGGGTAGGGGTGCCTGCATAGATGTCCACACTTCCCCCCAGCACTGCCTGACAATGTTCTGTACCCTTGGGGGTAACTGCTGGGTACTATCCCCTGTGACACTGTGGGAAACACACTCATGCCCGTGTTGGGCCCTCATCAGTTGCTGTCTGGCTGCTCTACTATTTCAGCATTCATATGGGCCACCTGGGCATCACTGTAGTCTGCACTGTGGCACAGCTGCACCACGGCATGTGCCGCCTGCAGCCCTCTGTGTCCCCTTTTCCAGCATCTGTCCAGTTGCCCATTCTGACCTGCCCACCCTGCTGTTGCGGAACATGTGCACGCCATAGGGAACCTGTCCAAGGAATATGGGGGAACCCTAATCAGCGCTATTTCACTGTGGGATCATTCACCTTGCATGGGGACAGAGCATGGACCATTCCGGACTTACTATCTTTTTTTTGGAGCTTTCTTGGTAGTATTTTTTGCTGTTTCCCATTCATATCACTATTGGCCAGCTTGGTTATGTTTTTTTCCCATTTCGTTACAGTCATTTTCAATGTTTATTTTCCCTTTTGTTCTGTGCACATATATCACACTTCTCACTTTTTGTGGGTTTCCCTGGCTTTGATGTACATTGCTGACGTAAATGGTTTCTCTTCCCTTTAAATCGGCTCTAATGCCAGGGTTTCACTCACGTTAATTTTGAGCTTCGGATTTCACAGCGTTAGTGTGCAGGGAGCCTCTCCCCTCCCACTCTCCACCCATTGACCCCTTCCCTCCGCCCCTGGGGAGCCTTCCTCCACCCATTTGGAGCCTTCCTCCGCCCTCCGGATGCCTTTCTCCTCCTTCGGCGCTCATTTGCGCCGCTGCGTATGTTACTGTGCGATAAGGTACCTTATCGCATGATAACCTGCCATTATCACGCGAAAAGGACCTTATTGCGCGATAACATCACAGCGGCGCAAATAGCGCCGTTTAGTAAACATGCCCCTATATGTTGCACAAAAGGCAGAAAGGGGTATCATGAGAGGCTTGCTGCAAAAGGTTATGCTTTTGTCTTTGATTCTAAAAATGGTTGAGAAGTTAAATGCTCCAAATGGGTTCATTTTACACATACTATGGCAGTCGTGAACCTCACTTCTAAGCCAGGGTTTGAAGTGAGGGAAATTTAGTGTTCCATTAAGGTACTGAAGTTATATAAGGTTCTAAGTCCCAATGATTCCTCACTACCTTCATGAAAAATGATCAAGTAGACTTTGTTAAGGGACATCAAGGGGCTCTCAATGTTCATAGGTTCTTGGCAGCTATAACATTGGGAACGTATGCGTTAACTAATTGAGCCTTGGGACTTGATGCAAGAAGTTTTGCAACTTTTTGATTTTTTTTTTTTTTTTGCAGCTTTGAAATTGAATATGTTAAAGATGGAGGCTTTGGCCTATAATTTGCAAGGACTAGGGTGTGGGAGAAATCTTTCCTGCTGCACTGGGCTAAGCACTCATTATGTTATCTTGGTACTTTCATTTCAGCGCAACTGTAGGATATTTTCTCATAGTTGCTTTTGAAAAGTGGCAATCTTTGTCCCTATCTTTGAGTGGGCATATGGTTTCGTATCATATGGTTATAATCCCAAAGTGGTTATAGATAATGCAAACTGCTTCAATCTATTTGATAAGGAAGATGGTAGTGCAGTTGCATTCTGCTTCATCAAATTTTTTTTAAAGGGTAAAAAAGCATAGATGCACTTGTCGCTATTAATGTATGAACCTGATTAAGGAGGGTTAGGTTTATTGAATGTACATTTATAAAATTGGGAACATTAGTGATTGGCTGCATGCAATGACACATTGTACTTCTTTGGTGGAAGAAACATTACTCCATGAACAAGCAGAATGAATCAGCTACTCATGGGTGACATCATCCAAAGGCACCATGAACGGAATTGCTCTCCAACAGCTCAGAAGAATCAGAAGACTCTTTTGAGCATGAGCCAGCCACCCCACCATAGTCCCCCCCCCCCCATTCCCATCTCAGTCTGTTCTATCCGCCTGGTCATGAGGACAGATCTTCCTGCTCTCCTTGTTTTTCCTTTAAGTTTGCTCTTTAATTTCTTGGTTCTCTTATCTTCTTGTTTTATCACTTCCTCCTTGGATCAGCCTTACTTCAGTCATGTGTGGCACCAGGTGTGGTTCACAGCAGCATAACTCTCTCATGGGAGCTCACTGGCCATGCATTCAGCCTGCTGCACCCTTGTAAGCTAGTTCGGTGTGTTCAAAGAACTTCAGAGACTCTTGCTTTACCTGCAAGATGCCACAGCAGTGCTGCTCGGACCCTCCCCTCTATCTTGAGGAAGTGATGATGACCCTTGACTAATTCCACAGCCATGATGGCCTTGTTTGCCAACCTCACATATGGCCCATTGGTCCTCCATGTGGGAGGACCCCAGCTGTCTTAAAAGAGTGCAGATGGGCCATCAGCACAGAAGGCATGACCCGCACAGATCTTTCTGCTGTTTGCTTAAATTCGATGGGCCACCAACAGAGCTCTGTAACAGAGGAAGAGGAGGACCCCTTATGTCATTCCAGGCTTGCAGCCTTGCCTGGCTGATACTGCCTGCAGGATAGCGATGTAGCTTCATCCCCCACAGCTGCTACACTGAGTTCCTGACCGCCCACCATGCCAAGCAAGCATAGAGGGGGCGGCCCCTCCTTCGTGAATGTGGAAGGTGGGCCATAGGCACAACTTGTAGTTCCTTACTGACCCAGTGCCAATGTGCTCCTACAGAGCCCCACACACTGCATATGCTGGTCCCATGCCAAGCTGGGTAGTGATGTCTTGTGGGCA
Organism: Ichthyophis bannanicus; assembly: GCA_033557465.1. NCBI lineage: Eukaryota > Metazoa > Chordata > Amphibia > Gymnophiona > Ichthyophiidae > Ichthyophis > Ichthyophis bannanicus. Next base: position 761,207,597 of record CM066033.1, read on the forward strand.
TGAGGCCCTTGGCGCCAATGATCCAGGGTGTGGCAAATGTGGGAGGCGGACCATTGGCATGGCATATAATTCCCTACTGCCCCGGTGCATAGGTGCTCCCACAGAGCTACTAACTCTGTAAACACCGGTCCCATGCCAAGCCAGCACTGACTGGGTAGTGGCACTGCATGGGTATAAGGATCTTGGCACCGCTGATCTGTGGTGTGGTCTCCATGTGTACAGGAAGAAGTGCTACTGAAAGGGAGTACCTTTTCTAACATGGAGGAGAGAAATTGTGAATGCCAGCTCCCATCAGTGCCTACAGAGACTCTTAGCACCATAGAGGTTCACTGCCATCCCCAGTGTCTGTCCAGCACCAGTGCGGTCAGAAGGGTTATGGCCCCTGGCCCTGGGAAAAAGTGCTATAGGTATCCAGGCAGGAACCAGTGCAGGCCCTGCTGACCTCTGGAGTAGAAGCAGCATCAAATTTGGGATGTAGGCTGAGCTCCCATATTGTACTGGGACTCTGCCGATCCAATGGCAGCAGCACGACACTTTGTTCAACATGGGAGTCAGTGTCAACATTCTGTGGCTGAATAGACACCCTGCACTGAGGGGCCTCCAAGCTCCATCCCAGGGCAGATCCCCTAAGTTTCCAAGCTGTGGATGAAGGTCCTGGGATCAGAACAGCAAGCCTGCCATTGGAGCTGGGGTTCAAATCTCACTCCTGCTCATTCTGATTGTTACACACAAAAAAGGGAACCTCAGTGTTCTCTGGCTTGCTTTTAGCCTCTTACTAGTGTAAAGGGCTCCTCCACTGGCTGCAGCCAGCCCTAAGCATCCAGGTTCTATTCCTATATAATCCAAGGACTACTCTTTTCTGGTAGATTTTGTAGTTTGTCGGCTGAAACTCCCCTGCCGCATCACGACACAAGCACTGGGTTTTTCAGCCCTCAGTGTTCCTCCACCTAGTGGTTCCAGCATGATCAGAGACTCAGTAATCCTTTCTCCCAGGCCTCTGCTAATTGGCTAGTTATGCCTGAGCCATAATGCACCACTTCACTATTTTAATAGCCTTTACAGCTACTGCACAGTCCTCAAGCAGTGTGTGGAGGAATGCGAATGCCCCTAGCAAAGTTCCATTACACCAGCCACACTGCTGCTATCCACAGTGCCAAGTCTTATTCCTTAGCCATACTAATCTCATTTTCCTGAACTGATGGAACTACTACTGCTCAGCCTCACTGCACAGAGAACTGCCTGAAATTTGTAGGTACAATGGGGCCAGTTCTCACCAACTGGGCTAGTTTTGTGTACATCTGGACTGTCCTTAACTTCAACAGAGATGCAGCTGCTTGCCCTGTAGAACACCTGCCTTTTCACCCAAAGGTGTTGGCTTGAGGGCAGTCTCTGCACAATCTAGGATGAGGTTCATTCTCAGTTTCTCAAAAAGGGAACACCATCACACTGTCATCATGCAAAAGAGAACTCTTCTTGGGGTCCATAGATCTTAACATATTTTGACAATCTCAAGGGGTACGGAGGAATGGGGAAAACTTCGGTATCCTCTTCGTACCTAGCCAAGATACTGCTAGGGAGTGCCATGCTGTGACCTCCTTAGTTATGGCAGTCAACAATGGAGTGTAATTCCTCTCATAAAGATCTGCTATTCTTTGGGTAATCTGTATTCCTAGATATTTGAAACTGGTAACCATCAGGAAACTACTATCTCTTCTCAAGGAGCATGCTCCTCGGGCAGTCAAGCAGGGCATCAGGACAGATTTTTGGAAGTTGATTGTGTATCCCGATAGATGAGAGAAATCTGTCAATAAGGAAATCAGGATCGGCATGCTAGTGTCTGGTTCCCAAAGAAATATTAAGGCATCATCCGCGTAAAGCCAAACTATGTGATGTTTGTTTGCCAGGGGGATCCCTAATTTTGTTTCCATAGAGCGGAGCTGTATAGCTAATGGTTCAAGTGCCAATGCAAATAAAAGAGGGGAGAGTGAACATCCTTGCCTAGTACCACTTACTTGGACTATTCCTAAGGGGGCTTTGTAAAGGGCTGAAATCCATAACAAGAAAGAGGGTCCAAACCCAAAATGCTGTAATACACTCATGAGGTATCACCATTCCACCCTATTGAACACTTTTTTTTGCGTCTAAATAGAGAACTGCATAACTGCCCTCTACACGTTGGACACCTAATATGATATTAAGAAGACGACAAACATTCTCAAACCCCTGGCGACCTTTGATAAATCCAGTTTAATCAGGATGAACTACTTCCTGTACTTTCAAATTTAAATGGGAGGCAAGGATCTTTGTAAAAATTTTATAATCAACATTAAGTAGGGAAATTTGTCTTGCAGGGGTTCTTGCAGGGAGTCTTTCCCTTCTTTAGGAATTACAGTAATTAATGCCTGGTGCATGGATTCAGGGAGGCTTTGGTGATACAAAATGGAATTAAAGACTTTAGTTAAAACTGGTGCAACAAGATTGGAAAGGGCTTTATAGAATTCTGCTGGGAGCATATCTGGACCAGAAGCTTTGGCCATCTTTAGTTGTTTTAAGGCTAACTGTACCTCTGTGAGACTGATTTCCATGTCTAATGCCTCCCGTGCATCTTCAGACAACTGGGGCAGGCGTAAGTCTGATAAATATCGATTTATGTCTGTAGTATCTGCGGTGAGTTGATAGGAGTAAAGAGCTTTATAGAAGCGAGCAAAATACTGTGCAATTTCATTGGATTTTTGGAGTTTTCGATTTTGTTCATCCAAAATGGTAGACACTCAATGAGCTAGCCATTGTCTTTTTAATCGCCAGAGAAGTAGTTTGCTCGCTTTGTTCCCATGTTCAAAAAAATGCCAGCGAGTTCTTAGAAAGCGGGAAGTAATCTCCTCAGTCTCTAATGCTACTAATTTTCCTCGTAGAGCAGTGACTTGTTGCCAGATCTTAGGCGTTGACCAACGTTTATGCTGACGCTCGAGAGCAGCTATTTGGGTTCTAAGATCATTCTGGGTGATTGTATTCTGACACTTATAAGCAGAAGATAGGGAGATAGCCTGCCCTCTCAGAACTGCCTTGCCTGCTTCCCATAATAAGAACTGTGATGACTCTGCTCCTTCATTATGGGAGAGATAATCCTTCCAGTTCTCTTTCAGCTGTTTCACAAAATTCACATTTTTCAAGAGGTGCCTCGGGAAAGCCCATGAGCGTGGGGGAGTTTCGGTGGTACTAAAATCACACTCTGGAGAAATAACAGAGTGATCAGTTTGGGAAGTTAAATGTTTGGATATTAGCCACATATCTATACGTGAGTGTGTATTGTGCACTGGAGAGAAGAAGGTATAGTCCCGTTCTCCTTGGTGAAGAGAGCGCCACACATCGTCCAAAGCAAAGGTAGAAATTAAGGTAGAGAGAGATTGAGAGGGCCCAGTCAGTATTTTATGACCCGACAATCTATCTAAGTCTGAAAAGACACAATTGAAATCTACCCCCATAATTATGTTGCCGGTTATCTGGGTTGCCAAGATCTCTATAAGATTTGCTAGTGACTGGACAATTTCTGTAGGAGGGATGTATACATTAACAAAGGTAATTGCAACCCCGTAAAGAGTGCCTGAGAGTATGAAGAAGCGACCTTTGGGATCTTGTATCTGATTGGTAAGTTGAAACGGGCATTTCTGTGTGAACATGATAGCCACTCCTCTTTTATGTGTGGAAAAACTGGCCGAGTGGACTACAGGGAATTTACGGGAAGTTAAACAAGTGTGTGCTCCAGGGGCCAAGTGCATTTCCTGCAGGAAAACTATATCTGCACGCTCTTTGTGTATCTGCTCAACTACTCTGTGGGGTATGTTTACTAAACTGCGTTAGTGCAATTCGCGTTAGGAGCCGCGGTAGTGACAGAAACCCCAAATAAGGACATGGGCGGTACATCGTCACCACTAACGCGCGTTAAAAAAATTAACGAGCGTTACTGGGCGCCGTGGCGCATTACTGCGCGTTAAACATAAGAAGACGTACAGACACAAAGCACTGAAACAGAGCTGTAGCACAATGGTTACGGTACTGACTGCTGTTACAGGCAGCATGGGTTCGAGTCCCCAGTGTGCCTAACGCAGAAGGCTGTCCCAGGCATCACCCTGTACATTACAGAGGGAAAGAGGAGGCATGTTTTTCGTTACGTTGAGTATTGGCGTCAGAAAAACACCCTCGGAGTGTGCCTAGCCACATACGTTGGTGCGTGCGAGGTTGCGTGCATTGGTACGTGCGTAGCCCCGTGCCTAGCTGCGTGCGTACAATCGTGCGTGGGTACGTGTGTTTTTACCAGTGTGGGCATCTTATATTACAGACTCTGTAGGGTGTCTTGCACCTATGCATTATGCTAACAGTTGTACGTGTGATGGCCTATGGTTTATCAGAGCCTGTGAGCAGGTGCTGGAGTTTCACAGGGTTGGATTGTGCCAGTCACACCCATGATGCACTGCACATGCAAATCAGCTGTCCACAGATACACACCATGGGGAATGCACCCCCACAGCACCTCAGCCTGGTAGGGGGAACTGACCATGTGCACCCCCACAGCACCTCGGCCTGATAGGGGGTACTGACCGTGTGTTGTACTGGCACAGAGTAGCTACACACCGTCACATTGTGCGGGTACTGTGCTCACCCTGAGGGTGCAGTGAGGCGCCCAGCACTAGGTCCAGAGCAGTGTTACTGTGTGAGATAGGTAGTTTCTGCAGGACCACCTTGGACATCTCTGTCTGTTTCAGTCAGGTGTAGCCCCCATGCACCACCACCCCCCTCCCCCAGGGCAGCAAACAGGGTCTCCCATCAAAAGATCCACAGTCTACCTCCCTGCAAAGGTGGCAGTAGAGGGGAACGTTAACCCTAGTCCTGCTGAGGAACAGATACCCCACAGGGCAGTCAATGCAGCTTTGTACACAGCCATAACACAATAGCAGACAGACATTAGGCCTGGATATGCCATGCTGCACCCCACCACTATCTGATATTACCCTGGTGCAAGCCATCAGCCACTGCACCCTGCAAGCCACACCATCACAACACCTACCAGCTGCAAACAGTCTGCTAGTGCCCAGTGGAGATGCCTGCACCCAGAACTGGGATGTCAGCATACACAGCAAGCAGATACATCAGTGACTGGGCCCCAAAAGGAAACCCATATTTATCACATGAGAGAAATACTAGATAGCACTATGGGAGTGCCTAGCCATGCTGTGGTCACTGCACAGTCAGGGTGAGAGTGATCTCTCAGCAGGATATACTGAGGTCACCCTGTCTGTGTAGGTGGTGGCCGGGCACTACAATGTGCCTGTCACTGCCCTATGCCCTGTGCAGATGCACCCTGGCCAGGCCACCCTGTCCGGCCTATACCCATGGTACCTTGCTCCTCATTATGCACATTGGCAGCCCAATACTGGCAACATTGCTGGCAGTGTGGGCTGTGGAAGGTGTCTGCAGCCACCACACAATGGATAGACAGACAGCCACCACCACACCTATGCCAGCATTGTGCTACTATAGAGGTGGTCAGCAGCCATACCCACCACACCAGTCCTGGGCATAGTACAGGCATGGATATGGTACACAAGACTGTTGGGGGGTCACTCCCCAGGGTGGTGAACACTGTCAGAGACCAGACCTGCAGCACACACCGCAGACATCAGAATGATTGTTATGGTGGAGCTCAATGAGCAAAATGTGCTTAACGTAGGAATTGATATCTGCCAGTTATCAGAGGAAACGTTTGATAGCTGTGTACCATATACCCAGGTGTAGGGTGGCATTGCTAAGGTATGCAATTGCTAGTATTGGGAGATACAGGCAGGGCCCAATGTCTTGCCTCTCCAGGTGGCATTGGCCAATGGGGCCTGTGGGTGGGTGTGTGGCCCTGTTGGCTGCTGCTTTACGGCAGAGTTCCCCAACTCCAGTCCTGGTGCTCCAAACACTGTTCGGGTTTTCATGCTGTCCCTCATAAATATGCATGAGCTACATCTGCATACCATGGGGGTGGTGCATAGCTATGCAGCACAGGCATCTTTATTAGAGGCAGCATGAAACCGGAATGGTGTGGGGCCCTCCAGGACTGCATTTGCGGGACTCTGCTTTAGGTAATGTGCCTGTTTCTGGTGTCTGTGTTTGGTGTGGTAAAATATAGGCCATGCGTATGTTCTCTGCAATAAAGGTGTGTCTTTACTATCACTGTTTAGTGGTGGGTAAAACTATGAGGACTGGGTTGGCAGGAGCCCCAGCTGGGATTTGAACCTGTGACCCTCTGGTCTTACAGGCACTGGCCGTGTCTGTTGCACCACACTGTGGCCACAGAGACTGTGCAGTCCCTGGAGTTAGTTAAAGCGGCCTGACGAGTCAGAAACCTTGCTCTGCAACAGGTTTACTGTGGCCTCATTTACCTTGTATGCAGACAAAGATGCACATAAACCTCACAAAAAACCTCACAAAAGGGGCACACACCCATAACCAAGCTGGGCAACAATGATATCATTGGGAAACATTACACAACACTCCCAGGACAGCTCCATTACAATGAAATGATCTTTGAAAGGGTCTGCGGAGCGTAGACCCTTCCACACATCATTTCTTTTTTTTTGGTGCTTTACAGGGAGTGTTTTTCCTTGTTGCCCATTTCTATCACTGTTGCCCAGCTGAATTATGCTTTTTAAAATGTTTCTTGTGGTCATTTTTAACGTTTTATGTGAAATTTTGTTCTGTGCACATGTATCACACTGCTCACGTTTTGTGGGTTTCCCCGTTTTTTCTGTACATTGCTGACGGAAATGGTTTCTCTTCCCTTTAAATGCCTTTAACGACAGGTTTTCATTCGCGTTGGAATTGAGCTCAGGAATTCAGTGCGTTAGTGTGAGGGGAGCCTCTCCCCGCCCACTCTCCGCCAATTGACCCCTTCTCTCCGCCCACTCTCCACCTTCTGCGCTGTTTTAACGTGCCGCGGGACTTTACGATCGTTAACTATGCTTAACGCGCGTAGTATTACGTTAACGGTCGTTAGCGCGTCAGTACGCACGTTATACGGCACTTACGGTCATTAACGTCGTATAACGCGCGTTAGTCATGTTTACCGCACTTTAGTAAACATCCCCCTGTGTCTCTTAACTGGGTTGTGAAGGCCCCTAACATTCCAGGAAATTAATTTAACCATTACACAGGTCTGCGACTAAAAAGCTGTTTCATTATTTTCATCTAATTTCCATGTATTTTGGTTTGCTGAAAACAAATAAAATATTGAAAAAACTCCTAGACATCATGATTTGCCACAACATGCAAAATTGTCTTCAAATTTATCAAATTTTTTCAAATTACTATTAATTAATTCACATAAGTGCATTTAAGATATAAAATGCCAAAAAAAACTTAAAGGGGTTGTCCGAGTTATGTAAAAAAAATATAGCACTGTAAATCTGATGGTCAGCAATATATACATAAGCTAAGCAAGTTTTAAGTCTGTGCTTCTAATGGTAGAAGGGGTTAATCTTTCCTGAAGAATCCAGTGGGAGGGAGACACAGGGCAGATAGCAGCAGCTCCGGTCAGTACAGGGGTGTGTGGCCAGCACTGTGACATCTTGTGTACAGACACAGAGCTGCTCTCTCCTGCATGCCACTCTTGTGCATGAATCATCATCAGATTCTTGGTTCTAGGCTGTTCACACTTTTTCATCGCAATTTGTGTTAGCTCGTCATTCTTCAACCGTTATGTTATGGCTCCGCGAAAGTGTATTAATTCGCCAGACAGTTTCTGTTTCATCTGTGGTGAATATACAGTGTTGAAGCAACAGCAGAATATTACAGACTTTGTGAAAAAAGTATACTTTGCATACTGTCACGCTTCCCCTGCCTAGGGCCAATGGCTCTATAGCAAGGGTGACCGCAATCTTGTTTCCAAGTGTCTTTCTACTATGTAGCAGCAAGGGTTGCTGGGACTTGTAGTTTTTAAGTTTCACTCTTCAACAAAATGTGTTGTGGCACGAGGGTCTTTTGAACAGATAAATTTATTTAGGGGTTTTTCCTTTCACAAGGGTTCAACAGGCTTAGGCAAAGCAAAGAATTTCTTTCCAAAATAATAGGAAACAGGAGCAAATGAAAAGTAGAAATAAAGTACAAAAACTGTTTCTTCACAGCAACTTAAACAGCCAAAACAACTTTGTATTCTTCTCCTACAAAGCTTGTTTAACGTAAATCTAAGTGATCAATGTTACACAGAGAACAGTCCATCTCATAGCATTCAGGTGTTTCAGGAATATTGGCTACGTCGATAATCATATCCTCACTCTCTTCATCACAGCTCTGCTTAGGGGAACTTTTGCACTGCAAACCTTGGATAACCTCTTGCAGCTGCTCTAGAAAGTTTCCTCTCTCATTAGCCGTGACCTTCTCTAGTGTAGGAGATTGGTTATTACGTAAGCTCTTCCCTATGGCTTTTATATCAGCTTCAAACCATTTACTGAAAGTATTTCTGTTAGGAGTTACTTTTACAGCCGTGCTATCTCGGCACTTATTAGCACTAGTTTTCAATTGTTGCACAATATCTTCAACAAGTCTCTGGCTAGGAAGTAATTCTGATGTACCTTCTTTACTAGCAATGCCTTGTCTGTGTTCAGAGCTTTCTCCCCTTGTGCAGGCCAACTGCTTGACCTTGTCCTCGGTTAGCTTCCACAGAGGTTCTGGTTTTGCTTTAAAGGTATAGGGAATGGACCCTCCAGTATCCCTCTTGCCTGGAGCTGGGTTCCAAGGTTTCCCTGGTTGCTACCTTCCTGAGTGCCTTCCTTGTTGAAGTGGCTTGGACAATTGCAGAGGCTTCTCTCTGACTTCTGTTCCAGAGTTCTCCCACTCCTGGCTGTGCCTGATCTCCTTCTTGTTCCTCTTCTCCAACTGTAAGACTGACTCTGAAACCGGTTTAAAACGGCTTCCTCCTGCAGCCACACCCCTCTGGTTACTCAGGTGCAAATCATTAGAGCTGCCTTCAGCTCTTACGTCATGGCTATGGCTGAGCTCCGTTCTGGCTGAAAGCTTCCTGTTGCCATGGGAACCTGGCTTGCTCTTACTTTTAAAGGTAAAGTGCTCACTATTTTCCCATTCCATCTGTTCAGGAGTGCTTTCGGTACCACAATACTTTGGACTAAAAATTGGAGATCAAGATAAAGTCTGGGCGCCTCATAAAGTGTGCAAACGGTGTGTTGAGGACCTCTGAAACTGGTTCAAGGGTAAGAAAAAATCTTTCCGTTATGGGATTCCTATAGTATGGCGAGAGCAAAAGAACCATAGTGACGACTGTTACTTTTGTTCATGCGATGTGAAAGGGTTTAATTCCAAATGGAAGCATTCCATTTCATACCCCAATCTTCACTTGGCAATTCGTTCCATCCCCCATGGCACAGATATACCAGTACCCAAGCCCCCTGCTACCTTGGAAGAGATACCTAGCTCCGATGAAGGTGAAGTCATACCTGAACCAGATGATGAATCAAGTTCTGACTTTGAAGATGATACAAGACCAAAATTGTTTTCTCAAGAGGAGATGAATGATTTGGTAAGAGACTTGAATCTTCCCAAAGATGCCGCTGAGTTACTCGGATCAAGGCTGAAAAGCAGGAATTTATTGTTGCCAGGAGTGTCATCTTCATGGTTCAGACATTGTGAAAAGGAGTTTGTTCCTTACTTCACCCAGGAAGACAAGTTTGTTTATTGCATCGATGTCGAAGGTCTGATGGGTCAATTTAAAATCCAATATGATTCAGAGCAATGGCTTCTTTTTATAGATTCTTCAAAAAGAAGTCTCAAAGCAGTTTTACTCCACAATGTTTTTTACGCTTGCATACCTGTAGGTCATTCCGTACACTTGAAGGAAACCTACGAGAACTTGGAATTGGTTCTTCGTAAACTTAAATATGAAGACCATGGTTGGCAAGTGTGTGGGGACTTGAAGGTCTTGTGCATGCTGCTCAGGCAACAAGCTGGGTATACCACATATCCTTGTTTTCTGTGTCTATGGAACAGTCAAGACTGACAAAATCACTGGACCAAGTTGGCAGCCGAGGGTGTTAACAGTCGGTGAAAAAAATGCCCTCTGAGAAACTTTGGTACCTTCCCATAAAGTTCTTCTACCACCTCTCCACATAAAATTGGGATTGATGAAGCAATTCGTAAAATCGCTTCCAAGAGATGGAGAATGCTTCAAATACTTGGTCACCAAGTTTCCAGGCCTGTCGGAGGCAAAATTGAAGGAAGGTGTGTTCGTCGGACCAGACATTAGAGGCTTATAGTTGATCAAGAGTTTGTCAATACCATGACGGATCCTCAAAAAGAAGGGTGGATTGCATTTAAAGAAGTCGTATAGAAATTTTTAGGCAATAACAAAGATCCTCACTACAAAAAGATCGTCGGACGAATGCTGAAAGCATTTCAAGGTTTAGGTTGCCTGATGAGTTTGAAAGTGCATTTCCTCCAGTCCCACCTTGACTACTTTCCTGAAAATTTGGGAGCTGTGAGTGAGGAACAAGGTGAACAATTCCACCAAGACATTAAAGAGATGGAAAGGAGATACCAGGGAAAATGGAGCATTACAATGATGGCAGACTACTGTTGGATGCTTCAGAGAGACATTCCAGATGCTACTCACAAGCGTAAATGCACCAAGAGGAGCCTCACAAGGAAGAAGAATCGAGTTTAGTGTGTGAAGGTGAGCTCATTTCAGTTCAAAAAAGGATTTTTATGAAAATATTGTAATAAAACTTTAATTTTACAAGTCTATTTCCATTTATTTTGAGGTATTGCCTTATTTAACATAGTTACCTAAATTGTCAGGAAACGTGATGTCCTATGACAAAATGGAGGTCATTTTCGGATTCAGCACACCAAAAAAAACATAAAGATCACATGGAATAACCAAAACAGCTCTCAAAAAAATTTTTTTTGCAGACCTGTGTTACCTATCAGGGAAACGTGGATATGATACACACTGTCAAAGGGGGAACAAGATATATCTAGCAACATCTGATTCTCTTCACTCATAACTGTCAGTTGGTATTCATCCATAAAGGCTTTCTCCCAGATTTGTTCAACCAAGAAATGTAAAGCACTGCTTCTGTTACCGTTAGCCTGCATCCCAGTGATCGTACTCCCTTTCCTCTTCCTTTTTCTCTTTTTTGATCCCCCCTTCCCTTCCCCCCACCCCCCTTGTTTCCCCCCCATCCCTTCTTCCTCACTATCTTGGTCTCCTCTTGCTATTCTGGCGACCCCGGATAGTGTCTCTCTTAGGAGAACCTTTGTCATGAGTGGGTGACCTTCCCACTCTTGGGAGGATGTTAGGTAGAAGGGTAAGTCTAACTATCCCTCCAGAGCCCTAGTTCCCTTGGAAATTGAATAAACAACCTAACCTGCTATTTGTCATTTCTGCCCTCACCTTGTGTCTTGTAATACCAGTGCCTGTCTGTGAAACTTACACCTTGAAGAACTTGGTACATAATACATTGATATACATATTTCCATCTTCCAACTTCAAGTGCACTGAGGATCTTCGAGGTGGGGTAAAATGCAACCAACCTCCTTTGAAACCTCAGCCAAAAAGATAGGAAAAAACAAACAGAGTTAATCTGTTAAACATTTCAACTTAATTGATGACTCCCTCTCAGGTCGGAGCTGTGGTGTCCATCCCTTGCCCACCAGGGCTATCTTGATCTGCCTCCAAAGAGCATCTTGATCTCAGGACCTTACGGCTTTTAGGAGCGGAGACTTCCCAGTCTCCCTGCAGGTCTCGTGGTGGAAGCAAACGATCCCCATATTGGAAGGAGTCCAAAAAATGCAGGCAATCGGCTAGTTCTGAGATACAATATTTTACTCCATTCCATTCAAATAACAATGAGAATTGGAAGTCTCAGTGATATGGAACAGAACGTTTTTGAAAAGCCTGCATGAGGGGTCGAAAGCTTTTGCGCCTTTCCATGGTGCGTTGTGCAATGTCCTGGAAAATTTGAAGATCGTGACCTTTATATAGGAAAGATCGTTTGCCCTTCAGACTACGAAGCAGTGCCACCTTGTTCTCAAAGAAGGAGAAACATGCTATAATTGGACATGGACGAACACTAGAATCTTTCTTGGGACCAAGGCTGCGATGAGCACATTCCAATTTAACTGACTGAGCGGATTTGGTTACACAAAAGGCAAATATCTCTTGCACTATAACCATCAAGTTCTCTCGGTCCCCAAATCTTTCTGGAACCCCTAAAATGTGGATGTTATTTCGTCTTTGACGGTTTTCTAGGTCTTCTTGACGGACCAGCATATCTTTAGTTATTTGATCCATTTTTTTTCATCTTGGTATGGAGAGCAGCCGAGGCGTCAATTGGTTCCCCTATGTGTATTTCTGTTTGAGTAACCCGGTCATCAAGAACTTTTAAGTCTGAACCATGATATCCTTTATCAGATAATCCTTCATTGTATTTAGTTTCCCCTATTTCGCCAAGTTATACTTCCTGTTAAATGTAATGACCAGACATATGTAAACTGTCGGATGTTTTCTGTTCAATGTAAACTGCGCTGATGTCTAATAGTGCGGTATATAAGAATTGTTAATAAATAAATAAATAAATAAAATAAATAAATGTCTGCCACTGCTTTGGTGAAATCCATTTGAAAGAGTTTAAGCTCCTGTAGTATTTCAGGTAGATCTTGCTTCATCGCTAGAGTGGAGAACACCGCTTCATCTAATATCCATGGCTCAGGACGCTGCTCTGCTTCTGATAAAAGGTCTGACTGAGAATCAGTAGTTCTGGAATATTTGGATAGTGCAGAGGCATAAAGTAGAAAAGGTAATCTGAATTTATTAAGAAATTATTTTTTTATCCTGCAGTATTCTGAATGGCCACAGGAGGGAGCTCCAGGCTAGTACTGAAAAAGGAAATCCAGAGCTATTAATAAATTCAGAGCTGCAGTATACAGTATAGCCACAAGGTGAAGCTACGGGCTAGGAGATGGCAGAAACATAATAAGAAGAAGATTTGTAGCTGTATTTCCCTCCGGAGAGAGACAGAGAGCAACAGATCAGAGCTTAACACATTTACATAGGAGATGTTACTGTCCATGCCAGCCTTATCGGATCCATTTCAGATGATCTCTGAGAGAGCAGGAAAATTGGAGAGAGCCATTGGCAAATTGGAGTGCTATGCGTTCCAATTTTTGTCGGCCATCTTTCCTGTAAACTTATGCGTTCCAACTCTGCATTTCAAAATTCGGCAGCCATTTTGATTGCTTATTCATGCGTTCCAGCTATGCATTCCAACAGGTCGTCGGCCATCTTAGCAGCACTCTCCTGCATTCCAGGCTGCGTTCCAGACATTGATGGCGTGAAGAAGGACCAAGAGGATCGGGGTTTGAAACACGGCGTTGTGTACCTTATATATGTCTGTCCTTATATACATCTTTGATTATTAAGTTACTATCAAGAATTGGTAAAATTCGGGTAACACGGTGGATCGACAAGGTGAATACGGATCTTCATCATACTTGGTGGTGAACTTGGAAGATTGTGTTCCCACATCGTCAGCAGTAGCAGCGGAGAAGATGGCTTAACAGCGAGGTAGAAATACCTATACTTACAGCTGATAATTCAGGACTCTAAGTGAAGTGATCTGTTTTGCAGTCTGCTCTACCAAAGTTTCTCGAAGTACTGAGGATTATTTATATAATCTTACCTCGGTGGTTTAAAGGGTGATGTTCACTCTTTTTAAAAACGATTAAAAGGAGGGTTTGCTACGAGAGAGGGAAAGTTCCCTCCCAGGGCAAACGATCCGACAAAAAGTGGGCACATTTAATATAATTGGGCTGCTTGTTAGTTCATCTCTTAGGTAGAGATAGGTATTGTCTGGGATGACGCACGGTTAGATTAAGTTTTGGGAGAGGTTAAAGGGCATTGCCTTTAACCTTTCCCGGCATTCGTGGCTTCATTGAAACAGCCACCAGTGTGAAGATAAAGGCTCTTCACGCTGGCGGGCTGTGCAGAGGGAGCCGGGGCCTCGCGCGGGCTTCCCCGGCTCCCTCTGCAGCCCCTTAGATGGCGCGGGGCTCTTTGGAGGGGGGGAGGCTAGGACTGGATCGGCTGTGATGGGGGGGGAACAGACTGGAAATGGGCTGTGATGTGTTGGGGGGGAAACGGACTGCAATTGGGCTGTGATGGTGGGGGGAGGACTGCAAGTGGGCTGTGATGGTGGTGGTGGGGGAAACGGACTGGAAATGGGCTGTGATAGCGGGGGGGGGGGGGGAACAGACTGCAATTGGGCTGTATATTTTAAGTGGCACCATTGGGCTTCTATTATTATTATTATGCAATTTACACTTCACAGTAAATGAAATGTAATCTTAACTAATGAATACAATCAGTTTTAGAAGGTGCAGCCCTCCGCTAACAACGGCCCTCTCAAAGTGGCCCCCGAGCCAAAACAATTGCCCACCCCTGCCTTAGGGCATCAGTTAGTGATGGTGTCACTCTGCCCCTCCCACTGCTTTTAGGTCTTCCAGTCAATGCTAATACTGCTTTGCCAATCTTGCACTCTTGTGGGTTCTTCCAGTCAATGTTAGTGCTGCTTTATGCCATCCCACTTCTGCTCCGTTTCCCACTGACATATAAGTGTATTCATTTTGTTGCTCTTCACTACCTTTCCTCTCTTCTTTCCCTACACCTCTTTTCAGGATCTGCTGTCTGGCAGATCCCTTTTATCTGTGCCCTTCTCTGCCATTACTAACTCCAGACTTCATTCATTCCACCTTGCTATTCCATATGCCTGGAACAAACTACCCAAGTCAGTATGTGGGGCTCCAACGCTGGCCTAGTCAAATCCAAGCTAAGAACCTATCTCTTCAAGACTGCTTATGGATCCTGATATGGCTAGAACATACTCTCTTGGAAGATGATAATTTGCTATCAGCACATTTGGATAATTATTCCTGTAGAGGTTGTGATTTATGTCAACAAATAATTGAAGGAAGGACTTGTCCAGTGATTAATAGATGTATTCAATCAAAATGTTTTACCTCTTGCCTCATGTGATGTGTTATATACATTATTGTTTGTCCTTGTCCCTTAGTGTACGTGGGATGTACCAAGAGACTTGCAAAATTAGGTGACAGGAACATGAGGACTCAGGCTGCATGGCCCCATGGTCTCTATCAGGAACACAAATTTTCTAATTTAAGGTGGAGGGTTTTAAACCATAAGGGAGGGACTCATGATGTTGAATTGAATTATGAAGAGAAATTTTGCATATGCCAATTACAAACTGTGCAACTGGCAAGTCTCAATTCATTGATTTGATTATTGTCACATTCCATCCGGGTTTTAATTAATGTAAGTTTAAAAGGATGCCATGGCCATTTTGCTTATAAGCCATGTTGTGATGGAGACCATAGCTACAGAGAGCAATGGAATTTGGTCCTAAAGAGAGTTTGAATTGTGAAAATTTGACTATTTGATATGTGTGTTTGCTCCCTTTAAGCAAAACTTGATATATGAGTTGATATATGATATATAGACTTGATGTATGAGTTCATATATGGAGTTCAAAGTATGACTGCATCAAGGGATGGAGTTTAATGACATATTTTGTTAGTTAAATGGATTTAAAAACAAATCCTTATTAAAAAAAGTAAAATGGACCTGGAGGTTTTCAAGCTGACACTGAGCTGAAAGTTAATTTAGTGATCTGACAAAAAAAGTTATTTTATAGAAGACCATTATAGGCATTAACTGAAGAAACTATAGGAAAGTTGCCCATGGCAGAAATTATATTTAAAGGTGATGCATTATAGGAATTGAAACAAATTTCAATAAACCTGGAAGATGTAATGCAGCAATTTGCTAAACTAAAGAGTAGCAAATCAACTGGACCAGATGGTATGCATCCAATGGTGCTGAAAGAACTAAAAAATGAGATTGCAGGCCAAATTAACTTAGTAATTTGTAAACTGTCATTAAAATCGTCTGTAGTATCTGATGACTGGAGAGTGGACAACATATCGCCAATTTTCAAAAAGGATTCCAGGGGTGATCCAGGAAACTATAGACTGGTAAGTCTGTCATCATTGCCATACAAAATGGTAAAAACCATTATAAAGAACAAAATTACTGAACCTATAGAAAGACATGTTTATATGAGACAAAGCCAATATAGATTTAGCAAAATCTTGTCTCACTAATCTGCCATATTTTTTAAAAGTGTGAATAAACAGGTAAAGGTGAGCTGATTGATATAGTGTATCTGGATTTTCAGAACATTTTTGACAAGGTACCTCATGAGAGAATCTTCAGGAAATGAAAAAGTCATGGGACAGGAGGTAAAGTAGTGCTAGGGATTGGGAACTAGTTAAAAGAGAAAATAGCTGGTTTTATCAATGGACAAAAGTGAATAGTGGAGTGCCCCAGTGATCTGTGTTTGGCCCTTCTGCTTTTTAATATATTTTTAAATAACCTGGAAATGGCAATAATGAGTGAGGTGATCAAATCTGCAGATGGCACAAAATTCTTCAAAGTTGTTAAATCACAAGAGGATTGTGAAAAATTGCAAGAAGACCTTGAGAAATTGGGAGACTGAGAATCCAAATGGCAAATATAATTTAATGTTGACATGTGCAAAGAGGTTGATTCTGTATTGGCTGTCCAACTCCTGTACAGCTGATCAGAATCGGGGCCTACAGAGGTAGACCCGATTCTGATTCCGTTGGCATGTTTAGCCCCCCACAGGATCAAAATTGGGTCTACTGGCCTGGACATGCAGGCTGTGCCAAAATTCTGATCAGCCACATGTCCTGCCAGTCCCCATCTAGCACAGCCAGGTTCCTGAATGGAGCCTCAGTGCCATGGTGTCCTGTTGGCATGGCACTGTGCCTCCATTCAGGAGCTGTGATAACTAGCCACCAAAGAAAATGTCCTTTCCCCACAGTCTGACACCCAATCCGGCCTCCCATTCAGCCAGGGTCGGGCTGTGGGGATCCCCCTGCATCCCCTCACTTCGTGTCTCCATCTGGCACTGTGGTCCCCCAAAGTCCAGGGGAACTTATTCCACCTCCAAGGTGGAATTAGTCCCTCATCTCCATGGCCGACCCCGGATGTACAGGACTGACCTCAGAATCGGCCGTTTATGTCTGGGGTTACTCTTGGCCTACTGCCCGCCCTTGCTCCACCTCAGTCCCACCCCTCCCTCCCACGAACAGAGCTCCCTGTACAAATTTCCTGTTCGTATGGGGAACTCTGTTCCCAGCCTTTAAGTGGGGAGGGAGTCGGATGTCCAGACCCACTAAGCAGAGTTCAGAATGATCCCCTAAGGGAAGAAACAACCCAAAGTGCAGTTACATGATGCAAGGTTCCACGTTAGGAATCGCCAACTAGGAAAAAGATCTAAGGGGCATGTTTACTAAAATCCGCAAAAGAGCGCGCCGCAAAATAGCGCACGGCAACGCGGCACTGAAACGCGCAGAAACGCGTTTAAACGCCCCGCACACGTGCGTGTCACCCCCGCACAGGTACGCGGCTCACTAACGGGCCCCGTACAAGTGCGGGCCCGCAAATGTCCGATAGAGGCGTGGAACGGCGAAAGGAGGGCGGAGGAAGGCTCCGGAGGGGCGGAGGGACGGGGTCAATGGGTGGAGAGTGGGAGGGGAGAGGCTCCCCGCACAGTATCGGGCCCGAATTTCCATGTAAAAACTACCGCGAGTGAAACACTCGCGGTAGAAAGCATTTAAAGGGAAGAGAAACCATTTCCGTCAGCAATGTACAGGAAAACCGGGGAAACCAGCAAAACGTGAGCAGTGTGATACATGTGCACAGCACAAAAGTGAAAATAAACATAGAAAATGACCACAACAGAACTATTAAAAATAGTAATTCAGCTGGGGAACAGTTATAGTGATGGGCAAATACAGAAATCACACCCAGCAAAGCTCCAGAAACAAGAAATGAATTTTGGAAGGGTCTACTGAGAGGAGACTCTTCCAAAAAACATTTCCACGTTTTGGAGCTTTCCTGGGAGTGTTTGCTATGGTTGCCCATTAATATCACTGTTGCCCAGCGTGGTGATATTCTGTCCCACATTTCCCGTGGTCAGTTCCGGGGTTTATGTGCACGTTTGTCACCAGACAGGGTGCATATGCCCACAGTAGACTTGCGTAGAGCAGGGTTTGTGACTCCATCCTGCCAGGCTTACTGCCTCCAGGGGCTGCACTGTCTCTGTGGCCAAAGTGTGGTACAGCAGACAGAGTCATTACCTCTAGAACCAGAGGGCAGAGGTTCAAAACCCAGCTGGGGCACCTGCCAGCCCAGTCCCCATATTTTACCCACCACTAAATAAAGATAGCGCAGACACCCCTGTATGCATGGGGAAAACACCCATATTTTACCCAACACCGCACACACACCACAACAATGGGCATTACCTACAGCCAAGTCCCCCAAATGCAGTCACATACTGCCACAGTGCAATCAGGTCAACTGCTTTTTCTGAGAGACGGTCATGCCAGCATGTTGGCGGACAAGTACATGTGGTGCAGGGGGCAGTGGCTGCTAACCACAGAAGACAGAGGCCTAGCCATGTGCAGGCTGGCACAGTCCACTGCAACAGACAGGTCCTGCCGGATCCACAGTCATGGACAGTCCAGGGAATCCAACCAATCTGTGGCTACACAGTGGTGCAGTGCACACAGACAGTGCATACAAGAACAGAAGGTCACAGATTCAAAGCCCAGCTGGGGCTACTGCCAATCCTGCCCACATATTTTTCCCACAACTAAACAGTGATAGTAAGGACACACCTTTCATGGCGGGGACATATGCAATGGTAAGACATCTATCTTTTACCCCACTGAGCACAGACACCATGAACAGGGGCAGTACCTAGAGCAGAATCACCCAAATGCAGTCCTGGTGGGCCACACACCAGTCAGGTTCCATGCTGACACTCATACAAATGCCTGTGCTGTATATCTATGCACCACCCCCATGGCATGTAGATGTAGTCCATGCATATTCATGAGGGATAGCAGGAAAACCCGAACAGTGTGATGCACACCTGGACTGGAGTTGGGAATCTGTGCCGTAAAGCAGCAGCCATCAAGGGCAGACACACCCACACCCACAGGCCCCATTGGCCAATGTCACCTGGAAAGGCAGAACATTGGACCGTGCATGCAGCACCCAAAACGAGCACTTGCATAACTTACCAATGTCACCCTACACCTGAGGTATATGGTACACAGCTCGGAGACGTTTGCTAGGAGCACAGGCAGGCAGTTATCCATACGTTACGTACATACTGCTAGTTGGCCCCATCCAAACAATCTGTTAGGTGTTTGCGGGGCATGCTCCAGGCCTGGCCTCTGACGGTGCTTACCACCCTGGGGAGTGACCACCAGCTGTAATGCGTACCATATCCATGCCTTGCCGTGCTCAGGACCGGTTTGGTGGGCAAGGCTACTCACCCCCTCAATCGTAGCACCATGATGGCAGAGGTGTGGAAGTGTGTGTCTGTCTATACAGTGGGTGTTGGCTGCAAGCCCCTTCAACAGCCCGCACTGCCAGCACTGTTGCCAGTATTGGCCAGTCAATGTGCATAATGAGGTGCAAGGTACCATGGGTATAGCCAGGGCAGGGTGGCGTGGCCAGGATGCATCTGCACTGGGCATAGGGCCCTGGCAGGGACATTGGCTGGGATATTGTAGTGTCCGGCCACCACCTACACAGACAGGGTGGCCAAAGCATGTCCATCTGGGGGATCACGCTCACCCTGACTGTGCAGTGACCACAGCATGGCTAGGCCCCCCCATAGTGCTGTATAGTAGTTCTCTCATGTGATATATATGGGTTTCTCTTTGGGGCCCAGTCACTGATATATCTGCTTGCTGTGTATGCAGACAGCCCAATTCTGGGTGCATGCATCTCCATTGGGAACATGCACTATGGACTAACCAGCAGACTGTTTGTAGCTGGTAAATGTCTTGCTATAATGGCTTGCAGGGTGCAGTGGCTGTTGGCTTGCTGCAGGGGAATATCTGGTGGTGGAGTGCAGCTTACCATACCCTGGGCTTATGTCTGTCTGCTATTGTGTTATGGCTGTGTATGGAGCTTCCTGGGGGGGGGGGTGGTGGTGTTCCTCAGCAGGACTGGGGTTGATGTTGCCCTGTACTGCCACCTTTGCAGGGAGGTAGAGTGTGGATCCCTTGATGGGGACCATGTTTGCCACTGGGGGGGGGGGGGGGGGGGTGCCTGATGGTGGCAGACAGGGATATCCATGGTGTTTGTGCATAAACTAGCTATCTTACACATTAACACTGCTTTGGAATGCCCGCTTGGCCTCCATCAGCCATGGCAGGTGTTGTTGACCTGGTCCTGGCCACCTCATTGCACACTCAGGGTGAGCACAGTACCCGCACGATGTAACGGTGTGTGGCTACTCTGTGCCAGTAAAACACCCGGTCAGTGCCCCCTACTAGGCCAAGGTGCTGTGTGGGTGCACCCGGTCACTTCCCCCAACAGGGCCGAGGTGCTGTGGGGGTGCATTCCCCATCTTGTGTCCATCTGCGGACAGCTAATTTGCATGTGCAGTGCATCATGGGTACGGGTGGCCTAACCCATCCTGTTGACACCAGCAGACTGTCTGTGAGGTGACGTGTAGGCTATCTGCAGCCAGCCAGGGGCCTGCTTACAGCTATGGAGCTGTAGCGCAATGGTTACATCACTGCCTGTGCAGCTAGAGGTCATGGGTTCAAACCCACAGTGGGGCCCTTTGGTAGGGCTGTCCACAGCTTTATTTTTATTTACTGTACATATGTCTATGCCGGCAAGACCACCCTCAGCTTACTATACTCATTAGGTGCCTCTGAGGGTGCTTCATAGGGCGCCCTGTAGGCCACCTTATGGTTGCCATCCCTATAGGGTGCACTATACATTATCCTGTGTCGCAACATACATGCTGCCCTATAGGGGTCATTCAAGGGTGCCTTGGCGAACAGTGCACTGTAACATGTGCCTTATGGGCCGCCGTATGTTAACATGCTGGGAGAGTGCGTTTGCTAGTAGTGATAACAAAATAAAATTATACAGCCTCCTACAGCACTCCACAACATAATACCTCAGCAGGCATTTTTCACTGGGCATTGTGAGGAGTTGAACCCCTGATCCCTGCACCATTGGTCAGTGTTTTGACCATTGTGCTGTGGCTCTGGTCCTGTGCTTGTGCATCAGCGCGCCGCCTTGTGCCTATCAGCGCGCCGCCTTCTGCCGCCCAAGGGGACCAGTGCGCCGCCTTCTGCTGCCCAAAAATAACTGTGCGCCGCCTTATGCCGTTCCAAATTAATTTGCCTCCTAAAACAATGTTAATCATTACAGTTACTGCCTCAGCTGACCTTTGTCGTTGCGCACACTGGGGGATTGAACCCATGGCCCCTGCACCATTGGTCAGTGTCTTCACCGTTGTACCACGGCTCTGTTGTTTTGTATACTCAGCAGCGCGCCACTTTGCCTTTCCACGCGCTAATGTCGACCCCCGCACATTAGCGCGACGCACACACGTCCGGTTGCTTACTACCGTTTTTTTTCTATTTTCTGCCTGAACCGCCCACTCCTTATATGGCACAGGCACACTAGCACGGCCCCGCACGTTAGGAATGTTTAGTAAACATGCCCCTAAGTGTTATCGTGGATAATACATTGAAACTCTCTGCTCAGTGTGCAGTGGCAGCCAAGAAAGCAAATAAGGAACGGAATGGAGAATAAAACCAAGGATATTATAATGCTTCTGTATCATTCCGTAGTGCAACTGCCCTTGAATATTGTGTGTAGTTCTGGTCGCCACATCTAAAAAGGATATAATGGAATTAGAAAAGGTAGAGAGAAAGGCCACCAAAATGATAAAGGGTATGGAAGGAAACCTCTGTGAGAAAAGACTTAAAAGGTTAGTACTCTTCAGCTTGGAAAAGAGACGGCTGAGAGGAGATATGATATTAAATAATGAGTGGATTGGAACGGATAAACGTAGATTGGGTTTTTACTCCTATAAAAAGTAGAAAGACTTCAGGACAACCAATAAAGCTACATTATAGCACATGTAAGACTAATGGGAGAAAATTGTTTTTCACTCAACGCATAATCAAACTCTGGAATTTATTGACAGAAGATGTAGCAAAAGCTATTAGTATAGTTGGGTTTAAAAGATGCCTGGAGAAAAAGTCCATAAACCATTATTAAAGTGGACTGGGGAAATCCACTATGTACCCCTGGAATAAGCAATGTGGAATCTGTCTACCTGTTTGGGTGCTTGTGATTTGCATTGGCCACTGTTGGAAACATGATACTGAGCTTGATGGATTTTAGTCTATGTATGGCATATCTTATGTTCTTATTGTTTTTAACAAATCATTTAGTATCCAAAAATGAACCTAATGGGTGATTGATCAGAAAATGAAAACAAGAATACATATTTCCTTTCCTGGGAGAGTGTTTAAAGTTGAACTTTTTTGTTCCTTTTCTCAGCAGCTGAATGCAGAAGTCTGTAAACTGGACCCTCATGTTTGGGTCTCCCGCACTTCACAGTCTCCCATAAAGATCTTATTCTAAAGTCATGTTTTGCTTCAGATGCCTTTAGACTCTGCTGCTTCTGAATTACTATTATCATTTCAAAAGCAGTAATTCTTGTTGTATCTCTGCTTACAGGCTGTACGAAGTCAGCATTGTGTTCTTGTATTCTGAAAGTGTTGGCTCCTACAAGTCACGGTTTATTGTTGCTCTGTATTGCCCACTCGTTCCATTTTGGAAGGAAACAACATCCTACCTGACCAACACAGCTACTTCTTCTTCTGCCTGATATTTTCTATTCTTTCTTTATTTCACTGATGGAAACATGGACATAAGAAGCATATTGCCTTCTCTGAAAACTTCTGAACACTGGTATGTTTGTATGTTGATGATACTAATGGCAAGGAATAATTAACCTATGATAGAGTTTTTAATGAGACTAGATTGTCATAGTTTTATGGATATGGTGCCATGTATGGGACACAGTCTTCCAAGTTTGTAAGGCAGATACAGAAATTATTTGTCTCTTTACACATAATTTACTGTAACTCTAGTGAATTAGGTATCACTTCAGTTATTCACTGGAAATTTTATTTCTCTTTCTACTTCTTCGACACTCTTCTAAACGAGGCCCACTGCAACCCATTGGCCACATCACATGATCAGCTACAAACTGCTAATGATGCCCAGAACAACTAATCACTTCATTGCAATTAGCAATATTGCTTTTATATTGAGGTGTGTTATGCCATATTGACGAGTTAACATTTCATTTTCTCAGTCAGCTCATAATAGTATTTTACACTACCTGCTAGCGGGGAAAGAAGAATAAATCATCTGGACTGATCAACACATTGAGGAATTAACAAGGTACAGTAAAGCTATTCAACCAAATCAGAATCTAGAATAATCAAAGTTTTTGGAACCTGGGCTTCACTAAAAAATGATGGATTCATATTCTGCCAGTTGCAGTCAGCATTTTTTTTAAAACGCTGGCCACCATGGGCAAACATATCCTAATATTGAGCAGTAGTGGCTGGATAGTAGCTACCACCAAATATCTGGATAGTGGTCAGCAGTATCTTGATAGCGGTGATATTCAGCCACATTCTGCCCTGACTCTGTCCCTGCACTATGTGGATAGTACTAAGAGGTCTGGAAAGATGTTCAGTGATACTGTTCGGATAGTGTTGCTGAATATCTGTCTCAGCAGCACTGATCCAGGTAGCAGGCATCACTACCCTGATAAATGCTTTTAAATATTATGCCTTGACTGGTGTAGTGAGAGCCTGAGAAATGGTCATGATAGGAAAATTGATAGGTGTCTTCTGTACTTGATTGAATAAGTATGTGGTGATGTCATTTCTTTGGAAAGCAGAGTATAAACAAGCTAGCATATGAAATACATGTCCACATTACTCCCTGTCCAATGCTGATGGTACGCACATTTATATGGTTATAAACATACTTTGAGTATGACTTCTTAATAAACTAAGACCAGTTCTGCTTTGATTAGAGCAATATCACAAATAAGAAATTCTTGATCTTCAGAGTAACATCACAATCAAAATACCTTCCTATATAAAAATGGCAAATTTCCTTCTGGATGCTTCTTACATGTAAATGCAGTCTACAGCCAATTTGGGTTCATCACTCTGTTTGAGGAAGTGAAAACCAACTGTTTTAGCATTCTTTTAAGAGAGTTGTTCATATGAATGTGCAGGAATTGATTTTTAGCAGTACATTGGGATTGGGGGAATAGCATTTTTCTCGTTGCGATGGCGATTGGCTATGCCTTATTACACTGAAAGTTTATATATAGTCTGTTTGTGAAATCAACTTGTGATGATTCTGGAAACATTGTGGCAAATGAAAGTTAACATGCCATTCTTGTAGCATGGAAAAAAATGGGTACAGTTATGCAAAGTGTAAATACTCCAGGAAACAGTCCGATAATGCAAGATGAGTTAAAGAGTTATATCATGAAGACACAGACTTCATCTTCTATATCTGTCAAAGATGATGGGTTTTTTTAGAAGATCTAAATCCCCGGACTAAAGGAGGTGAGGCAAGATAGCTTTATTTATTTATTGTTCTATATATATTTATATTTTGTTAGTATGTGTCCTATCCTCTATCTGTCCTTTACCCAGCTCCTGCCCTCTGCAGTGCTGTGTCTTCCTTTGCAACACTGTATTACCTCTCTTCTCTGATTAGTACTATCTAACTGCACATTTGTGTGCTTTTTTCTCTCCTTCTCACTGGGATTCCTCTACAAGGCCTCTCTCTCTCTTGTAGGTATTCAAAGTCTTTAGTGTTTTACCTTGCCTGAGTTTTATTAGGCACTTCCTGTGGACTCTGCCTGCTTTCACTTGCTTGCATTCAGCACTTACTCCGCCCCTCTTGTTCAGTTCTGCCTCTCTGTTTCCAGCTGTGCGTGTGTCTCTCTCTTCTCTTCCTTATTATCCCACCCTCCCTCCACACAATCCAACTGCCCCTGGCTTATAGTCTCATAGCCGCCCTGTGCTTATTGCCATGATCACTCGCAAGTGCACCTTATCTCCTGCAATCTCTTCCACCCATCCTTTTACTCCTTCTAACTTCTGTGCTCCTCTCTATATCTCTCTTTATGGCTCCTCAACACTTTGTCTTCCTATTGCTCATACTCCCTAATTGTCTTCCGTCCTACGAGCACCTTCCCTTCTTTGAAGTCAATTCCATCTGGATTTTTACTCCACTACCTCTTCAATTAGCTGTTATTTATTGACCGCCTAAAAAGTCCACCTCTACCTTTCCCTCTGACTTTGACTCATGGCTTTTCTTCTCTCTGGATTCATCTTCCTCCTCCCTTATACTTGGGGATTTTAACATTCATGTTGATAACCTCTCTGACCCTTATGCTTTAAAGCTCCACTCCCTTATCTCATCATTCAGCTTCCAGCTTTGCACTACTGCCCCTACTCTCCTCCAACCTCTTTAGAAATCTTCATGCTATTGACCCTTTGACTCTCTCCTCCACAGTCTCATCACCTCTTTTCTCCACTATGTCATCTGAGTCTGTTGATGAGGCAGTAGCTTCCTATAAGACTAAACTCTCCTCTGCTCTTGCTTCACCCATGCCATGTCCTGTGAGGCATACTGTATCTCAACCCTGGCTGTCTTCCACTACCCGCTATCTATGTTCCTGCGCCCACTCAGCTGAGCGTGCTTGGCTTAAATCTGCACCCTTGCAGACTTTCTACACTTCAAATTCATGCTTTTCTCTTTCCAGTCAGCCATAGCACTCACCAAACAAGACTATTATGCCCATCTGACTTACTCTCTAGCCTCTTACCTTCACCATTTCTTTACAACTTTCAACTCTCTCCTCAAGGTGCCTCCGCCTCCGACCCCTCCCTCTCTTTCTGCCCAAACCCTGGCTAACTACTTCCATGACAAAATCCACAAGATCACACTCCAATTCCCCCCAAGATCAGCTGCTCCACCTCATCCCCCTCTTCCCTCCCAACCTTCCCACCTCCCTCTGCTACCCTTTCTTCCTTTTATATGATCTCTGAGGAGGAAATCACTCACCTTCATTACTCATTCAAACTCACTACCTGCTCCTCTGATACTACTGCCACCCATCTCCTTAGCTCCAACTCCTCCACTGTAGTCCCCTCCATCTCTCATATTCTCAATCTATCCTTCTCTACTGCAACTTTCCCTGCAGCCTTCAAGCAAGCTATGGTCACTCCTCTCCTCAAAACACCCTCACTAGACCCTACCTGTCCTCTCCTCAAAACACCCTCACTAGACCCTACCTGTCTTCACTATTAACCCATCTCCTTCCTCCCCTTCATTTCTAAACTGCTTGAATGTGCAGTTCACGGCCATTGCCTTGACTTTCTCTCCTCTCAAGCCCTTCTGGATCCTCTACAATCTGGCTTCCTTTACATTCTACTGAAATAGCTCCTGCCAAAGTCTCCAGTGACCTGTTCCTGGCAAACTCCAAGGGCCTTTACTCAATCCTCATCCTTCTTGACCTTTCTGCTGCTTTTGACACTGTTGACCTTGTCTTCTCTTTGATACCATGTCCTCCCTTAGTTTTAAGAGCTCTGTGCTATCCTGGTTCTCTTCGTATCTCTCCCATCACTCTTTCAGTGTTTGTTCTGGTGGATCCTCCTCTACTGTTATCTTGCTATCAGTTGGTGTACCCCAAGGATCTATCTTGGGTCCACTCCTTTTCTCTCTCTATATCCAGTCCCTTGGTGTACTCATTTCTTCCCATGGCTTTCCGTACCATCTTTATGTTGATGACTCTCAGATCTACCTCTCTACCCCTCAGATCTCTCCTGCTTTCCAGGCCCTGATCTTTGCATGCCTCTCTGACATTGCTGCTTGGATGTCTCACCACCACTTGAAATTGAACATGGCCAAAACTGAGCTGCTTATTTTTCCCCCTAAACCTCCTCTCTCTTTCCTCCTTTGTCCGTCTCTGTGGATAACTCTCTACTCCTCCCTGTTTCCTCAGTTGCAACTTCAGAGTTGTCTTTGACTCCTCTCTCTCCTTCTCCACACACATCCAACTGATAGCTAAAACCTGCCATTTCTTTCTCTACAACATCAACAAAATTTTCCCATCCCTTTTTGAATACACTGCTAAGACATTTATCCACTCCTTAGTCACCTCCCATCTAGACTATTGTAACCTACTCCTTGCTGATCTCCCTCTGAATCATCTCTCTCTCCTTCAATCTGTTCAACACTCTGCTGCGTGACTAATCTTCCGCCAAACCTTGTCATGCTCATATATCCCCTCTTCTCAAGTCACTATCCATTTCCACATCCAGTTCAAACTCCTCCAGCTGACCTATAAATGCATTCACTCTGAAGCTCCTCATTACCTTTCCTCTCTTATCTCTCCCTATACCCCTCCTTGGGTACTTCACTCTTCTGGCAAATTGCTTCTATCTGTGGTTTTCTCTTCTATTGCTAACTCCAGACTTCACTCCTTTCACCTTGCTGCTCCTTATGCCTTGAACAGGCAACCTGAGTCTGTGTTTATTTATTTACATTCTCTTATACACTGTGCTATTCTGCATCAGTGCAGTTTACATTGAACAAACTGAAATTACATTGAACAGGGCATTATAATTTGGAGATAACTATTTTACAGGGAACATGGGCTATGGAGGGTTAAGTGGCTTGCCCAAGACCACAAGGAGCACCTGTGGGACTAGAAACCCCAGTCCTTCCAACCCAAGGTTGCTGTCCTCTAGTGGGATTTGAACCCCCAACCTTCCAGGCTGAAGTACCTTGCCCCAACCACTAGGCCACTCCTCCACCTTGCATCTCAGGTGTCTTCTCTGACTCTTCAAATCCAGGCTGACAACTCATCTCTTTGCTGCCGCTTTTGGATCTTGACTCACTTGGTCTCCTTTGTGTTTCCTTACCATTCCTCCTAGATGTATCCCATGTCTACAGCTTCTGTGTTGTCTGTCTTGACTAGATTGTAAGCTCTGAAGAACAGGGACCGTCTTTTACATGTATCTGTGCAGCACTGCATACATCTTGAAGCGCTATACAAATGTTCAGTAGTAATAGTAGTAGTAATGGCTGCAGACATGTCTGATTGAGTTGGACACTTTCCTTATAGATGGGTAATAGGAAAGGCAAGCTGGGGAAGCATCTCTCAGCATCCCAAATGTAGGTGATATTATGTTATGAGCATCTCTCATAGTTTTCACTCAGTGTAATGGGACCATAGAGCATAATGTCATCTGCGTATACATGGAAATTGACATTGTGGCTCCTTATCAATGAGCAAAGTGGTTTGAGGTAGATGTTAAAAAGCATAGCTGATAGTGCAGAGCCCTGCCGTATTCCCTGTGTTTGACGGTAAGGGGTGGAGACAGTGGTGCTGGTTCAAATTAGTTGTCGGTCTGTCAAGTAGGATTGGAACCATTGTAGAACTTTGTCCTTTATGCCAATTTATTGTAGTCAATGTAGGAGGATGGTGTGAGAGATGTTATCAAATGCAGCAGAGATGTCCAAAAAGATCAAGGTGTATCTGGTGTGCTTGTTCTGGATTCCTTTGATTAGGGTGTTTGTGCGTGAGAATATGAGGGTTTCTACCCCATGTTGAGGGCGGAATCCATGTTGCTGTGTGTTTAGAGTGTTTGTTTGTGTCTAGGTGATCCTGCAGTTTTGTTGAACTATCTTTTCAATAAGTTTTACAATGAATGGGAGGCTTGCTACTGGTCTGTAGGAGGCAGGGTCTTGAGGTTCCCAGGGATTGATCCCTGTTTGAGGGATTCATTTACAATGAAGGTGAGCACTGGACTTAGATCCTGTCTTGTGTTCTTTATCCAGCTTACCGGGCAGGGGTCGAGGAGAGAGGTGGTGGTATTGAGGCCTGATATGGTAGTTTCAGTCCTTTCTTTGGTGATTGCCTCAAAATTATCCCATTCAGTGATCAGTATGGTATTGAGATTTTCTCTCCTATTCACCATCTACCTAGGACAGGAACGGACACGCACCAACTGACCCCAGGTTTATTCCCCATCCTAGTCAACACGAGACTCTGAACAAACCTGGAATTTGTAAATATTATGACTTCACTGTTTTGAACCCCTTGTTGATGCAAATACATTTGAACCCCCCCCCCCCCAACCAGGTGATGTTGAACCCTCCCCCCCCCCCTTTTTTACCTATGTTATAACTTCTTTTACTGTATTTCTCCCTGGTTTTTGTAAACTGCTTTGACCCGGTGAAAGGTGGTATATAAGTACAGCTAAATAAATAAATATTTTTTAAAAAAAGCATCCCTTCCAGGCTCCCTCGACCTTTCCCCCTCTACCTTCAGACATTGGGCTGCTTGATTCCTTTTTTCTCCAGCCTGCTCAACAACTAGTTTAGTCAGGAGAGTTTAGCTCAGCTGTGTTGGCGTCAAAGTTTGCTGGCTAGATGTCGACCTTAGGCAGTGATTCTGTCTCCCCTGATTCAT
Organism: Ichthyophis bannanicus; assembly: GCA_033557465.1. Lineage (NCBI taxonomy): Eukaryota > Metazoa > Chordata > Amphibia > Gymnophiona > Ichthyophiidae > Ichthyophis > Ichthyophis bannanicus. The sequence goes on from CM066033.1 coordinate 761,237,176, forward strand.
GGCGTGATGTGAAGACGCTTTGAGTGCAGGATTCCCCGGATGTGCTACAGCAGGTGGATGCAATCAGGGTTTTTGACCTTGCTGGTGGCAGAGGGGCGGCTCCGGAGTCTCCGATCGAGGGAGTAGTGCTCTCCCAGGGTCAGTGACTACTCAGTGTCTCTCCAGTGCAGGCAGTAGGAGAGCAGGCAACAGAGGTGACTTCCTTGCAGAGCCAGGCACAGCTGTTGGAAGCTTCAGGAGGCAATGGTGATGGAGGAGTTAATCTTTTCCTTTATGATGCAGCATCCTGAGACCTTTACCTTGGAGATGATTTGGAATGCCCTTGTCCAGCTTGGGGCAGCTTTAGTGCCCCAGATCACCTCTTTGTCTCAGAAGGTGCAACAGTATTCAGTGGACATAGCAGAAACTACAACCAAGGTACTTTAATTTCAAACTTTGTTAACTATTGTACAAACTAAAGTGGATTTGATGGAGCAGCATTCGGATCGTCATGTTAAAGACTATTCTATAACCAAAGCTAAACTTGAGACATTGGAGAACTCAGTTAGGGCTGCCAATTTAAGGCTGGTGAATTTTCCCCAAGTTTCTCTTGTTTCCGCTAGAGATATGTTTTGAAGTTATTTAACTGATATATTAGGGATACCTCCTGAGTCACATCCACCTATGGTCAAGGTATATTATATGCCTTCCTCTAAGAGATCAACTGTGTCTGAGGGTGTCCCAGATGTGGATGTTCTAAATATTACTGATATTTTGGAAACATCTCTGGAAGATGAAGCAAAATCTGCTATTCTGTTGATTACTTTAGCTTTATTATCAGATAAGGAATGGTTAATGAAGGTATTCTTTAGGAGAAGGAATTTGCAATTTAAAGGGTTGTTAGTTCGTATGTACCCTGATTTGGCTCGTGATACTCAAAAAAGAAGATGAGAGTTTCTTCTCCTTCGCCCGGGTGTACAGCAGCTTGGAGGACTCTTTTTTCTTAAGTATCCTTGTAAATGTCTGATTAAATATCACACTTCTTCTTGATTTTTATGAGCCCTTCCAGCTGCTGGTCTTCCTTGACTCCCACCGACTGGTTGATCTGGCCGGGCCTCCAACTGATCCACCGTGATTATTTAAGAATACTGGTTGTTCTCCTGTATCGATAATCTTTGTTAAAAATGTAATTTGGTTTATTTCCTTGTTCTTGGATCTCCCTCTGTTGTGGGCTAGAGTGGGCATGATTGTATGTTTTTTTTCCTCTGTATAATTTTCCTTAATAATATCATGATACTCATATCCCAATTTCTGTACAAGGATTGTATTCTTGGTTAAGTGTTATAAAATTGCATAAAAATAAATTAAAAAAGAAGTGTGCAGAGCAAAAAAAAAAAATCATTCATTATCTGATCATTTGCACATTTTTGGGCCAATTTTCAGACATGTTTTTCATTCAGAAATTAATGTATTTAAAAATTGTTCAATGCATGTAAATATTTTTAATGCATGTAGATCAGCTTTATGAGCTTTAATTCAGGTTTTTATGTGTGTAAAGTTTATTTAGAATCTCTCTTACTAAAATGTGATATAAGCAGCTAATGCATGAATTAGCTCTTGCTGATGGTCAACGCAGGATGACAGCAACTGTTACTGAGCTGGTATGCAAAATGCAATGTGTGCCTTTGAGTCAGTCCTGGCAACCCAGAAGCTCCTGGGTTTTCTTGGCAGTGTCACCAGAAGTAGATTGCCAGGCCTTTCTTCTGAGGCAATGGAGAGTTAAGTGACTTGCCCAAGACCACAAGGAGTGCTAGTGGGAATTGAAAGCTGGTTACCAAGCCAGTGTTCTAACCACTAGGCTACTCCTCCATTCCAATAGTAGGTACTAATTCCTGCATTAACCGCTCATTGCACAATGGGACAAGGATTGGGCAGGCTATGGGCAAAGAGTGGGCATGGACTGCACATTGCAGTAATAAGTGCATAGGAATTTGTGTGCGCTGTGGCTTTTGCAGTTAGCATGGGTGCACTTAATGCCAATTCAAGAGGAGGCGTTAAATGTCCTCCTGATAATCATGAATTAGTCTAACGCACTGTAAGGGACATTTCAGTAGGGTAACTATAGCGGATGCGCTGGTCACACTCCTGACAGTTATCACATGCCTTTTGCACTTATGGTACATTGGTTTTCACTCCTAATACTCAGTAAGTGCAAAGCCTTACCACGCTTTAATAAAAGGGCCATTAGGGCGCATTCTTTATGCACACAAAATGTTCTGAACTAAAACTAGAAATCGAATGTACATCCTTAGAAATAAACGTGGGTGAATAAAAGGCATAATAGCTTGTAGAGGGTAATTTTATAATTGGGGTGCCTAACTTAATTGGTCATGAAGGTGCCTATTTTGTCCTTTTAAACAAATTAGCATAACTCCTGCAGAAATTCCGTCTGCCTTGAAGGTGCAGATATTACACCTGCTCAAACAGATGTAAATGCCCATACATAGAGTTGCTCGATACAACCTCCCTCCACCCCGATGAATCCCATTTATCAATGACCCCTCCAAGCACAGGTGCCCTTAATATCCCCTCTCCACACCCCCCCCCATGGGAAAACTCCTCCCTTCAGAATCCCACTGAGTAACCCCCACAACCTCCCAAACCCGCCTCAGGTCTTACCCTGGGACGTATAGTGGTATAAGTGCTTAATGGGACAGGTGTAGTCCCCAGTTCCAGCAGCTCTCAAAATGGCATTGGTAACCTAGCGGTAGAACTGGCACAAAAGCAATTATGGCCTTAAAAATCACACAAACAGTGAAGTGGGAATGGGCTTAGTGCTTTAAATCATGGTTCTCTTCTCCTTCGTCTGATGTCTTATTCTGTATTAGAGAGGACATTTACTGAGCCCTTAATTCTAATATTATCTGTTTTTCTTTCTTCAGCCTTTGATTGCCTTGTTGACCTCTACAGACAAACTTTCCAGCAATGCTAAATGAAACTAGGGTGACTGAATTCCTGCTTCTAGGTCTGTCCAAGTACCCACAGCTGCAGACTGAATTCTTTGTGCTGTTCCTCACTCTTTACCTGATGACCTTACTGGGTAATACTCTCATTATCACTGCTGTTGTCATGGACTCCCGCCTCCAAACCCCCATGTACTTCTTTCTCAGCAACTTATCCATCCTTGAAATGTGCTATACTTCCATCACTATGCCGAATATACTGGTGAATTTTCTGATGAACTCAAACACGATCTCTTCGTCCGCATGTTTTGCTCAAACTTACCTTTTCACCTTGTGTGCAACCACAGAGTGCCTCATGCTTACGGTGATGGCCTATGACCGCTATGTTGCAATCTGCATCCCTTTGCGCTACATGCTCATTATGAACAAGCAAGTGTGCCTAGGTTTGGCAGCGATGTGCTGGCTCTGTGGTGTGATGAATTCTGTACTACAAACTTACCCTGTGACTCTCTTGCCTTACTGTGGACCCAATGGGATAGACCGAATGTACTGTGAAATTCAACCCTTGGTCAAACTGTCTTGCAATGACCCCTACATAAATAAAATCTTGAGGTCTGCTTCTGCTATTTTCTTTGGAATCTGCTGCTTGATACTCATTCTTATATCTTATATCTACATCACTGCTGCCATCCTGAGGATCCCCTCGGCTGAAGGCAGGCATAAAGCCTTCTCTACCTGTGCCTCCCATATCACTGTTGTTGCCCTATACTATGGAGCTCTGATCTTCATGTATCTGAGACCCTCATCCAGTTCCTCACACAAGGCGGACAGCTTGGTGTCTACCATATATTCTGTTTTGATTCCGGTGCTCAATCCCATTATATATAGCCTGAGGAACAAGGAAGTTAAAGGATCTCTGAAGAAAGCAATAGAGAAATATTTCTTAATAGCTTGCAGGGGTTCCTGGCACAAATAATATTTTCCTACCATGATTGGTTAAAGTAATGTGGTTGTCATGTTAGTCCAATTGAATATGTAGGAATAAAAATAATCAAATAGGTTGTGGGTGATAAATTTTCATTGGACACACTTGCTGTAATTTGAAACATCTAACTTTGATGGTTGCAAATTGCACATACAGTATATAAATTGCACATACAGTATATTCAACAGTGGTGCTGCCAAATATCTGCATATAATTTGAAATATCCACATTGCTATTTATGTGGGCTAGCTAGACGTCCTAAGGGCAACTCCCCACCAGACCAGTATTCCTGCTAACCAACCCTCGGCAGGGTCCACCAGAACAGTGATTGGGCGGTGGGTCCTCATCTCCCATGGTTCCATGTCCATTGGGCGGCTGCTGAGGCCGCTCACATGGGCGCCCAGTGCTTATTCCACCTCCAAAGCCTGTCCCCGCTCTGCCCATTCTCCGCCCCTGTGCTACTCCCATGCCACCCTCATCCAGATTTCCCCGCACTGTGGCTGTGTGCGTGCGGGGAGATCGTGTTCCAGCATACAGTCAGGACGGATAGCAGGGCTGCACGTCCTCCCAAGACGTACAGCCCTGCTATTCGTCTCTCAGAATTGGGCCCATAATGTCTACAATTAGTGGGTAGTTTTATAAAGCATTTTCCACATGTAAACCTTGTTTTAGATGTGTAAAAGGGCTTTTACAGAATTGTGTGACCACAGACATGTGTGAAAGATATGCACATGGAAAATGTGTGCCTATACGCATATGATATGCTTGTAGGCCTTCCTGGGAGTATAGTTTGCATGAAATGGAAACGGAAGTGGAGTTGTAGTGTACCCATGTATTTAAAGATATGCGTGTGCATGTGCAAAGTACACGCACAAACTGACACTTTCTTCAGAGCAGCTATCAATTTGTGCATCGGCATTTGTGCGCTATTAGAGATAGATCTCGGAACCTGTTTTATCGATACATAGGCACCTATCTTATTTATTTATTTATTTAGCATTTCTTATATACCACCTTTTAGTTTTATCAAGGTGATTTACTCACCTCCCATGCCTCCATGCCTTTATAAAACAGGCTTAAAATAAGGACTTTAAGTACTTCTCACATAGATGCACTGTTATAAAATACAGCCCTTAGAGGCTGAATATCGTTGCTTAGGTACACTTAAGGGTATGTTTATTAAACTGCGGTAACGTGTGTTAACATTACCTAATGTGCGTTACAATCACCGGTTGCGATAAGTCCCGCAGAGGGTGGAGAGAGGGTGGAGAGAAGGGGTCAATGGGCGGGGAGTGGGCAGGAAGAGGCCCCTGCCACACTAACGCAGGGAAATGAAGGGCTGAAAAGTACCGCGAGTGAAAGCCTGGAGTTTTCAAGGAGTGGCCTAGTGGTTAGGACAAGGTACTTCAGGCCAGAGGGCCAGGGGGTTCAAGTCCCACCTAGGGACAGCAAACTCAGGATGGAGGGACTGGAGTTTCTAGTCCTATAGGCAAGCCTTGGGCAAGCCACTTAACTCTCCATTGCCTACCGCTTTCATTGAAGGATAAGGTGGTATAGAAAACTGGTTAAATAAATATTTGCAGGAGAGAGAAACCATTTAAGTGTCAGTAATGTACAGCATAGGCAGGGAACCCAAAAACAGTGATAGTGCTACATGTGCAGCAACAGCATAGTGCTCAGGTACGAAAGGGCACTATGGTGATGCTGCAAATGGGGCATAGGGGGCTGCAGGTGGGACATGCAGTGGGGTACCTGGGGCACAGGGTGGACTAGGCAGTCGCCTAGGTGGCACATAGGAACAAAGAAAACAGAAATCAGCAAGACAGCAGCTGACAAAGGCCAAATACAATCTACCTACATCTAACTGGTCCACCCTAGCTAACAGTTGCCAGGGCACTGACCTGACATCCCCCCAGCCAACCCGCCCCCAAGCGGAAGGGAGATAATATTGGTAGGTGGTGATGGGGGGGATGTGAGGATGCCCATGTATGCCTCCCCACCCCAGACCCTGCTCCCTCGGTGACTGCCTACCCACACAGTGGATGGCCTGGGACTGCACACTACCAGCACCAACAGCATATGGTCATGTCAGCATGGCAGGGGGTGTGTGCCCGTGCTGGAGGGGGCAGTGGTGCCTGCCTGCAGTGGACCTAGGCCATGCCCTATACCAGTATGTGGTGTGCAGTGCAACATAAAAGGTCAGGCTGAGGAAATGTACAGGTAGCTCCAGGGACTACTGTGCATCTGTGGCAACAGTGTGGTGCAGTACACACAACCAGTGTGTCCAAAAGCAGAGGGTCACAGGTTCAAGTCCCAGCTGTGGATCCTGCAGAGCATGTCCTTATGTTTTACCCTACAATACATCTTTGCACCTTGCAGCCCTTAGGGCACAATAACCTAGGGCACCATAACCTTCTTAGGCCTCCTTAACCTATGGTTCTGTAACCCAGGGTGCCTTCTAAGGTGCCTTGTCCAGGGGTGCCTAATACGGCACTTGGCCTAAGGAGCCGTATAGGGCACCTTACAAAGCGCCTTATGGGGCACCTTACAAGGCACCTTATAAGGCACCTAACAAGGCACCTTATAAGGCACCTTACTTACAAGCAGGGCCGGCCCGTCCATTGAGCGAGAATGTTTTTTGCACAGGGCCCCGCGTTTCAGGGGGGCCCGCGCAAAAAACATTCTGATCTAAAAGTAAAATTTAAAATTAAAAAAAAAAACTGTCTGCTGCCGCTGCCGGGGCCGGGGCCAGGGGCGCGGCCGCCGCAGCAGAATCGAGTGTGCCGTGGGGCCCCCCCTGCCCGGCAGAGCCTGTCCTCCCCTGCATCAGCTCCCTCTTTGCAGCTGCAGTCACACATGCCGGCTTTCAGAGCGCGAGGGGAGAGTTTCTCCCTCGCGGCTCTGTTAAGCCCGCGGGGGCTGATGGGAAGTTCCCATCATCCCCTGCGGGCTTAACAGAGCCGCGAAAGGGAAACTCTCCCTTAGAGCTCTGAAAGCCGGCGTGTGTGACTGAAGCTGCAAAGAGGGAGCTGATGCAGGGGAGGGCAGGCTCTGCCGGGCAGGGGGGGCCCCGCAGCACACTCGATTCTGCTGCGGCGGCCGCGGCCCTGGCCCCGGCAGTGACAGCAGACAGTTTTTTTTATTTTAAATTTTCCCTGGGCTGGGGGGTGGGGGGGTTAGGAGTGGTGATGGACTATGGGGGAGCTAAGTCTGGATATGGGCTGATGGGATTAGGACTGGTAATGGGCTATGGGGGGCTTAAACTGAAAATTGGGTGATGGAGGTTAGGACTAGAAATGGGCTGATGGGATTAGGACTGGGAGTGGGCTGATGGGGAGGTTAGGACTGGTAATGGGCTATGGGAAGGCTTAAACTGAAAATTGGGTGATGGGGGTTAGGACTGGAAATGGGCTGGTGGGATTAGGACTGGGAGTGGGCTGATGTGGGATTAGGACTGGTAATAGGCTATGAGGGGCTAGGACTGGTAATGGGTTGGGGGGGTTGCTAGGACTGGGAATGGGCTGAATGGAAGGGAAGGCTTCAACTGCAAATAGCTGATGGGGATGGGGCTTGGAATGGAAATGGTCTGGGGAAGTGGGGGGCTTGAACTGCAAATAGCTGATGGGGAGGGTGGCTTGGAATGGGCTCTTACAGGAGGGAGCTAGGACAGGAAATGGGCTGATGGAGGGGCTAGGATAGGACTGGGAATTGGGTGTTGGGGGGAGCTAAGATTGGTAATGGGCTGTGGTGGGAGCTTGGATTGAAATGGACTCATGGAGAGGCTAGAACTGGAAGTAGGCTCATGGAGGGCTTGGATTGGAAATGGGCTGAGTGGAGGGGAGCTAGGATTTGACATGGGCTGATGGTGGGGCTAGGAAAGGACTAGAAATTGGCTGATGGGAGGCTGGTATTGGAAATAAGCTGATGAAGGGACTCTTATAGGACTGGAAATGGATGGGGGAGCTAGGACTGGAAATGGGCTGATGGGGGAACTAGAAGGGAGCGGCAAGTTAAATGCAAGTTAAATGCAAAGCATTGATAAGGCAGGCAAAGCGGGAATTTGAGAAGAAACTTGCTACGGAAGCAAAAACACGAAATAAAGACTTTTTCAAGTACATTCGTAGCAAAAGGCCTGTGAGAGAGTCAATTGGACCATTAGATGATAGAGGGGTAAAAGGGGCAGTAAGAGGGGACAAGGCTATAGCAGAGAGACTGAATGAATTCTTTGCTTCGGTCTTTACTGAGGAAGATGTAGGGATGTTACCCAAGACTGAAGTGGTATTTAAAGGTGATACTGCAGAGGAATTGAGAGAAATATCGCTACACCGGGAAGATATATTACAACTATTTGATAAATTGAATAGTAACAAATCACCTGGACTGGATGGTATACATCCCAGAGTGTTGAAAGAACTGAAATATGAGATTGCAGACCTGCTATTGGTAATCTGTGAACTTTCATTAAAATCATCTGTAATACCTGAAGATTGGAGGGTCGCCAACGTAACACCAATTTTTAAAAAGGGTTCCAGGGGTGACCCGGGAAATTACAGACCGGTGAGCCTGACGTCAGTACCAGGGAAAATGGTAGAAACCATCATAAAGAACAAAATTACACAGCATGTAGATAGCCATGGCCTAATGAGAGACAGCCAACATGGCTTTAGACAAGGAAGATCTTGTCTTACTAATCTGATCTGTTTTTTTGAAGGTGTGCATAAACAGGTAGACAAAGGTGAGTCGGTTGATATAGTGTATCTGGACTTTCAGAAAGCTTTTGACAAGGTCCCCCATCAGAGACTTTTGGCAAAGCTAAAAAGTCATGGGATAGGAGGCAGTGTACTATTGTGGATCGGGAACTGGTTAAAAGATAGAAAGCAGAGGGTAGGGCTAAATGGCCAATATTCCCAATGGAAAAAGGTGAATAGTGGAGTACCCCAGGGATCTGTACTGGGTCCCCTACTTTTTGACATATTCATAAATGACCTGGAAAAAGGAATAACTAGTGAGGTTATCAAATTTGCAGATGACACAAAACTGTTTAAAGTTGTTAAAACCCAAGAGGATTGTGGAAAACTGCAGGAGGATCTGGATAAATTGGAAGACTGGGCATCCAAATGGCAGATGAAATTTAATGTGGACAAGTGCAAAGTTATGCACCTAGGAAAGAACAACCCACACTATAGTTACACGATGCAAGGCTCCACATTAGAAACCACCACCCAGGAAAAAGATTTAGGAGTCATCGTGGATAACATGTTAAAACCCTCCGCCCAGTGTGCAGCGGCGGCCAAGAAAGCAAATAGAATGCTAGGTATCATAAGGAAAGGGATGGAGAATAAAACAAAGGATATTATAATGCCTCTGTATCGCTCCATGGTACGACCGCACCTTGAATATGTGTGCAATTCTGGTCACCGTATCTTAAAAAGGACATAGAGTTATTAGAAAAAGTACAGAGAAGAGCCACCAAATTGGTGAAGGGGATGGAAGGCTACTCCTATGAAGAGAGGCTAAAAAGGTTAGGGCTCTTTAACCTGGAAAAGAGACGGCTGAGGGGAGATATGATAGAGGTCTATAAATTAATGAATGGAGTGGAACGGATAAACGTGGATCAATTGTTTACGCTATCAGAATATAGAAGGACTAGGGGACATGTAATGAAGCTACAGGGTAAACTATTTAAGACAAATAAGAGAAAATATTTCTTCACTCAACGTGTAATCAAACTCTGGAATCTGTTACCGGAGGATGTAGTAAGGGCTGTTAGTATAGCTGGGTTTAAAAAAGGTTTGGACAAGTTCCTGGAGGAAAGGTTCATAAACCACTATTAAAAAGGGACCCAGGATATCAATGCTTGACCTAGTACAAGCACTGCAGAACCTGTGTCTTTTGGGGAAACTGCTAGGTACGTATGACCTAGATTGGCCACTGTTGGAAACAGGATACTGGGCTTGATGGACCTCAGTCTGACCCAGTATGGCATTTCTTATGTTCTTATGTTCTTATGGATACTGGGTGGGGCTGGAACTAGAAGGGAGCTGATGTTGGGGGAGATTAGAAGGGGATGGGGCTGGGAGAGTGAAATGGAGAGGGGAAAAATATTTTGTGTGGGAGGGAAGAAAAATCTACAATTGGCCGGGTGTTGGGAGAGTAAGTGGGGATTGAGGATGGAGGGGTAAAATTTGAGTGGATGAAATAGGAATGAGGAAAGAGCAAAAGGAGAAAGATTAGTATGTTAAAACAGATGTAGAGGTAGAATGGAAAAAAACTAGAAGAGTGAAGAAAGGACAAATGGACAGCAGACGATGGAGAGTTAGCAGAAGACACAAATAAACCAGAAGAAAGTAGCTGGAACAATTGCAACTGAAAAAAAATGCACAAAAGGTACAAAGATATCTCTTTATTTTGAATTTATTAACTGGAATATGTCAGCTCTGGGAAATGTGCATCATTAACGTTGGTGCTTTGTTTAGTACAAGAGGAAATTAATTTATAGTTTTATTTCTACAGTGTTGTACATTCCAAGTTTGGCTTTTGGGGTTCCCAGTTTAATTATTGTCTTCCTGTTTCTAAATTGTGATTCCTTGTTTGGTGATGGTCTATGTTCTGCATGTGTAACTGAGCTGAGGTATTCTGTTTATGTAATTCCTATTTGACATTGCCACGTGTTCTCCTTTCCCCAGTAGGTCATGTATTGTTATTCTCTGAAATGTATTGGTTTAATATTTGCAGTGTTGCCTTTTGATAGGTATGGTATGGTGTTTTATGAGTCCTTGTAGTGCTGTTAGGATATGGCAGGTTTGCTATGGGTTTAAATTGGCAGTGTTTGTAGTAGTTCCTAATCTGCCTGGCGGTTGGCACTATATTATAGTAATGTAGAAATCTTTTAGTCTTTCTTTATCCATACACTCATGAAGAAGCATGTTTACTAAAAGTTAGTGTATGGTAACATTATGCAAATATTTATGCAAATGAGGCCCCTTATGCAAATGAGGCCCCACACCGAGTCTCCGCACATGGCCCCACACCCCCTTGGGCCACCCCTGCTTACAAGGCACCTTACAGGGCGCCTTATAAGGCACCTTACAGGGTGCCTTATAAGGCACCTAACAAGGCGCCTTATAAGGCACCTTACTTTATAAGGCACCTTACAAGGTGCCTTGTAATGTGCCTTGTAACGCACGTTAGTCTAAGGCGCCTTGTAACGTGCGTTAGCTGATACGGCTTGCCATAATGATGCACCGCCGATGCCTTTATATGGGCATCTGTACATTACCGCGGAACCTAACATGGCTAACATCATCACGGTTTAGTAAACATACCCCTTAGTTGTACAGCTAAGTGGCACTGTCCCTGGAATGACCCAAATCCTTTCCCCTTTTTGGACTGATCGCTTTGACCATATGACAGCTTATATGCCCAAAAGTATGTATTGAATTGGTTCACATTAAAAGAAACAAACCTTAAGTGATCAGCACCGCCATCAACTGCATAAGTATTTTTGAATATCAACTTCAGAATGGTTATGACTTACTTTTGAGAGCTATGTTCCTGGTCTGTGGAGAATCAAAGAAGTTTCATTGGGTTTAATTAATAAAGAAGGAGCTACACAGAGATTGGCTTCATGTGCAAGCAAAGTACAGGTTGTGTTGCAATGACAATATCTAGTATCAGTTTAGCAAAGAGATAGGTCACAGTTTGACACTGGAGACAGACACCAGGGGGAACAATATTCAGAGTTTAGCAGGTTTGTAGACCCGCTAACTGACTAAACTGCGCTGATCCTGATATCCAGCAGCAGTGTCTGGGCATCCCCATAGACTCCATAAAGAACACCTCATAAAAGCCGGGATGCTCTGCTGGCAGATTGGGGATAGTGCCAGTCGCTATCCACTTAGTGGCAATATTCAGCTGCTAATCAGGTAGCTTAAGTGGGTAAAGTTGGGACAGTTGAATGCCTGACCAAATTTTAACTGGTTATCACTATCTGCTTAGTGGGTAATATCACTGCTAACCGGGTAGCGATGCACTGACCAGCGGATGCTGGATAAGATCCAGTGCTGAATATCTGTTATTTTTTCTGCAGTGGCCAAATATTTACTCTTTATTTCTATTTAGCTTACACCTCCACAGTAGTAGTTCAAGGTGAGCTATTGTCTGTTCATGTAAAGCAAGCATTTCCCTAACCCTAGAGGGCTTATAATCAAAACTTCTACTTGAGGCTTTGGAGGATTGAGTGACTTGCCTAAGGAATATCAGTGGGATTTGAACCCTGGTTTTGTTGGCTCCAGCAAGCTGCTGTAATCACTAGGCTACTCCAAAACATGTACTTTTGCTTGCTAAGGGGAGGGTCATGTTTAGTTGAAGAATTTAGGCGATATTTTATAAAGAAAAGTTGCCGCCTACTTAAAGCAGCTTTATAAAATACTAGCTTAAGGGGCAGAAATCATGCCTCAAGTTAAGGTGCACACATTTACAGGCCTATGCCAACTGTATATTTTGCAAGTATGTGTATAAGTTATGCTAGTTTATAACCTATGCATGTATTTGCATGTTCTCCTCATGCTTTGACCAAACGCTAACCATATGCACATTCACCAACAAAGTACGTACCAGCAAATCAATATGCGTAGTTTAATTTAACATAAGCAATGCAGAATGAACCAAACCTTGCAACCCAAATGAACAAGAGTATTAAGAACCTATTTCGTTGCAACCATAAATGTATATATTTTCAGCTATATAAACGCAACTGTAGATGGCTCAAACTGTATAAATGCAAGCAAAAATAATACAAAATGTATAAATGTATAAACACCTACCCCATAATAAAGATGTAAATAATGTTGATTCCTATCATATGTAACCAATGTTTGGTGTGTAAGGTAAATCTCTACTGATCGCTGGAAGAAGCGGTATACAAATGAAACAAAATAAATAAATAAATAAATAAATAACACTGGATGCTCTTTTGTACGAGGACAGTTATGTGCTGACAAACACAGTCCAAGACGTGAGGAGTGTGGAAGACAAATTTATTTACTCACAAACCTAGGCAACCCGACACAGGCCGTGTTTCATAACCTTCGTCAGGGGTTGTAAGGCAAAATTACTATAAACATAGAAACATAACATATTAAAAGTGAAGGAACAAACAAATTCATCTAACAAATACATAAAAGACATAATAAAAACATAATAAAAATAATAATAATAAATAAAACAAATCATGTAATAATATATAATATAATAATAAATACATAATGTAATAGTGTTGGAACGCTTTAGATCTAAAAATATCATAATAAAATAATAAAAATTAATAAAAATTAAATTAAAAACTAGGTACATATAACCAACATCCTATAAGTGTGACAAGCAAAAACACACCCATAAAATTAAAAGAGTGGACCTCTGTATATACTAATTATAGTATAATAATAACATTGTTAACATATAAATATACATAGAAAAAGATAATAATAATAATAATAAATATTAAATAGCAATAATTATAATAAAAAATATATAATAATAATTACCCTAAAACCGCTACCAGGGAATATCTAATTGTGTATTATAAATTAATCACCACAAGGAGATGATTAAAAAGAGAGATAAAAGAGAGCAGCAGGAGCGAACAAATCTTAGTTAATTTGATACAAATATCCAATTGAGGAGGTAGGTATTTCTAAAAACAATTATAAATCATCAGCAGATTCAAAAATTTATACCATATAAAATAATAAATAATCATAGTCAATTGAGTTAAAAAAAATAAGAAGAAAAATGAAATAAAGATGAAATAAAAATAAAAATAAGATAAAAATATTAATGTAAATCATTAAAATATATTCAAAATGATCTAAAAATATTAACAAAGTATAAAATTATAATACATAAAACCAAACTTAATTATAAATAAATTGAAATTAAATTGATAAATTAAGATCATGAAATGAATAAACGCCATAAATTTGTAAAAAATAAATAATAAATAAAATAAATTTATATTTATAGACAAATTAAAATAAAATAATAAAATGAGCAATTGTATGTAAACCTCATACAAAATCTTCTTCTGTTGTGAAACAAACCTATCAAATATTCTTAATAGACTTAAGTAAAATTACAGGATAAAAAAGAATATTTCTTAAAAAATATCATATATAATTCTTAAAAAAATATATATTTATTTATATGTATATTTATAAGAGACATATATGTTTTTAAATGATTTAAACCTTAAAAATTACAATCGTGACTGCTTATAGATGATTTTTAATTCTTTTTAGAATCATTTCTCAAAATAAAAGAAAAGCCGTTCCAACCTCCTAGGTTTAAAAAGACAGCCTCTGTTCCGCATGTACCTTTTAGTACTAATAGAAAAAATACTCTTATATCATATTGTGCATAATTTGGAGAAAGTACCTTTCTTTACTGATATTTAATCCGTATCTACCACCGGTAATATTAATAAAAAATAAATAACTTAAAAGCCTAATAAACCAAACGTCTTTTAAAAAAGGGGGGAAGGGGAAGAGGAGGAGAAAACGGACTGTAAAAATCCAGCAATTTTATTTTGTTATGCATATACTCGCACGGCCCTAAGGAGGGAAAACCAAAGAGATAGACACACTTATCTTGTCTTCAGAAACGCCGGCGCATGCGCCTTCGTCCGCTACTCGGGCGGGAAACTGTTATTTCTAGGTGAAGGCAGAATAATCCATTACCCTTTTCTTTAAAAAAACTTTAAAACCCTAAGTGTGGAATTGAGAAAGGCTCCGTTCTGAAAACCATCACTCATTTTTAATATCCTTCTGACTTATATTCTATCTCATATAAAGTACAAGACGGTTGTAGACGTCAACTCCGAAGGGTATTTAACAACTTTTTATCGAAATCTCAAAAGAGATGGAGCTTCTAAAGTACAAATTACTGATATTCTGCCTTGTATAGTTTAAAATGGAAGACATAACCCCGAAGGGTAATTTACCGTTTAGAAACTCTTGTTTAATCCAAGGTAAAAACGATTTTGAAAAGCAAATACAGACTGCTTTCATCTGCAATCGGCTGGGCTGCAAATGCCTCTGCACATGCGCTATAAATACTATTCGTCCATGGAAAGGGGAGGGGCATAATGGGGTCACATTGTTCTAGATTCTATTATCTAGTGATATTCCTTCCTTAATATTCTATAGAGAGCTTTTACTGTCAAGGTGTATCTCTAGGTAAATAAAATGCTGAAATTGCCGTCTATGTTTCTTTTGTTAATTTTAATTAAAAAGGAACCAATTAGGAATTGAAGGGGGAACCACTAAAGGCTACCTAAAATTAAATAACCAATAAATAATAACTTAATTGAATAAAAATTAGTAAAATTAATGTTAAAATATTGTGCACTATATATATATATATATATATATATATATATAAAACAATACACATATAATTAATATATATATATACACATAAAAAATACATAATAAAAAATACCTAATTAAATAGCTAAAAATAAAATTAAAAATATGTAGAAAAAACTTGTCTCAATACAATGGGTGTTAAAAAGGGGGGAATATAAGAATATAATCAAAAATATATTTCCAAAAAACGAAGCTAAAATATAAAATATATTCACAAAAAACAGAAAAACTGAAATGAGATATAAAATAATTTTACAAAAAAACAGAAAAATCTCGTTCCATATTCAAACCATGGGGAGCGAGAGAATCTAAAAGAAAAATATATCTTTGTTCTAATTGTAAAATGGTTTTATTCACATCTCCTCCCCTCCAATTTAATTTAACTTTCTTAATCACAAAAAATTTGATATCTGTTAGTTTGTGTTGAAACTCTCTCCAGTGTGCAACTAGAGGCTTTTCATCTATATTTCTTCTAATACAGCTTTTGTGCTCTATAATCCTAGTCTTAATACTCCGTACAGTCTTCCCAACATAAAGTAATTTGCAAGGGCATTGAATGACATAAATGACATTGGATGTGTCACAATTAGCAAAATCTGTCAAAAAGAACTTCCTCAATGTAACTGGATGAGTAAAACTATTTCTAACTGGCAAAACATTTAAACAGACTGAACATTTACCGCATTGGAATTGTCCTTTATGCTGAGATAAAAAAATTTTCTCTGTAAGAGCTGAAGGGACAAGAAGATTCCGCAGATTGACATTGCTCTTATGTGCAATTAGAAATTGGGCATCTTGGAATGCCGGTAGGGCTTGTAAAATATGCAACTCTTTCTTAAGAATTGCATTGATTTTAGCTGAATGTCGTGAGTATGTTAGGGGACATACTAACCCTTGGTGTTCTTCTTTTTTCTTAGTTGCGAGAAGTGTGGACCGCGGTGTGTCTTTAGCCCTCTTATATGCTGATTCTATATATTGTATAGGATAATTTTTGTCTAAGAATTTTTTCTTCATATTGGATGCCTCTAGCTCAAAATCACATTGTTTAGAACATACCCTTTTAACCCTGAGAAATTGGCTCACGGGGAGGTTATTTTTCAGAGAGGGGTTGTGAAAGCTATTATAATGTAGGTAATGATTTTTATCTGTGGGTTTTTTGTAAAGTGAAGTGGAAAAACCTCGATGTTCTTTCTTAATTAAAAGATCTAAATATGCTATTTTGTCAAAATCATACATAATTTGAAATTTTAAATTGGTATCCAATTGGTTAATCTAGACGTTAAATTCGGACAGAAGATTCTCTGTACCTTTCCATAATATAAGTATGTCATCTATGTAGCGGATCCACATTATAACATTATCCTTATATAAATGGTTCTTAAGAAAACTCTCCTCGAAATTAAACATATACAAATTTGCCACATCTGGGGCCATCGCTGACCCCATTGCTACCCCCTTAATTTGTTTATAGAATAGATTCTGGAAACAGAAAAAATTCTCAAAAAGCACAAACTGAGCTAGGGATACAAGAAAGGTGGTAGGAATACGACGATGTTCCGCCCGTTTCAAAAAATAATAAACAAGAATATCCAATGCTTCTTTTTGTGGAACATTAGTGTAGAGAGACTCTACATCTAGGGTGACCAAAATAATGTCATCTGTAACATCATTGAAGGTGGATAAAATTTCTATTACATGGGATGAGTCCCGTACATAGGACCACATTTCTTTAATGAATGGTCTTAAAAACACATCTATAAATTTAGAAAGGGGTTCTAAAACTGACCCAATCGCAGAGACGATTGGACGTCCTGGTGGTTTATCGAGTGACTTGTGTATTTTGAGTAAAATATAAATAGTGGGAATAACAGGTGCATCTACAATTAAAAAATCTCTCTCTTTCTGGGTAATATACCCTATCTCAAAGGCAGTGTTAATAATGTTATCTATACTTCTTTTAAGATCTGGAGTAGGATCATCATCCAATCTGTGATAGAACATCTTATCATTGAGTTGTTTCTTCATCTCTTGGATATAGTCGTTTTTACCCCAAATTACCACAGCTCCCCCTTTGTCGGCAGGCTTGATAATGATTTGACTGTTTTTTTGCAATGATTTAATAGCTGCCCGTTCGCCTTTTGTAATATTTTGATAGGAAGGTGTAGTATCTTTAATGACTTCATTAATTTGTTTCAATACTATCTTCTCAAAGGTTTCTAGAACAGGATCATTATTTTGGGGTGGGATCCAAGTGGACTTCTTTTTAATAACCGAAACATCACATGTGTTATCGGATTGATTAAAGAAGAAATGGTGTATTTTCAGTTTTCTAAAAAACTTGTAGAGGTCAATCTGTATCTCAAAGTTATCTGTCTTATTTTTGGGTACAAATGAAAGCCCTTCGCTGAGAATAGACAATTCATCTTGTGTGGGTGTATATTGGGAGATATTAATTACATTGTTCTTATCTTCTTTATAGGGTAGATCTACATTTACCATCTCTCTTCGGATGGATCTGTTCTCCATTGTCCCCTCCCCCTCCCTCGGCCTCGACCTCGGCCTCGGCCTCTGTAATATTGTCCGTGTTTTCTCCATTGAGGGCCTTGGCCAATATCTTGCCCTTGATCTCTGTCTAATTTTTTCTTTTCGTAACGGGTTCGTGAATTTTCTCGACCTCCTCCTTTCCAGAGTTGGTCCATTTTGAAAAAATAATCTTGATCTGATTGTTCTTTCTTCTTTTTGTCATTTTGGGGTCTACTAGATTCTCTAGTGGAGAATAGAGAAGCTGAGGTATCAAATTCTCCTGATTCGCTCCTGCTGCGTTTCTTCTTAGGTTACGAAACACGGCCTGTGTCGGGTTGCCTAGGTTTGTGAGTAAATAAATTTGTCTTCCACACTCCTCACGTCTTGGACTGTGTTTGTGCTACCAACGTGAGTACTGCCTACTTTCTTGGACAGTTATGTGCTGACGACATTTCATTCTTAAAGAAGAAGCCTCCTTGTAAAAGAACAGTTCCATTAACATTCTCTAAAGTTCCATTAACATGCTCTAAAGACAGAAACGTGCAGAAGGAGGAGCTCGTCATACAGCAAGTTTTGGATTTGGTGTGACTATCCAGAACACGAGACACTGACTACACCTGCTTAGGGTACCATGTGTTAGAAGTATATTTTTACAACTCTCTTGTGGAAGGAGTCTCAAGAACCTAAAAATGGATTGATAAAAGCAGAGAGAAACCTTTTGGGACTGCAATTGATTTTCTTTCTTTTGATTTTTCATTATTCTTTAGCCTTGCTTTCTGCAGTTTACATACAGTACTTGTTTTGGGCTATTACCAAATAAAAGTGTTTTATAATATAGTACCTTTGGTGTCAACTTGCTTTATTGATTCATCTTTCCATTTTTTTTTTTACTTCCTACCAGGACCCTTTCTTTCAGTGCACCGGCTGCTTTGCTATTACTTTGCTCCAATTGTTTAAAGTGCTTCAGACCCCTTTTCACTTTTATGTAACACCTCCAGGGTTAGTCCCAACCCCTGCAGTAAGAACCCCCATTTATTTATAAGATCCCGCATGAGCAGTAAAACACTGTTTTACACGCTCAAGTCTCTTATATTGAGGTAGATGATGGAGGCCATTGTAACAGCCTGGCATGACATGTAAACATGTAGATAGCAGCATTCACATAAGTAGATTTCATGTGCAATTTAAGAATGCCTCCGTTTATGTGTATTGAGGCTCTGGGATGCACAGGTTCAAAGGAGGCTATGGTTTAAAAAATTATATGTAAGCCCTTATCAGTCAATTTTAAATGTACCCTGGGGCTGGAGCCTCTGTTTTAGTGAAGTTCTCACACACGTGTAGATTTTTGACTCACCTTTGACACGCTCCCTTGCAGCTTCCACATGTAAGGACATTGACTGTTAAATTGAAACTTCTCTAGAAGTCATTTACATGTGGATGCCATTTCCATGTGCAATTGTTGCTATTTACATGTGTAAATCACGAATAAGCCTTCTAAAATAGCCACAAAGTCTCAAACCCATTAGCAGGGAATATTCAGCAGCACTAAATGGTTTAGTGTCACAGAATATCCTGGTGACCATGGTTTAACCAGCTATCAGTTCTGCCAACTAGTTAAACTGTTTTGAAAATGTTCCCCAATGTCTATAATTTTCCCTAGGATGTGGATTCCCTATGTGAAACAGGGAATTCACATGTATGTTGTAGGCCCCCCAAACCACTCTGTCTCTCTGCTTTCACCATGCCTCCAGGAAGTTTAAATATGGTA
Organism: Ichthyophis bannanicus; assembly: GCA_033557465.1. Lineage (NCBI taxonomy): Eukaryota > Metazoa > Chordata > Amphibia > Gymnophiona > Ichthyophiidae > Ichthyophis > Ichthyophis bannanicus. The sequence goes on from CM066033.1 coordinate 761,256,820, forward strand.
TACACATGCCTCCCCCCCCCCATTATAACCTCTGTTCTAAAATGGTATTTAGATGTGTGTGCCAATCTACACAAGCAAATACTGTTATTTAGACATGGGGATGCTTCTAAAATAACCAACTTGATATACTAATTTTGTAGGATTATCTATAGTTATCTATAATTGAGTCATACAAAAGCAGGCATGCGATATTTGTACAGTAAGGAGGTAATTTTATACTGGATTATTTGCATATATATATCAGTATACGTGTGCTGAAGCCTTTATAAACTTACCTCATGTGCAAATGTACACATTGTGCAATCAGGTGGTGCATGGGAGGAGTTGCAATTTATGCACATTGTTTATGAAATGCTTGTAGATACTTGCTTTACATGCTAGCAATATGTTTACTAAAGTGTGCTAAAGGTTTGCATTTCCCGCTCATCTGCAGTAAAGTCTAATGCATGGCAAGTGCAACAGCCCCACACTGAAAAGTACCTTAATGCATAGCGGCAACATTCGCCCACTGAGGTGGCATAGAGTGCATTTGCACTTACTGTGGCATTGAAAAATTTTATTTTTTTGTTGTTGTGCAGTATTTTTGGCAACCAGCAGCCTCTGGGTTTTGTTGTCAATGTATCACCAGAAATAGATGGCCAAGCCTTTTCTTCCAAGGCAATGGAGGGAAAGGTGACTTGCCCATGGTCTCAAGGAGTGCCAGAGGGAATCAAACCCTTGATCTTCTGGGTAGGAAGCAGTTGCTCTAGTGGCTTCCAGCATGTGCGGTGATCCCTGGATATTCAATGCCAGGGCCGCATATGACCCCAGCATTGAATATCCAGGGTTAAGGGTCAGTGGGCAGAGCTATGCACCATAGTGGTGCATAGACTGCCCAGAAAAATATCAGGCCCGGTATGGTTATGTTTTATTACATTTGATATACGGCACCTTCGAGAAGCAGGGTGTGTACATTTCTAAAAGGTACAAAGGAAAATAGAAAAGGAAAGGAACTCTGGTTTGTGACTGGAAAGACTAAATGCTCTGATACTAACAGGTTAGCAATGGGGCATTTCAGGGACAGAGGAAGGGCAGCACCAGTAGCCAGCTGGTCAGAGACAATATTCAGCTGTTAATCAGTTAGCTAAAATGCCTAAAGTTAGGAGAGGTGAAAGGCTGTCCTAACTTTTGGCCATTTTGCAATTTGGCCAGCAACCACTGCTGACCGGATTGCAAACCTGCAAGCTGGGCAAACCAGATATTCATTGCTAATCATTGGATATGGCTAGGCACTGCATATCCAGGCTTAACTTAATGTGCTGATGGGCAGTTGCTTTAACAGCTCTGGCTTTTGCAACTGAATATGCCCCCCCCCCCCCCATACTGTTCAAAGTGAGAAAACAATTCATTATCAAGGGATAATACAAACATTACAATTGATAACTAAGGGGTATGTTTACTAAACCGTGCTAATGTCACCCGTAGTAGTTCCCGTGGTAATGATACAGATACCCATATAAAGGAGTTGGTGGTGCATCGTACGACAAGCAGTGCCAGGTAACGCGCGTAACAAGGCGCCTTTGGGTAACGCGCGTCGCAAGGAGCTAAATAGGGCACATCACAAGGCACCTTAACCGGAGGTGCCTCACAAGGTACATTGTCATGGGCCCACAAGGTGCCCTAACCTAAGGCGCCATGAAGCCACCCCAAGAAGACCCCATATAAGGTACCATTCAAGGTGCCCTATAAGGCACTGTAGGTTAAGGCTCCTGAAAAGCAGGACATGGGGTAGCAGCCTGCACATGAACACCGGATGCCACACAGCTGACAGACGCAGATAGACAGACAGAAGGATGGTTGGCAACTGTGATGAGGGTAATATGTGCTGGCAGCACAGATCTGCAGAGATATGACTGTTACAGGAATGACAAGTACCTGTGTAGGAAAGGCATAAAAGGAGAACAAAGAGGGAGCGAATCCATGACCACTGGCCTGAAAATCACTGCACAAACCAGTAGGCCACACCACCACTGTGAGGTCCACAGCAACGGCAGCATACAAGAACACTGCAGGGCACCACACAAAATGCCTGCTGTGTGCCAGGCGTGGGCAACCCAAACAATCACCATGATGCAACACACATGCACAACAGGCGTCCACAGCTCATATCACAGTCTGTAAGTGGGACAGGAGCCACATAGAAACACATACACACACACCATGAGATGTAATGCAGTGTCAGGGGCCGGCTGAAGGGACAGCTATGTGGACGATCCATGGACCAGGGCAACAGACGAAAAAGGAGCATGTGAGAATCCAACTTTCACAGTGATGTGGCACAGACCAGCCAACAACAGCAGTACCAATCCATGAAGCCGACTGTTCACATAGACACTACAAAGATATAGCCATATATAACACACAATATGCGACAGATAGGCTGCAGAGAGGGCACACTGTGGCGCACAGCACAGAGATGGAAGGATGTGTGGAGAGGTGATGAGGATGCAGCCATTGCATGGGCAAGTTAGCAGAACACAGGAAAGAAAAAGGAATGGAACATGTGGGAATCAAACTGGCAACCTATGGACCACCAACAGGCGTCTGTGACCACTATCCCAAACAACCCCAACCAGCACAATGCAAACAAGTTACCACAAAAGGCACACACTGGATCACAGTGCTGAAACGGATGGACCCTCTGCTCCACTGTGAACTGCAGACATTGCTTCCCTCAACCTGATGCACCTTACGCCTGGAATAAACTCCCGGGGTCTGTGTGCCAGGCACCCTCTCAAACACATCCAATCCATGCTGAAAGCTCACCTACCCACTGCTGCCTGTGGACTCTAATTACTCTGATCCCCCTCCTCCTCCGCCTATCCTACCCCTGCTCCCACATTCTCTCACTTTTCCTAACTAGCATGTAAGCCGTGGTGAGCAGGGTGTCTGTCCGACATGTCTGTGCAGCGCTGTGTACAGGGGGCAGTGCCAGACATAAGTATTGAGTTATCTATGTAATTAACCAGTTGTCTATCCCGCCTTATCCATCAGTTAAGGCGGTGGCCAATGGAGGGCCACCTGGCGTGCCCAAGGCCACAAGGAATGCCAATAAAATAGAAACCCCAGTCCCGCAGCCCTGACATTGTTGTCCTCAGGTGGGACATGAACCCACGTCCCTCTGGCCTGTGCTACCTTGTCCTAACCAACAGGCCATGTCTCCCACTGTGCAGGTGCAGTAGGTGTGATAGTAATGAAATTAGTGAGATATTACTTTGTGATGTAACTATACCCATACACAATACACTGTAATAATACTTGTACACCTTCCCCCTCTCCCGCAACCCCGCACCCGGATGGTGTACCCCAAGGATCTGGCATGGATCCCTCATTACCCCCTCCATACACAGTCCCCTGGTGTGCCCATCACCACCCATGGATGGCTGTACCTGCTAGATACTGATGGCTCACAGAGCCACCTCCTCACACCTGAACCCTCCCCGGCTAACCAAACCCTGATCCATGCCTGGCGTGATGACATTGCTGCCTGGATGTCTCACCATGGCCTGAAAGTGAACATGGCCACGACTGTACCTCCCATCCATCATTGTAACACCTCCCTGCCCCCCTCTGTTGTCAGTGTCTGTGGATAACTCTGTACCTCCCCCAGTGTCCCCAGGCCGCAATCTGGGGCCATCCCTGACCCCTCACCCCCGTTCATGACACATAGCCATCTGATAGCTACCACCTGCCCCCTTTCTCTACAACAGCAGTGACATCCGCCCCATCCTCCCTGAACATACCAGTAATATGCCCATGCACTCCCCAATTGCATCCCATCAGTACCTCAGTAGTTTGCCCCTGCAGGTCTCACCTGGACACACCTTATTCCCCGTCAATGTGTGCAACAATTTGCTGTGCATTCAATCCTGCTCCAGGCCAGTCATGACCACACTACCCCCCTTGTCAGGTCACGTAAAAGCCTCCCTATCCTTTACCACATCCATGTCAAACATCCCCTGCTGAGCTCAAAATGCAGAGACTTTGTGGCTCCCCACTACCTCTCATCTCCCATCTCCCCATACAAACCCCCCTGAAAACATCCGTCACCATCAGAAACCCTCCACCTGTGCAGTACACCCCTACTGCTAACTCCATACCCCGCCCCTCTCACCGTGATGCCCTGTATGCCCTGAACAAACTACCACTGTCTTACACCAGGCACCGTCTCCAACCCCCCACAAATCCAAGATGAAACCACATGCCCACGCTGCAGCCATGGAAGCATGATTCCCCTGACCCCCCCCCCGTCCCCAGTGGTATCCCTCCCACCCCATCTGTGTCCGTGCTGACTAGATCATAAGCTATGATGCGCAGAGCATGTCTATCACCTGTCTGCACAGCGCCGCATATGCCATGTAGCACTATACAAATGCTCAGTAGTAGTAGTAGTAGTACATGTCTGCACCCTCATGGCCACAGAACCAGAACACACAGCTGACAGGGGGCACATTTCAGGCGGGCACACCAGGATGACAACACACACACAAGGCAATAAGGTCTGAAGGGAAGATACAGAGATGTAATGTCATGCTGCCACACAGTGAAGTGCATATGCAGTGCACAGGCAAATGCACAAACATGCCAATGATCTCATGTCCCAATGGCCCAGCACCACCCCTCAGATGTGTAGGCCTAATGTGTGGCTATCCGTGGGTCATACAGCAGTGTAGATGCCCCTAGAACAGCATGTGATGTGCTGAGAAAGACAAGATGTCAGGTAGGTAAATAAACACCTTTAATGCACACATGGCATCAAAAACAGTGACACAATGCAACATGAGAACATGGTATCAGGTACGAGAGTCACATGTGGGCAAAAAGCAAAGAAGATGGGATCTCACTGACATACAGAAGTAGCACTATGTGGAAGGCCCACTGCAATGGGTGTCGTGGAAACAGGAGCAGTCATAATATGGCAATGTACAGGGACTGCACAAATGAAGCCTGGAAATGGACACACCCGCCGCCACAGTGCAAAGGTACTGGCGCAATGTGAGTGGAGCAATGTCATGTCAGAAAGAGGACCGTGCACACATGCAAAGATAAGCCTGAAAATCAGTGTGCATTGCCACATCTGTCCAGTAAACACACACAATAACATGTACGTAGAGGTACAAAGAGATGTCCACAATGGTGCACGTACCCACACAAATCCCACCCCGGCACATGCACCAGTGTAAGAGACAAGTCAGGCACATGTGCATGCACCATGTACGTTGAAACACGACAAAGTGCTGCCCCATATCAACTGTAACACCCCCAGCAATGGTCAAACAGCAATCAGAGATGGTGGCATGCATTGCATTGTTCTGGAGGCAAATAGTGTCTCATGTACAAGTGTAAGATAGCCACACAAATAAGCAGGACCTGCAGAATGTATCTCCTGTGCCACATATGTGGCTGCATGTACCTGTGTAGCCAAATATTGGTGCAATGACTGTGATGCAAGTCCCACACATTGGCCACACACAGCTACATAATGTCAGATGGATGTACAACATACAGCGCACATGTGAGTTCCTGCTGTAGATGTACGGTCAACTGTCCACAGTGCAAATGCCACCTGTGACCCCACAAGTCTGACTATGACCATCCCAGATTACATGGCCATGCAAAGTCACGAGTGACGTCTCAATGTTCCACAGCAATGCAAAGGTGATGTGTCTCTGCTGTGATAAACGCAACACCCAGACAGAGTATGGCAGCAATGGTATGTCAGCCCCCAGTGATGCTCAAAGTATCAGGCCAACAATGATGTCCAACATAGGCATATGTCTGACTCGCATCTCCCACTGGCACCATCACCCAGGGACCATTGCATGGAGGTGTCCTGTCCATCCACAGTTGGGCAATGGGGACTCCAGATGCAGCGTAGTAGATGTGCTGTGTGTGTTGGCTGTGCCCTGTGTTAAAAGGAGTAGAGAAAAGGTAAAGGTATGCTACACACACCATCAGGTCACAATGCAGACAGTGACACCACAATATCTACATAATGAATCCCCAGAAATGAAAACATGACACAACCACAACACACAGCACAGTGCATGTTGACCACAGCAGGAGATGGCACTGCAGACCAGGTTGCCATCTCAACATGGTCATGTCTATGCCCATGTCACACAGGCATCCTAGAGGTCCACAGCATGTGCAGCAGTGGTGGTGCACATAGATCCAACAGAAAGGCACGATGATACAAACAGACCAAAAGAAACATCTACATGTGGATTTCAAGCAAAGAAGATCTAAGGTGCAACCTATCGTCAGTGTGCAGCAGGTGTCTGACGGGGACTGTCTGAGCCAGGCAAAGGGCACAAGGGGTCACAGTAGAGACAGAGGATGTCAATGAAATGTGTCCAATCACCACATCGTCATGTGCAGTTGTCAGTGGCAAATGTCCAATATATGGTGAGATGCTTGTAACCGAAATGTTGATGTGTAATGTCCTGTCAGCAAACATGAGACAAGTCAGGGAACAATACATGACACATGCGTAGACACATGCGCACAATGTACACAAGGGTAACAGCAGAAAGTCACAGATAGACGAGTGAGCACCACTGAACAGGTGCCCAGACACATCCCTGCACCAGACAATGCCAGAGAGCATCAGAAGGTACCATCACCTAGACACGCCCCAAAGACACAGAGACATACTCAGTGAGACAAGGTGAGCATACCACAAGTAGCATACGGCATGTCTGTGCACAATCAGCGACCAGTGGAGACAATCATTACAGTCCATGCGATGATACACTGATGTTGTGTAATGCCACAATGCCTGGGAAGGCTGTACATGCTATCCACCAACCCCACACCCTGTGCCTGGAGACACACTCAGCCCAGTCACATGTGCCCCAAATACAGTGTGAAAACACCAGAAATGTGTACAGGCCAATGGCCATATGCATGGCAACTGGAACATATGGGGGATGGAGCCGCAGGCCAAACAGGTGTATAACAAAATAGGTGAGGTGGAGAGGGAAACACAGACATATGTAATGCTGCACTGCCCCCACAGTACATTTACCTTTATGTCCACCCACCCCAGTCACCTGCAGGTCCGAATGACATACACACAGTTTCCACATGCACCACAGCACCGGGCAGGGTCTGCAGTCTATCCTGGGGAGTCCAAAACACAGGTGTCATGATAGTGCCGTGAAACACATAGGGAAGCACGTACATGGAAACACATATGCACATCCCCACATATGCAGAACTTACAGGGGAACAGTTCCTCGATCAGATGTTGCCTAACTGCCATCCCCTCATGTGTGTCATCACAACCACATACAGGAGGGCACACAGGATCCTCCTCCAGATCCTCATTAATTTCGACTGGGACATTGTGCCTGAGAGCAATGTTGTGCAGGCCAGAATGATACGTGCCACAGTCATGGGAAGGTATTGTAAGGCACCACCGGTCCTATCCAGACACCTGAAGCGACTCTTCAGAATGCCAAAGGTGTGCTCAATGACTGAGCGGCTGGAGGCATGGGCCTCATTGTACCTCATCTCTGCACCTGACTGTGGGAGACACACAGGGGTCAGCAAACAGGCATGACAGCCATATCCCGCATCACCTGCAGAATGAAATGTGGTAAGGTCAAGTGGGAGATGATGGACACACAAAAGCACAGAAGCATCAACATGCAACTGGACAACAGATAAACAGGGACACAAACATATGACATCATAGAATGGCACACGATGGCTCTGCACCAGCGTCTGGAGCTGGGAGACACAGAACCACGGGGAAGACTAATGAGGGCAACACACATCAACTGTATCCGGGCCAAACACACAGCCAACCACCTGTACCCAAACGGCAGTAGTGGCAGGTGTGAAGGCATCTGGCCGACAGTGGCAAAGCACAGTGGAAGGGGCAGAGATGCGCATGTGTGCAATCATGTGATGCCCATAATACAGTGCACACACAGCATATGTCACAGAAACACATACCTGAGGGGTCAGGTCGGAATGACAGTAGAGACAAGATAATGTGGAGAGACATACAGCATACATGTGTGATGTAAAGTGCCACCACAGCTCCACCCACATGTTGCAGACATGGACAATGGAGAATGGCCCCCCCCACACACCGTACAGCATGAGGAAGGTTCTGGGTGCATACCTAACCCCCCCTCCTGGACCGCAAACAGACACAAACATGTTGCATACAGAGTCCACGAGGGATACACCACACAGGCACACACATGTACATCTGCATGTGCGGTATGTCCGAGGCAATGTGCCGGAGTCATTGTCAACCAAGTGGTGTCACACCCAACCATAGAAGGGACACACCATATGTGCCCAGAGTGTCCCTGTACATAAGACCTGTGCAACAGAACAGCAGTAGCAGATACCAGTGTGAGCCGCATGTGTGCTGAGACACCCAGATGAGCAATGAGCCACACATGGTAGACATAGCAACGTTTAGAATCACACAGTGGTATGTGACCATGTCCCTGGTGACGGTGACAGGGTTTGACGGTGTACAAAGCCCATACAAGGCAGCGCCCCACAACCACAATGCAAGGAAAGGCATGCAGAGGACACAGGTGACAATGGGACCCCAGATATCACACACCGTACGCGCATGTGAGATATGGTAAATACTCACCCAGCAGGACACAGTCCCCATATTGTCTGGCCTCAAATTGGCCGAATAGTGCCGTGTGCTGCAGGATATAGGAGTCAGGGGCGAACCCTGGAACCACATTCAGAATATGCATATTTGCATCACAAACAACCTGCACATTCAGGGAATGGTAGTGTTTGCGGTTGTGGAACACAACCTCCCTATCGTGTGGTGGGACCAGGGCAACATGTGTGCAATCAATAGCTCCCATCACATGTGGCATCCCTGTAATCTGCTGGAATGCCTGGCTCAGGGCCCCCCAATGTTGCCTATTGTTAGGAATCACAATGTAACCATGGCCTGCAGTACCTGGTGGAGACAGCGTGAGAAGGTAGGCCTGCTCATCCCGCCCACTGCGGCCACCAAGGATTGGAAACAACCAGAGGCAAAGAAATGTAGGGCAGCCAGGAGCTTGGCCAATCCCGGTATGACATGTGACTGGGCAGTCCGGGGCTCAAGGTCAGGTCGTAGATCCTCATAGAGCTCCCTAATAGCCCCTGTGTCCAGACAGTAGATGGATATGACCTGGTCCTCATGTATGTCCTGGAGCATGGGCCTGGGCCTGTAGAGGCATGGCAGGTGGGGCCGTGCCTCAGCACGCCTATGGCGCCATGCTGGTATCACCTCCACCTGTGGAGCCCCCACAGCTGCAGGTCTGAGTTGCAGTGGGACTGCACCCATGCCCAGTGCCACAGCCCCAGGGACACCATCTCCCCCATCAGGCAACCGCAGCTCCGCCAACTCCGCCAACTCCACCAAGGCCACCACAGCACAACCCTAATTCCCGATCTGAGCCATGATAGGCATGAGGTGGAGCACAGGGAGATGTTAAATAGGGCATGAGGTGTGGCAAATAATCAGAGCAAACTTAACATACCTGGTGATGCTGGGACCCACACCAGCAACAGCATGAGAGAACATCCAGCACGTACGAAAGCGCAACACCGTAGGATGCACAGAAATGCACGTTCCTCAAAATGCATGTCCCCTGATTGGCTCTGCTGAGGGCGGGTAGGAGGAGCATGCGGCATGTCTCCACACCTGAGCATTGCACAAATGTATGGCATGAAGCACTGCGTGCCCCACCCAGACAAGTTGGTGAGCACAGAACGTAAGGCGTATTCCAACATGCGCAGGCGAGGCATCCATGCGTATGTCTGATGCAGACTAGTGTGTGGGGACACACTGCATGACCAACCTACACCTGCCAGAATGTGCATGCATGCCCACAAACAATGCCGGAGGATAAACCGCCCGTGTATGCAGCAGTGCAAACCAATAGCAGTGCTGAGGATAGATCTGAACGCGGAGAGCAGAGGGGAAGGTATAGCATGTCTAAGAATGTGCCTTATGCACACACTTCGCAGAACGCGATACATCATACATAAGGTGTGCACCTGTGCGTGGGATGGGAGCAGTGCCCGTGTGGGGAAGACGAGGTATCCCCATGCACTGGCCTCTGCAGATGTGTGCATGGAGGCACCGCATGCCTCCCCACCTTGTATCCATGGACTCAATCTCAGCAGAGTGCATGCAAATGCAATGTGCGCTACTGTGCATGCATGCGACACCCATGCGGAATGCATGTAGGACCACACCCTAGGTACATAATGGCACAGCATGCCCATAACACCAAGGGTATATGGTACACAGGAAGTACCTGATCATGGAGCAGGAGAGGCACCCTGTGGCAGGAGGGTAGAGCAACCACCAGCCACCAGCAGTCCATGCCACATCGGATCCAGAGGGTGAGAGGGCAGGCCCATCCGGGGCCATACACCACACACCTGACCAGCCTGGATGTGCACCAGGCCCTAAGCATCACCGGACGCCCATTGCCAATGAAGCCAGGAGGAGGGCAGTCCACTTCACCCAGGAGGAGAATGACCTCCTCCTGGCTAGCATCCTTGACAGGTTAGAGGTGCTATTTGGCCAGCTGAGCTCCCCACCACCATCAGGACATGCACCAGGGCATGTGCAGAGGTCCAAACCATGGTGGTGGCAGCATGGGGCCCACACCACGATGTTGAGAGCCTCTGCAAGCGGTACTGTGACATAAAGAGGAACATGCATGCCCAACTATCACGAGAGAGGTGTGATGCGCAGGGCACAGGTGGGGGTCCAGCGCTGGGGGCTACCCTGACCTCATTAGAGCAGCACCTTGTGGACCGACTGGGCCTATGTACATACATGGCCTGCCCCCTGCGCTGGATACAGCGCGCCCACATGCAGGTAAGACAGAGAGAGGTGCTCTGGTGACAGACCATAAACAAGCGAGTACAGGGACTGATGCAGGGGGACGGGGGGCCATGGCAGGAGTCCCACAGAGATGCATATCCTCAGCCAGTCCCATGCAACATATGGCATAAGCCCACACCTAGTGCACCATCCCCATACCGCCTCTGGACCATAGCTCCCTGTCAGTCATGCACAGCATAACCCACCACCTGCAGACCCCACACGCAGACAGCCAAAACATGGCCCAATGGGGGACACCATCCCACCCACACACTCCCCTCCCCACACCATGTCCCCAGCCCCTCACCATGTGGCACTGACACATCACTGGTCACCATGTATTGCCATCCCAGGGCACCTTCCAATCCAAGCAGGGCCCTACAAAGGGCCACGGCCAGATCCAGGTACCTCACCCACCCATTCAAAGGCTGGAAGCCCTCAGAACCACAGACAGGATGCGGACAGTGCGCTGCCACCTGTCATGCTTGGCCTTGTGCCAAGAATGCTCCTGCAAGATGCACAGATCACCACTGCACACATGGGCAGGGTAGTGCATCTAGGGATTGCATACACAGGGTGAAACAAGCAGACCACGAACAGATCCATGGGATACAACCCCTGGGGATGGCATAGCAGTGGGGGTGCAGTGACAGGTACATACACAGAGGTAGCGTTGTGTAGGGTGGGGGCCACTGAGGACAGTACAGAGCCAGACACCCAACCGAGAACAGGGAAACAAGGATGTACCTGACAGTGGCCAGCCAGCAGGGGAGGGGGCGGAGGGGGAACATAGATTGATGGACCAGCCAATGGGGGAGGTGGAAGGACTGGGTTGGAAGGGGGGGTGGCCTGGAATGTGGGGGGGTGCCATGCCCGACACCACCACCCCAGCCAGAGGGATGAGGCATATGGGTGAATGCAGGGACCCCATGACAGAGCGCGGAACTAGGTGCTGTCCCATCAGAGGGTCGGCAGGTGTCAGCCAGCACATGCTGGGGCAGACCAGCAGAGATGGGGGGATCATGTCCGGAAGCTGGGGCAGGAGGGGCAGAGCATGCACCCCACATGGCACTGGAAACACGTGGGTCACGGGGTGGGTGGGGGCCATGGATGCACATTAGGCATGTTGCATGCCAATACCCCCCCAGGGAGTGAAAGCAGTCCATGCAGGCAGGTGCTGAGGTGACAGCACTGGCTGAGATAGGGTGCAGGGGGGGGTTGGGTGGTGGGCAGAGAGGGGTCGGAACAGCAGAAGCAGGGCATGGCTGCCATAGATCAAGGGGAGGGGACCAACACAGAGGCAGTGAGTGGGGCGACACAGGCACTGCTGAAAATGCAGGGGACAGAATAGAGGTGGATATGGAGATGGTGAAAGGGGATGTGTACGGCGCATGGTTAGGGTGCAGGGGTGGGAGTGACAGGTCCGTGGTAACAGCATTGGGTGACAATGGGATATGGGGACATAATGCAGGGGTGGCAAGGACAGCAAGGTCACATGGGTCAGTACGTGGGGGAGACAGAGGTGGGCCACACCTGTGTGTGCCATAGGCGCTGGATGCAGGGACACAGGTGGCAATGGGGAGTCATGGGGTGGGTGGCTGCATGTGGTGGCATTGGGGGGGCATGGCTATGGTAGCATTGGACACCAGACACAGGAGGCACAAATATACAAGTTTCAGCGTGGGTGGGGAGCATAGGGGCCCCCAACACAGACCCGTGCAGCAAACACCCACACATGTGCCTCCTCTGTGCAGCCACCCACAGCCCACTGCCAGTCGCACCACCAGGGCCCTACCCCACCCTGGGCCATCCACCCATGCACACATATCCCCGCCACCACAGGGCACACCTGTCCCCAGCTACAGCGGCACAGCACCCCAGCCCCACTCCAACAGTCATGCCTGGCCATGTGGGGTGTTCCCAGCCACACACACACACATGCACCGGTGATCTGCCACAGTCACCTGGGACACAGACATCGGATGGTACCACACACATCCCTGCACTGGTAATTCCCCTGGCCACATGTACACAGCCTGGGTTCCCACACACTGCCTGAGATTCCCTGTGTATCACACAGCCTGTAGGTATAGGATTTGACAGTGGTAGCCAGGCATGCCTCACATGACCTGTGTATCCTGTTCCCCCACAGGTGACTTGCATGCCATGGAGGAGGAGCGGAAGGGGGCAGAGCTCCCATACTCCGGGCCGCAGCCCCTGGCCGATGTGGGGCCTGAAGCGGGGGCTATAGGAGGAGCACCTGTGGCACAGGCATAGATGGGGGGGACCAGCAACACCTCTGGTGGATGAAGGCGGGCCGAGCTTGGGGCCGGCCGAATATTGTACACCATCAGCCGCTGCAGCCACCAGAGTTGCGGAGCCTGCTGCACTTGGACACACCATGTGGGAGCATGGCCTGCCCTACAGAGGTAATCAGGGAGATGCGGGTGCACTCAGAAGTGGTGCATGGCAATGCACAGGGTGAGTGTCCTACCACATGTATATGATGTGGCATGTGTACAGGTGGCAGGTGCAAACCATGTCTCATAGCTCACGATGTGTCTCCCCCACAGGCATACAGCTAACAATGGGTGTGGTCCTGCGTGAGCAGCGCCAGCAGTGGCATGAGGCACGTCACATGTGGCACATGGTGGAGCACCAGGGGCTGGCGGTGGAGGGGATCCTCACTTTGATGAGGGACCTTGCCGCATCATCATGGACCATAGCTGTCAGTGTGGAGAGTATGGCGGCTGCCCGGGGGACCCCCTCGGAATGTCAAGGACAGCTAGCAGCAACAGCAGTGGCAGCAGCAGTGGCAGCTGTGACACCTGCACAACGGGGTGGGAGGGGCCACACACAGCGCGGCAGCCCACATGGAAAATAAATGGCCACGCATGCGGCACTGTCTGAGGTCACATGTCCTGTGTTTATTTTGATGGCCCCATGTATGCCCTGCCCTACCCATGGCCGTCTTGGACACAAACTCCATGCCATCCCCTCGGGAAAACTGTATCCCCCCTAGCTGGGGTTACCATGGATCCCAGCATCAGCCATGCCACCCCCGTCCACCATTGCCCCCCAACACCCCTATCACCCCCCTGCTCCTCCAGTGTCTAAAAGCCCCCCCCCGTCCCTCTGCTCCCCTCACCACCTGTCCCCACTGTTACCTGCTGAAGGCATGTTGGTGTGGCCTATTCAACAATGGATGGAGTTCATTTTTGCCATTAAAGAAGTGTTGTGAAAGAAGTCCAGGATCCATCATCAAACAAAGCTAAGCGTTTTGTTATGGATATTAATAGAGACATTTTTAATTCATCACTTTAAAAATATTTAAAATAAGGCAGCTGGAGTTATAGTGGTCATTGATGTGATAAACGTGGGTAATGAGTTAAAGTTTTAAACTTGTATCCCGAGATACTGAGACCACATGGTTGCCATAAAATAATGTCTCATTTACATCTACATTGACAGCTTTTGTCTAGAACATCTTACTTTCAGTTTAGAATACAGAGTTGTTTTTTGGGTGTGGCACTGGATACATCTCCATGCAGTACCATCCACATCTCATCGGTTGGACATCATACCCTGTACACCCAGTGACATAGCCACGCTGTCTGTCCCATCCACACATCAACCTCTGGTAGCACACTGCTGGTGTCCTGTTCTCTTCCCTGTTCTGGTCAGTGTGATGTGTGCCATGGAGGTGCCCCCCCATCACAGGCCCATCCTCTGAGATGTGTACACACTGCTGCTGTACATAGTCAGACGCATGCTACACAGCCTGGTAACATCGCCCCCTTCCCATGGGGCCTGCAACAGTTACCCAGTGTTTGCAGGATACAATGTGGATCTCCCATAGTTTACACAGGGCACATCCGTCTGATACCCCATCCCATCTTCCCACCCAGGTACATCCCCACTCCCCTCCCCGTACACCCATGTCCAGCCACAGTGATGCGAGTTAGACCTCCTCCCCAGGCCTCCTGACCACCACCGTTCCTTGGCATCCTGTGTCCCTGGTCCTGGTCTCTGGGTGCCCCCTGCCCTCTGCCTGGAAGCACCATGACCCTCCCCTACTACTGACCCAGGGCCCATCCCATTTGCTCCATGTATGGGCATCCCCACCCATTCCCACCCCTGCCCCTCGCACACAGTGATGGGGCACCTCTCCAACCCTCCCAGCCCACCACCCTGCTCACCCCCATGTCTACCATCCCCACGCCTATATTCATTGAACGGTCTACCCTGTGTCATAACCCTCGCCACTAGAGGTCATACCCTTGCATGTCCCACCACTATTGATCCATGCTGTCCCTGTCCTTTGCATGATGGTGTTCATGGGGACCCCTTCCGCCATTGTATACAACCCCATGGCTGTGGCCATTGTTACCACACCAGCCAATTACTACTAGGTATGGCCAGTATGTGCAGTTAGGGTGGGACATGGACATGCATATAGACTTGGAACACAGACCCACTGGCATGCTGACCACTATCTGCAACACGCACCGTGGGAGGGGGGGGTGCACTTTCCTGGCTCCATCCCATGCATGTGGGTACTGGGTGCCACGCATGCCAGGTGCCATGCCATGTGTGCAACGGTATAGGTCGCTAGGCCCATGAAGGGATACTGGCAGGCCAAAACCCTGGAAACACCCCTTATACCTACCCCCTCATATAGGGGTTCCCCACTATTCAGGGTTGGATATGTCACCATTGGGGGATCTCCCTCTCGTGGTGTGGCATACCCTTGTACACACTTTATATGAGCTAGACCTACCAGCTCAACATGCCTACCTATCAGTATTGCGCTTACCTCAGGGGACATGCGTCAGTGGGCCACCATTCTGACTACATACCTGCAGGTGTGGCAGACATCAATACGGTTTGTGGGCCATTGCACCTATATGCCTGATCCTTTTCCCTCATAAGGCATCCTTTTTCCTCCATTTGTAGTCACAATGATGTGCCCCCTCCTCTGCTCCCATCGTAGGGGCTGTCCAGGGCTCAACCACTCTCCAGCCGGTCTACATACGCAACATGGCGCCATGTTGGCGGCGTAATTTCTGGCGTGGTCCGCCATTGGAGCCGAACCCAACTGCACCCAGTGCTGGGTTTGGTTGTGTCGGGAACTGGCCTGGCAATTATGATGCAGACACATGGCGCTATGTTGCGTATGTGGTCTGGCTGGGGGTTGGGGAGCTGTTGGCTGCCCCTGCAATGTGGGTACTGTTGGGGGCTCCTCTTGTGAGTATGGCCAGTACACGGTGTCCAGGGCACACGGTGGACATAGTTTGGGGGACAGTTTGGGCATGTAGGTGGTTTGTCTCCCATAGGTAGTGCTGCTCCCCATAACTGTGGGTATCAGGTATGCTGTGTGTGTGTGGGGGGGGGGGTGCGTATGCCTACTCCTTGGGGCACATGCTGTACCTTTTGTGGCATGTTGAGCTGTTGCCTCTGGATCATATCACACGTGCATATCAGGTACATTCACTGCGTGGGGGGGGGTCCCCTCATGGTGACACATTCAACACAATATGGTATTGGTGGCGGGGCCTGGGGGTGTGTCTCACATATAGATTTGTGTGTACCGCTGGCATGTGTGTGACACCATGCCTCTCGCCATGGTGGTGGTCCTTAGCAATCCATCGGTACATTTGTTCATCTGTGGTGCTACATCAGGTGCCATCCATTCCCATCCCCCGCCCTTGCCACAGGTATGGTACCATATATGGTACCGTTGTCATGCACACAGACACACACATATATGCTCACACCTGTCATTCACATCCCACTGACATGTTGCAATAAGGGAGAGCTCACCATCATGAGTATGTCAAACATATGTACAATATTTATTGGGGTGGGGATACAGCTGTGGGACCCTTTGTGGGCATGGGCCCTACCGTCCCAGTCCCCGGCAGTGGTGACAGTCCCAGGGCATGGGTCGGCAAAGGGCAGGGGTGGCATGTGTGGGGCCCCCACTCACACTCCCTGTGGGTCAGGTGGCTGATCAGCTATGCTTGCTGCGTGTCTGTCACTCAGCATGCGCAACCAGCCAGCCACCACAGCCATGGTCTCCAGCACCCGCCCCAGAATGCAGGCATGCTCCTGCTGAGCGTGTGCCTGGGCATGCACCGCCACAGCCAGGCGGAGGCTGCATATGCAACTGCACAGACACACATCTCCCCTTGTCTATGCGCCTGCCTGCAGCAATGTGTTCCTGACCTGTGGCCAGATGAGGGCCATCACTGGCACTGTGGGGCAGATGGCTGCAGCCCCAAGTGCCGTGGCAGCCTGTGCCGCTCAGGACTGGCCATGCCCTCCCCCCACCCCCTCCCTATCCCCACCACCCCCACCCCCTCCCCAGCCTCCCACCCCCCTCCCCTGTCACACCCACCCCCTCCCCCTCCCATCCAGCCCCTACCTCCCCCCTGAACTCCCTCCACCCCTCAACCTCCCCCCTCGACCCCCTCCTCCCTTCACACCTCCCCCCTCAAACCCCTCCTCTCCCTCCTCAGGCTCCCAGCCACCCTCCCCCTCCACTCTGTTCCCCTCCCCCACCTCCCCCCCTCTATGCTTCCGGCTTCCCCCTCCTCCTCGGCCTCGCCACCATCAGCCACCTCCAGGCTCTCTGTGTTGTCTTCAGCCGGCACTGGCTTCCCAGCTCCGGTGTCCAGACCCTGCTGGTCCCTTGTCTGCACATTCAGCCGCTGTGAGGGAGAGGTATGTACATTACCACCACAGTCGCACATCTGGCACATCATTCAAACATGTCCTGTGGTGCCACAGGCCGTTGGCCCACATGGACATGCCGCATCACTCACCGTCCCGTTGGGCCTGCTGTTCTCGCTGCACCTGCACTACAAAGCAAGGGTATCTGGCTCGCAGCTTATGGGCCTTCTTGCAGAAGTCCTCAACCTGTGGGTAAAGCAATGTGTGGGAACATTAGGGGACAGACATCCATGGCCAGCTGGTGCTGCACCACACACATACCTGGGTGCAGCAGGTGGCTGCTCCTACTGTGTGCTGTGTGTCGACTTCTAGCTGCTGCCCCTGCCACACACATGTGCTGTTGCCCCTGCCACACACAGTGCTGTTGCCACCTGCTGCACTCACACACAGTGCTGCAGTAGGAGTGTGTGGGTGTAGCAGGTGGCTGCCCCTACTGTGTGCTGTGTGTCGACTGCTAGCTGTTGCCCCTGCCACACACATGTGCTGTTGCCCCTGCCACACACATGTGCCCCTGCCACACATGTGCTGCAGTAGGCCCCTGCCACACACATGTGCCCCTGCCATACACATGTGCTGTTGTCCCTGCCACACACATGTGCTGTTGCCCCTGCCACACACATGTGCCCCTGCCACACACATGTGCTGTTGCCCCTGCCACACACAGTGCTGCAGTAGGAGTGTGTGTGTGTGTGTGTGTGCATATCTATCCATTGTTTTGTGGCTGCCCACCCCGCTCTCGGCCCACATTGTCCAACTGTTACCAGTGTTAGCCTGTGAATGTGCATAATGAGGAGCAAGGTAGTGTGGGTTTGGGCCAGACAGGGCAAATTGGGCAGGCTGCATCTGCACAGGGAGTATTGCAATGGATGGAACACTGTAGTGTCTGAACACCACCTGCATGGACAGGGTGGCCCCTACGTATCCTGTGTGCAAAGCTCCTGGTACCCATTGATGCCCTGGTGGCCTATCCATGCTTGGGGCCTACAACACCGCACCATATGTGCCATTGCTGTGCTGTGGGTCATGGGCACCATGCAGGGGGGGCTGCATGGTGTCAGCATACATGCAAGGTGTACAATGGGGGGCAGGGCATATGCCACATCCCGCACATATGCACCACTGTGTCAGCATATCTGCTACACCCATCAACCTGGCTGTGACCCTTGTCCAACATATGCACAGACTGCATAGGCATGTGCCACTATACACACTGGTGGGGGCAATGATCATGTGTCTCACCAGTGGTCCTTGCACACAGCAACAGCCACATCCAGGTGTGGCCTGGGGATGTCCCACCATATGCCCTCCCGGGTCCAGTCACAACATGAGGATAGGTGTGGCCTGCACACATCAGCCAGTGCACCTACCATAGCAACAGGAGGGATCATAGACCTCTGTAGTGAGGCCTTGAGCATCCTGGGAATTTGGCACATCTGTGAAACTTAAACAGGAGCAGGTACCATACCACTAGGGTGAATAATAGGACTCAGTATTGAGGCCTGGAGCATCCTGGGGATTTGGCACATCTGTGAAACTTAAACAGGAGCAGGTACCATACCACCAGGGTGAATAGTAGGCCTCTGTAGTGAGGCCTGGGACATCATAGGGATTTGGCACATCTTAAAACTTATACAAGAGCAGGTACCATACCACCAGGGTGAATAATAGGCCTCAGAATTGAGGCCTGGAGCATCCTGGGGATTTGGCAGACCTGTGATAATTGAACAGGAGCAGGTACCATATCAACAGGGTGACTAGTAGGCCTCTGTATTGCATCCTGGGGCATCCTAGGGATTTTTCAGATCTGTGAAACTTAAACAAGAGCAGGTACCATAACACTAGGATGGATAATAGACCTCTGTAATGAGGCCTGGGGCAACCTGGGGATTTGGCAGACCTGTGAAACCTGGACAGGAGCAGGTGCCATAACACCAGGATGGATAATGGACCTCTGTAATGAGGCCTGGAACATTCTGGGGATTTGGCCCATCTGTGAAACTTAAACAAGGGCAGGCACCATACCACCAGGGTGAATACTAGACATCTGTAGTGCGGCCTGGAGCATCCAGGGGATTTGGCACATCTGTGAAACTTTAACAGGAGCAAATACCTTAGCAACAGGATGGATATTGGACCTCTGTAATGTGGCCTGGGGCATCCTGGGGATAGGGCATATCTGTGAAACTGCAACAGAAGAAGGTACCATAACACTGGGATGTATAGTAGACCTCTGTAATGGGTTCTGCGGCCCCCTGGGGATGGGGCAGATCTGCAAACATTGACAGGGGGGCCTACATTGATCCCATTTGTACACACAGCCACCTGCTTTTCCCTTGTTGTGTGTGTCTGATATGTGTTTTGGTTACCAGCTATTTTTTTAATGACCTAGGTTGGGTGCCTGTCCCCATGCACTTACCTCACGTGGATAGTCAGAACTTCGATTATATTGCCTGGTGATGAGCACCCAGGCCCTCCTCACTCTGGTGAGGTCCTGCCTATGGGAGGAGCCTGGAAACAGGCGCTCCTGGCAGAGGCATATCAGCTCTGCAAGCAGGTAGAGGACTGCATGAGTAAATGCAGACTTTCTGGACCTGGCAGCCATCTTGTCTGCTGTATGTGGTCAGACCTTGTATGATGCAGTAAAAATGTGCCTGCGCAATGTGTGTGTATCCCCTGTGGGTAGCCATGCGCGTACCTTGGTTTGTACTGTGTGTTGGTCTATTTGTTTATGTTACAGGTATTTGTTTATATATCTGGCTATGACTGGTCTTTCTGTTTGGGACATGACCTATACCCATCTTCTTTCCATTGTGATATCCCCTTCTGGGATTTGAACTCACAATACATTATAGTCTGACATATTGCCTAACCACTGTGCTACACATAGCACACTATATTGCTCTGACAGACCATGTTCTTGTTGGCATTGAGGCCTGACGTTACAGCGTGTCATGCTTTCAGCCGTCTTGGCCTCAGGCGCGTGTTATGTGAAAATTGATTATGGCACCTTGGAGCGCGTCCTGGGACTCCTCAGCCCTAATGGCATGTTGTACGTCGCCCGATATTGCGCTTCAAAATATGGAGTGTTTTAAGGTTCCTTCTATGGTACATTGTGCTACGGTGCCTTAGTAGGCACCTTTCTGGGCGCCATATTGTACGGTGCCGTATAGGATGCTCGTCAGCTGCCTTGTGAGGCGCCTTCTACGGCACCTTATCAGGGTCCCTAGGCAGGGCACCGTTCTGGGCACACCTGGACAGGTCATCTTTGTCGGCTCCCTGGGATATGTCACCATTGTTTACGGTGGCATAACAATGTTACAGTGCCTTAGGTTACTTTGCCCTGTGGCCTGAAAGGTGCCTCAGGTTGACATGCATTACCTATGGCCATAGATACTAATGTCACCCTAACACTGGATTGGCCACGGGGTACTGGCACTGCATAGGTGATTGGGGGGTGAGGGCTGGTGGCTCCTTGATGTGCCATATCTGTGGCCAGACCATGTGGCTGCCAGTACTGTTGACAAACTTGTTGTGGGCAACTGTACCACAGCACAGGGTGTGGGCAATGTAAAGTACTCAGAGGACAGTGGGTGGCAGATGGTGGGCATACGTGTCCCCCAAGGGACACGGTGGTGCCAGGATGGTTACAAAGATGGGTGGACAGAGGTGTGGTGCTACCATGCAGCTGAGGCATAGGTGAGGCAGGCAATGTAAAGGCACAATGCAGGACAGGGTCACAGTACATGACCTGTGGTGGCAGCTTGCACATGCAGTCAGGACTCTACACAGATGACAGATGCAGATAACCGGACCAGAGGAATGTTGGCCAATGTGGCGAGTCTATTATGGGCTGGCAGCACATATCTGCAAAAATATGAGTGTTAGAGGCATGCAAGATATCTGAGTTTGACACGCATGGGAGGGGGGAACAATGGGGGATCAAACCCATGGACACAGTTTGGAACATCATTGTACAAACCAGTGGGCTATACCTCCATCGCCTGCTGTACAGCAATGCCTGGGTACAGAGGGACTGCAGGTCACCACATAGACCATCTGCTCTGTGCGCCAGGTTAGGGTAACCGCACCAGCACCCATGATGCATTGCACATGCGGAACAGTGGTCTACAGCAGATCACCAAATGGGGTCTGCACCTCTCTGTTACTGTAGCCTGGTAAGATGGACTGCCATGTGTGATACTGGCACAGAGTAGCTATGGACTCTGCCATTGTGCAGGTTCTGTGTTCACCCTGAGGATAGGGATGACTGCCCAGCACTAGGTCCATAGTACATGTGGTGCTATATATAGATCCTGCTGCACGTCCCCATCACTGGCAGTCTGTGGCAGGTGTCCCTGGCAGTGCGGCTAATAGTACCTCTGTGCCCATCTGTGTTCTGCTGTCACAGGTGTACCCCTGGGACCAGAGACACCCAGATCAGTGTGTACCTGGTGAAAAGGTCTGGCTGCCATGGCCACCTGTTAGCAGGGCGTAGGGGTGTCCAGTGTCTTATGAGGGTTATGTACCAAGGCCCCCTACTGTTCAGAGTAGTATATACTATGTGCCTACAAGGGCCCCATAACACCCATCCTGTAGGTGGGGGTGTGGAGAGACAGGTGCCTGAGCCCATGGGACTGGCTGCAGGACCAGCAACCCCATTCCTTATAGCAAAGGGCATCCCTCTAGGACTAATGCGCATGGGACATATCTGTGACTGGGGCATTGGCAGATCAGCATTAATGTGGGGTTGGCGTGTAAACTTTACTTGCCACGTACCACAGTCTGTTATGCATCATCAGCCAACATTGTCGGACTGCACCTGCAGCGGCATACATGGTGTTCTCACCATGCACAGACTAACTGCAGACATGTCCCAGGTCTGCCCTATGCCCTGGCTGCCCCCACTACATGTGCCGCCTGCAGCCCCCTATGCCCCATTTACACCATTGCCATAGTGACCTTTCATACTTGGGCACTATGGAGTTGGTGCAAATGGAGCACTACTATCACGTTTCTTGAGCTCCCTGCCTATGCTGTACATGCTGACACCAAAATGGTTTCTCTCTCCTGCAAATGTGCATCTAACGGCAGGTTTTCATTTGCGATAGGATTCAGCACTTCAGTTCAGCACGTTAGTGTGCAGGGAGCCTCTGCCCGCCCACTCCCCACCCATTGACCCCTGCTCTCTGCCCTCTCTCCTCCCTCTGCTGTGTGTACCGCGCCATGGAATGCTTCCACGTGGTTTGTAACGTTACTGCACAGTAACATTACATGCCACACATTACCATTACCTAACGCCCAGTCTGTAACGTTACCGCAGTTTAGTAAACATACCCCTAAGTTTTGCTTAAAGTCAATCAAAGAAAGCAATGCCAAAAAATATGGTCAAATTTATTTATTCCATAAAAAATGCATACTGCAGAATTTTGAACAAGTTGTAAAAAATGAATTCAGGTAGCAGGCAGACCCAAAGAAATAATGCTATAGTAGTCCAAATATACTAAAAAGATAACTGCACCACTGTCTTGGACTACAAAAGGGGACTGCTACTTCTGGAGAGAGATCTGCAGCACTTACCTCAGAAGCACAGGCATAAATAGTTCAACCAGAGTTCTGTGATCCTCAGTCTTGAAGGACTACAAAAGGGGACTGCTACTCCTGGAGAGAGATCTGCAACAGTGAGCATATACTTCTGGGAATTTTTCTGAAGGGAATTCTTTGGATTAAAGCTGATTAATCTGTGAATCCAGTGTATTTGTTAAATCAATCAGGACCTAGTAGCAGCAGTTTAAGTTTAAATTTAAAACACAGAAGAGAGCTTTCTGGTTAAATTTAGAACCCAGCAGAGAGCTTCTAGTTTAAATTTCATACTAAGTCAGAGCCTAGCAACAGCAAAGAGCTTTAATTTAAATCAAACCAGAATATAACTTAGCACAAAAGGCAAAACAGGGTCAGAATTCTTTGAGCAATAAATGAAGTCTTCTAGAGACCTTTACAAAGAGGCCTTCTACCTAGGGGGCAAAAGACCTGTGAAACTTTTTAAATAGGTGTTAAAGCCAGGTGGCAGGTCAAAAGGCCATTTTGAAAGACTCCTGCTATCCAAGCAAGGACTGTTAATCACCCAGGAAGTTGGTCACAGCTTAACTTAGAAGCACAGGACAGCAGCCCTCTTTTAATAAGTGTTATTTCCCTCTCTCCCTCCCCTACACTCACCCACCCCTGGGATAATCATAGCTTTACAGGTACTTACACATCTTAAAGGAAAGGAGCTGCTCTCAGGTGCAGCTCTTTATCCAAATCAGTCATATATTAAGGACCTGAGATTAATTAAGCTTCAGGTGAACAAGGTATATTAAACATATTAGGTACACTTTTATTTGTATAAGTATCAACAGCAACCCTTAGTAAATAAAGAACTTAAAGATCTAAACTCAAGCTTAAAACTAAGATGCAGACAGCAGTCCAGCAGCGAGATGGGGGCTTTCCAGTCTTTTGCATTGAGGGTCACATGTATGATTTTCTCCCAGTTGGTGAGAGGTCTTATGTGTGCACTAGGTGCAAGGAGTTCTTTGCTCTCTGGGAATGAGTCCATTCTCTAGAGGCTAGAGTAGCAGATTTGGAAGACATAAGAAAGACAGAGAGGTACATAGACAAGACCTACAGGGATATAGTCCTGAAGTCCCACCTCCAGTCTGGCAGCATCCCTGTTGCCATGGAGGAGAGAAGTCACGTGACAGTAGAGCATCACCCTGGTGTGGCAGGAAGTGATCCTTGACTAGGACTTGTCCTCCAGGTGATGTAAAACCCTCTCGCACCGAGGAAGTTTCTCCAGGGCCATGTGCCCATGAGGGAAGGGTTAGGACAGCCGTTATAGTTGGTGATTCAATCATTAGGCATGTAGATAGCTGGGTGGCTGGTGGACATGAGGATCAAGTGGTAGCATGCCTGCCGGTGTGCAGGTAAAGGCCCTCATGCGCCATCTAGATAAGGTCTTAGATTATGCTGGGGAGGAGTCTGCTGTCTTGGTACATGTCGGTATCAATGACATAGGAAAAATGTGGTATGGAGGTAATGGAGGTTAAATTTAGGCTTTTAGGTAGGAAGTTGAAATCCAGAACTTCAAGAGTAGCGTTCTCCGAAATGCTTCCTGTTCCACGCGCAGGACGCAAAAGTCAGGCAGAGCTCTGGAGTCTCAATGCGTGGATGATACGATGGTGCAAAGATGAGGGTTTTGGATTTGTTAGGAACTGGGGAACATTCTGGGGAAAGGAGGGGCTCTTCCGAAGGGTTGGACTTCACCTTAACTGGAATGTAACCAGGCTGCTTGCATTAGCCTTTGAAAAGGAGATAGAGCAACTTTTAAACTAATAGGGGAAAGCCGACAGTTGCCAAATAACGCATGGTTCAGAACAACGTATCCTTGAAGGATACTACCAAAAGCAGAGAGGTTCCAAAAAAGAGTAAAGTAGCCCAAATGCCCTTGAGTATGGAGCAGACAGAGCTAAAAGATTCCAAATTAACCATGCCTACCAATAGTCAGATTAACATGAATGCTAGAAGTCTAAAAAATAAGATGGGAGAGTTAGAGTATATAGAACTAAATGAGAGGTTAGATATGATTGGAATATCAGAGACATGGTGGAAGGAGGACAGCCAGTGGGACACTGGAGATACCTGGGTACAAACTATATCGTAATGATAGAGCTAAACTGGTGGAGGGGTTGTGCTCTATGTTAGAGAGGGCATTGAGTCAGAAAGGATTAAAGTTTTGCAGGAAACAAAATTCGCTGAAGAATCTTTATGGATTGAAATTCCATGTAAAAAGGGGAAGGCAATGGCAGAGGGGGTGTACTATCGACCGCCTGGCCAGAATGAACAAATGGATGATGAAATTCTCAAAGAAATCAAGGAAGCTAACAAAAGTTACAGCACAGTAATAATAATGGGTGATTTCAATTACCCCGGTATCAAATGGGTCAGTGTCACGGCAGGACATGCTAAGGAGATAAAGTTCCTAGATGAAATAAATGACTGCTTTTTGGAGCAGCTGGTTCATGAACCAACCAGAGGAGAAGCCATACTGGACCTAGTCCTTAGTGGAATACCAGATCTGGTGCAAGAGATAAGGGTATTGGGGCCACTTGGCAATAGTGATCTTAGCATGATCGTGTTTGATTTAATTAGTGGAGGAGAGATGGTAAGGAAACCACAATACTACCTTTTAACTTTCGAATGGGAGACTATGATAAAATGAGGAAAATAGTTAAGAAAAAACTAAAAGGAGCAGTTGCAAAGGTTAAAGACTTACATCAAGCTTGGGTGATGTTGAAAAATACTATCTTGGAAGCCCAGACCAGCTGTATTCCACGCTTTAAGAAAAGTGGAAGGAAGTTCAAAAAACTGCCAGCATGGTTTAAAGGTGAGGTCAGAGAGGCTGTTGTTGCCAAAAAAAGCATCTTTCAGGAAATGGAAAAAAGATCCAAATGACGAAAACTGGAAACAGCACAAGCACTGGCAAGTTAAATGTGAGGCATTGATAAGGCAGGCAAACGGAGAATTTGAGAAGAAGCTTGCTGCGGAAGCAAAAATGCATAATAAAGACTTTTTCAAGTACATTCATAGCAAAAAACCTGTGAGAGTGTCAGTTGGACCATTAGATGATAGAGGGGTTAAAGGTGCACTAAGTGGCGACAAGGCAATAGTGGAGAGACTGAATGAATTCTTTGCTTCGGTCTTTACTGAGGAAGATGTAGTGATGTTACCCATGACTGAAATGGTATTTAAAGGTGCAGAAGAACTGAAGGAAATATTGATACATCGGGAAGATATATTACAACTATTTGATAAACTGAAGAGTAGCAAATCACCTGGACAGGATGATATACATCCAAGGGTGTTGAAAGAACTGAAATATGAGATTGCAGTCCTGCTATTAGTAATCTGTGAACTATCACTAAAATCATCTGTAATACCTGAAGATTAGAGGATGGCCAACATAACACCAATTTTTAAAAAGGGTTCCAGGGGTGATCCGGGAAACTACAGATGAGTGAACCTGACGTTGGTACCTGGAAAAATGGTAGAAACCATCATAAAGAACAAAATTGCTGAACATGTAGATAGTCATGGCTTAATGGGAGACAGCCAACATGGCTTTAGACAAGGACCCATAGGGGGATTATGTACCACCACCCAACCCACCCTTTGTGGCTCAGGGTGGGAAACAGGATCTCCCACTAACAGATCCACATTCTACCTCCCTACAATGGTGGAAGTAGAGGGGACCATCAACCCAAGTACTGGTGGGGAACAGACACCCTACAGGGCAGCCAATGCAGATCTGTACACATCTATAAAGCAATAATAGACAGACAGTAGGCCAGGAAATGCTCAGCTGCCCTGCCCAGCCACATTCTCCTGCAGCAAGCCTCCAGCCACTGCACCCTGCAAGGTGTTCCAGCCAGACACATACTAGCTGCAGACAGTCTGCTAGCTAGTTCATAGTGCATGTTCCTGGAGAAGATGCATGTACCCAGAACTGGGATGTCAGCGTACACACCAAACAGATAAGTCAGTGATTGGGCCCCAAAAGAGAACCCATAAATAATCACATGAGAGAAATGCTATATAGCACTATGGGGAAACCTAGCCATGCCGTGGTCACTGATCAGTCAGGGTGAGAGTGACCTCCCAGCAGGACATGCTGTGACCACCCTGTCCGTGCAGGTGGTGGCTGGGCACTACAATGTCCGAGCCATTGCCCTATGCCCTGTGCAGATGCATCCTGGCCAGGCCACCCTGTCCAGGCTATACCCATGGTACCTTGCTCCTCACTATGCACATTGGCAGGCTGACACTGGTAACACTGCAAGCAGTGTGAGCTGAGTAAGTTGTTGGCAACCACCACACACTGGGTAGACAGACACACACTCCCACACCTATGCCAGCATTGTGCAACTATAGAGGCTTTTGGCAGCCCTGGCCACCGCACCAGTCCTGGGCACAGTGCAGGCATGGCTATGGTACGCAATACTGTTGGGGGTCACTCCCCAGGGTGGTAAACACTGTCAGATACCAGACCTAAAACACACACCACAGACATAAGAGAGGTTGCTATGATACAGCTCAATGAGCAGATAGTACTTAACCTAGGGATTGCTATCTGCCAGTAATCATAGCAACCTTTTGATATATGTGTATGGTATTCCCAGGTTTAGGGTGGCAGTGCTATGGTATACAAGTGCTAGTATTGGAAGATGGTGCTGCACGCAGGGCCCAACATCCTGCCTCTCCAGGAGGCTTTGGATAATGGCACCTGTGGGTGTGGGTGTTTCTGCCCCTGTTGGCCGCTGCTCTAGGGCAGAGGTTCCCAACTCCAGTCCTGGTGGGCCAAACACTGTTCGGGTTTTCATGCTGTCCCTAATGAATATGCATGGATACATCTGCATACCATGGGGGCAGCGCATAGAAATGCAGCACAGGCATCTTTATTAGGGACAGCATGATGCCTGAATGGAGTTTGTCCCTCCAGGACTGTATTTGGGAAACTCTGCTCTAGGTATTGCACATGTCTATGGTGTCTGTGCTCTGGAGGGTAAAATATAGGTATTTCAGGCATGTTTATGTTATCTGCAATAAAGGTTCCCTCTTTATTACCATGGTTTAGTACTGGGTAAAACATGGGGACTGGGTTGGTGGGAGCCATAGATGGGTCTTGAACCTGTGACCTTCTGCTCTTGAACACACTGGCTGTGTATACTGCACCACACTGTTGCCACAGGGACAGCTCCTTCCCTGGGGATACCATGACTGTTCGTCAGACAGGGCCTGTCTGTTGCAGTGCATGGCACCCACCTAAACAGGGCTAGGCCATGGTCTGCTGTGGGCAGCTGCCACTGCCCCCTCCACCACCAGAACCCCTCTGTTTCCATGCTGACATGCCCTTCTGCTGGTGCTCGCTGGTGGTGCGCAGTCTCAGGTCATCCAGTGTGCTGGTAGGCGGCTGCCTATGGTATGTGGGTTCTGGGGTAGGGTTGCCTGCATAGACGTCCACACTTCCCCCCAGCACCACCTGCCAATGTTCTGTGCCCTTGGGGGTACCTGCTGAGTACTATCCCCTGTGACACTGTGGGAAACACACTCGTGCCCATGTTGGGCCCTCATTAGTTGCTGTCTGGCGGTTGTACTATTTCAGCATTCCTATGGGCCACCTAGGCATCACGCTAGTCCGCACTGTGGCCCAGCTGTACCACAGCATGTGCCGCCTGCAGCCCTCTGTATCCCCTTTTCCAGCATCTGTCCAGTTGCCTGTTCTGACATGCCCACCCTGCTGTTGCGGGACATGTGCACGCCATAGGAAACCTGTCCAATAGAAAGGGAAAACCCTGATCAGCGCTATTTCACTGTGGGATCATTCACCTTGTATGGGGACAGAGCATAGCCCCTTCCAAAATTGATATCCTTTTTTTGGAGCTTTCCCGGTAGTGTTTTTTGATGTTTCCCATTAATATTACTATTGCCCAGCTTCGTTATGATTTTTTTCCAGTTTGTTCAGGTCATTTTCAAAGCTTATTTGCCCTTTTATTCCGTGCACATGTATCAC
The DNA here is from genome assembly GCA_033557465.1 of Ichthyophis bannanicus. Taxonomy (NCBI): domain Eukaryota; kingdom Metazoa; phylum Chordata; class Amphibia; order Gymnophiona; family Ichthyophiidae; genus Ichthyophis; species Ichthyophis bannanicus. The sequence goes on from CM066033.1 coordinate 761,286,081, forward strand.
ACTTACCACTTTTTTTTTGTTTCCTTGGCTATGCTGTACATTACTGACGGAAATGGTTTCTCCTCCCTTTAAATCTGCTCTAACGCGAGGGTTTCACTCACGTTAGTTTTCAGCCCAGGAATCCACAGCGTTAGTGTGCAGGGAGCCTCTCCCCTCCCACTCTCCGCCCATTGACCCCCTCTCTCCGCCCTCTGGGAAGCCTTTCTCAGCCCTTTAGGGCCAGATTTCACGGCGTTAGGGTGCTTTAACGCCGCAGGTGCGTTAACACGTGCTAAGGTACCTTATCACATGCTAACGCTCCTTCAGCGCCCGATAAGGTACCTTATCACGTGCTAATTCCGCCGCTGCTATGTTAAGACTGCTTAGTAAACATACCCCTATATGTTTTTAATTTTGAAGAAAAATACATAAAGAATAACCCATTTGAAACCAACATAAAATTATGGATTAGATACATTGATGATGTCTTTATATTGTGGGATGGAACTATTGATCTCTTAATGAAGTTTAATGAATGGATCAATGCATGTGATGAAAATCTATGTTTCCAAGTCACTTTCGATGAAGATCAAATTCCATATTTAGATTTACTTATTAAAAAGAATGATAAGAGATTCATTATCACACTTTTTAGAAAACCCACAGATAGAAATCAATTGCTTCACCATAACAGTTTTCACAATTCAGCACTCAAACATAATTTACCTGTAGGTCAGTTTTTAAGAGCCCATAGGATATGCACTTCTGATCAGGATTTTGAAGAGCAGGCAGTCACTATGAAAGATAGATTCAAAGCCAGACACTACCCGCAGTATTACATTAATAAAGCATATATTAGAGCCTATGAATGGTCTCGTCAAGAATTATTACAACAACAAAAAAAAGACAATGATGTTGATATAGTGTGTCCTTTGTTATACTCTCATCAATCCCGTCGAATAGTAAAAATAATAAAAAAATATTGGCAATTGATTCAGACCCTTCCAGGTTTTCAAGATTTGAAATTAACAATAGCTTATGCTAGTGCCATCTGCATTTACTGAACGCAAATTCCTTTCAAAATGCAAAGGACATTTCCAATGTGGCCATTGTTCGGTGTGCATCCATGTTCTAACAATTAGGAAACAATATGTCCACTCTATAAGTAAACATTTTTCATATAGATGACTTTTCCAATTGTCTTACGAGCCATGCCATTTATGTAATACAGTGCCCATGTAATAAGCTATATGTAGGTTTGACTACTCGCCCCATTCATAAAAGAATTAAAGAACATTGGAGTTGTATTAAGAGAGGGGCTGTGGATAAACCTTTGGTTAACCACTGGCAATAACTAACACACAAAATATCCGATTTAAAACTTTTTGTTATTAAGAGAGTCAAAATGAATTGGAGGGGGGGGGATGTGGACAAAACAATTTGGCGTTTAGAAGAGCGATATATTTTCGCCTTAAATAGTTTACACCCCAATGGGCTGAATATGGACAGGGATATGTCTATTTTCCTGTAGTTTAAACTATTTGGGCAATAGAGGTATCATTTTTCGTTTTTAATATATAGTCTTAGTTTTTTTCATAATCCTGTGACAAAGCTCCATCCAATTAATTGATATAAAAAGAGCCATTTTTCATACATAATGGGGTATGTTTACTAAAGTTTCTTAACGTGCAAGGCGCACATGAGCACGCACTAAGGTACCTTAGCGCGCGCTAATGATGCTTTACGGGGCCAAAATGCGCTTTAGTGCGCGCTCATGCGTGCAGCGGCGCAGACGAGCGCTGAAGGCGGGGAAAGGCTACCGGAGGGCGGAGGAAGGCTCCCCAGGGGCGGAGAGAAGGGGTCAATGGGTGGAGAGTGGGAGGGGAGAGGGTCTCGTCGAGCGAGGTGAAATTCGAGGTTAAAAATAACGCAAGTGAAAACCTCGCGTTAGAGCCAATTTAAAGGGAAGAGAAACCATTTCTGTCAGCAATGTACAGCAAAACCAGGGAAACCTACAAAAAAGTGATGTGTGATACAAGTGCACAGAACAAAAGTACAAATAAACATTGAAAAGGACCCCAACAAAATAAAAAAAAAATTATAATCAAGCTGGGCAATAGCGATCGTAATGGGAAACATCAAAAAACACTCCCAAGAAAGCCCCAAAAAATAAATATGAATTTTGGAAGGGTCTACGCTCCGTCCCCATACAAGGTGAATGATCCCACAGTGAAATAGCACTGATCAGGGTTTCCCTCTCCATCAGACAGGTTTCCTATGGCGTGCACATGTGCGACAACAGCAGGGAATGCTTAGGAATGCTGAAACTGACCAGCAGCCAGACTGCAACTGATGAGGGCCCAACATGGGCACGAGAGTGTTTATCACAGTGTCACAGGGGATAGTACCCAGCAGGTACCTCCAAGGGCACAGCACATTGGCAGGCGGTGTTGGGGGGAAGCGTGGACGCCTATGCAGGCACCCCTACCCCAGAACAGGCACCATAGGCAGCTGCCTACCTGCACACTGGATGGCTTGAGACTGCACACCACCAGCACCACCAGAAGGGGGGCATGTCAGCATGATGGCAGAGGGGTACTGGTGGTGGAGGGGGGCAGTGGCAGCTGCCCAGAGCAGACCATGGCCTAGCCCTGTGTAGGTGGGTGCAATGCACTGCAACAGACAGGCCCTGCCGGACAAACAGTCATGGTATTATCAGGGAATGCACTGTCTCTGTGGCAACAGGGTGGTGCAGTGCACACAACCAGTGTGTTTGGAGGCAGAAACTCACAGGTTCAAGTCCCAGCTATGGTGCCTGCCAACCCAGTCCCCATATTTTACCCACTACTACAACGTGCTAATGCAGACAGAACGTTTATTGCAGATGACGTAAACATGCCCAAAACACCTATATTTTACCCTACAGAGCAGAGACACCATAAACAGGCGCATTACCTAGAGCAGAGTCTCCCAAATGCAGTCCTGGAGGGCCAAACACCATTCAGGTTCCATGCTGCCTCTAATAAAGATGCCTGTGCTGCATATCTATGCACCACCCCCATGGTATGCAGATGTATCTCATGCATATTCATGAGGGACAGCATGAAACTCCAAACAGAGTTTGGCACACCAGGACTGGAGTTGGGAACCTCTACCGTAAAGCAGCAGCCAACAGGGGCAGACACACCCACACCCACAGGCTCCATTAGCCAATGCCTCCTGGAGAGGCAGGACATTGGGCCCTGCGTGCATCTCTCAATACTAGCACTTGCATACCTTAGCAATGCCACCCTACACCTGGGAATACGGTACACAGCTATCAAACGTTTGCTATGATTACTGTCGGATAGCAATTCCTATGTTAAGCACAGTTTGCTGAATGAGCTCCATCATAAAAACATAAGAACATAAGATATGCCATACTGGGTCAGACCAAGGTCCATCAAGCCCAGTATTCTGTTTCCAACAGTGGCCAATCTAGGTCATATGTACCTAGCAGTTTCCCCAAGAGACATAAGTTCCACAATGCTTGTACTGGGTCAAGCATTGATATCTTTGGTCACTTTTTAATAATGGTTTATGGACCTTTCCTCCAGGAACTTGTCCAAACCTTTTTTAAACCCAGCTACACTAACAGCCTTTACTACATCCTCCGGTAACAAGTTCCAGAGTTTGATTACACGTTGAGTGAAAAAATATTTTCTTTTATTAGTCTTAAATAGTTTACCCTGTAGCTTCATTGCATGTCCCCTAGTCTTTCTATATTCTGAAAACGTAAACAATCGATCTACGTTTACCCGTTCCACTCCGTTCATTAATTTATAGACTTCTATCATATCCCCTCAGCCGTCTCTTTTCCAAGTTAAAGAGCCCTAACCTTTTTAGCCTTTCTTCATAGGAGTACCCTTCCATCCCCTTTACCATTTTGGTGGCTCTTCTCTGAACCTTTTCTAAAATCGCTATATCCTTTTTAAGATACGGCGACCAGAATTGCACACAATATTCAAGGTGCGGTCTCACCATGGAACAATATAGAGGCATTATATTATCTTTTGTTTTATTTTCCATTCCTTTCCTTATCATACCTAGCATTCTATTTGCTTTCTTGGCCGCCGCTGCACACTGGGCCGAGGGTTTTAACAAGGTATCCACAATGACGCCTAAATCTTTTTCCTGGGTGGTGGTTCCTAATGTGGAACCTTGCATCGTGTAACCATAGTTTGGGTTGTTCTTCCCTAGGTGCATAACCTTGCACTTGTCCAATTTAAATCATAACAACCTTTCTGATGTCTGTGGATTGTGCTTCAGGTCTGGTCTCTGACAGTTTATCACCCTGGGGAGTGACCCCCAACAGTATTGCGTACCATATCCATGCCTGCACTGTGCCCAGGACTGGTGTGGTGGCCAGGGCTGCTTAACTCCTCTATAGTAGTACAATGCTGGCATAGGTGTGGGAGTGTGTGTCTGTCTATCCTGTGTGTGGTGGCTACAAACACCCTCCACAGCCCACACTGCCAGCACTGTTGCCAGTATTGGCCTGCCAATGTGCATAATGAGGAGCAAGGTACCATGGGTATAGCCCGGACAGGGTGGCCTGGCCAGGATGCATCTGCACATGGCATAGGGCACTGGCTGGGACATTGTAGTGCCCGGCCACCAGCTACACAGACAGGGTGGCCACAGCATGTCCTGCTGGGAGATCACTCTCACCCTGACTGTGTAGTGACCACAGCATGGCTAGGCACCCCCATAGTGCTGTATAGTATTTCTGTCATGTGATATTTATGAGTTTTCTTTTGGGGCCCAGTCACTGACTTAGCTGCTTCTTGTGTATGCTGATGTCCTAGTTCTGGGTGCATGCCTTTCCACCAGGAACATGCACTATGGATTAGCTAGCAGACTGTCTGCAGCTGCTATGTGTCTTGATGGAGCGCCTTGCAGGGTGCAGTGGCTGAAGACTTGCTGCAGGGGAATATCAGATGGTGGTGGGGTGCAACTTAGCATATCCAGGCCTAATGTCTGTCTGCTATTGTGTTATGGATGTGTACAGAGCTGCATTGACTGCCCTGTAGGTGTCTGTTCCACAGCAGGACCGGGTTTGATGGTCCCCTCTACTGCCACCATTGCACGGAGGTAGAATGTGGATATGTTGATGGGAGCCCCTGTTTACCACACTCAGCCCTGGAGGAGGAGGAGGAGGAGAGTGGTGGTACATAATCCTCCTAGGAGTCCATAGGGGCTACACCTGACTGAGACATACAGATATATCCAAGATGTGTTTGCAGAAACTACCTATCTCACACATTAGCACTGCTGGGGACCTGCAGCATGGCCTATTTCTGCTATGGATGGTGCTGTGGACCTGGTGCTGGGCGCCTCACTGCACCCTCAGGGTGAGCACAGTACCCGCACAATGTGACGGTGTGTAGCTACTCTGTGCCAGTAACACACATGGTCAGTTCCCCCTACCAGGCCGAGGTGCTGTGGGGGTGCATTTCCCATCTTGTGTTCATCTGTAGACAGCTGATTTGCATGTGCAGTGCATCATGGGTACGGGTGGACTAACCCTATCCTGGTGACCACAGCAGACTGTCTGTGTGGTGACATGCAGTCCCTCTGCAGCCAACTAGGGGCTTGCTGGCAGCTGTAGCCCACTGGTTACTTCCCTGCCTGTGGAGCCAGAGGTCATGGGTTCAAACCCACAGTGGGATTATTTGATAGGGCTGCCCAAAGCATTATCTCTTTTTAATGTACATTATTGCTGCCAGCAAAAACACCCTCAGCGTACTGTACCCATAAGGTGCCTCAGAGGGCGCTTTATAGGACGCCCTATAGGGCACCTTATGGTTACCGTCCATATAAGGTGCACTATACGTTATCCTGTGGAGCGACTTATAGGCTGCCCTATAGGGGACATTATAGGGTGCCGTGGCGGACAGTGCACTTTATAATGTGCCCTATGGAGTGCCTTATAGGGTGCCTTATGCAGCATCTTATATTACAGTGCTTTGAGAGTGCATTTGCTAGCAGTAGTAATTAAAATAAAATTAAAATGCCTCATAATGCAATATTACACATACCAGGTAGTGCCTCAGCCAGCCTTATTCATTGGGCCCAGTGGGATTGAACCCATGATCCCTGTACCATCAGTCAGTGTCTTAACCATTGTACTGTGGCTCTGTTCCTCTGCTTGCACATCAGCGCGCCTGCTTATGCTTCCCGCGTGCATTTCTCATGGGAGGAGTGGCCTAGTGGTTGGGGCAAGGTACTACAGGCCAGAAGGTCGGTGGTTCAAATCCCACTAGAGGACAGCAACCTTGGGCCGGAAGGACTGGGGTTTCTAGTCCCGCAGGTGCTCTAGTCCCGCAAGCCACTTAACCCTCCATTGCCCATGTTCCCTGTAAGTATTAGTGTATGTGTCTCATATCCCCTCATGTTAAATGTATCCCCCAACCGCTTTGACCCGGTGAAAAGCGGGATATAAATGCAGCTAAATAAATAAAAATAAAAAAATAAAATACTGTTCACGGCGCACATTAGCGCACGATTAATCCCGGTTTGCTTTTTTAAGACTGACACGCCCACTCCTTTTATGGCATCCTGCACACTAACGCGGCGCGCACGTTAGGAGGGTTTAGTAAACATACCCCAATGATTTTGAATATATTTGTCATCTTTTTAAAGTGTATGCATTTTTATTTGATTTCATTGTATAATTTGTCTCTCATTGGTCAGTATTTGAGGTTAATCCTGGTTGGTCAAGTAATAATTTATATGAATAAATGAATAGGTTTTTAGTTTAGAATAAAACATATATATAGATATATTTCATATTGTTATATTTATAGGCATCTCAATTTACATAAAAGAATAAGAAGTAATCTTACATTTGGTAGCTATGAAATAGATAAATAATATATTCAAGTATGAGCATACAAGTTTATGATTTTTACATAGTTTATAGGGATTACAAATCCTCCCTCTTATATGTGGGGATAGTAGATCGGGTAAGTCCCATAGTTGAATGGTTGGGTCCTTTGTTGTTTTTTTTTTTTAAACATATTTTATTAAGCATCATGACATACAGGATAAAAGAAGGCATATCCAAAACAAGTACAGAAAACCAAACCCTCCCGCCTCTCCCCGACCTACCCCCCCAACTCCGGGTGTTGCAAATAGCCCAGTAGCTATGAAACACATCCCAGATGGAACCTTCATTCCCCCGCTGAATGTGCAACACCCTCATATCCCATAATAATCCACCCGCATTGAGAGGCCACACCCATAAAACCTTCCCACCACATCCTGTAACAATGAACACCATTTACCATATCCTAAATATACCATGCCTAACTCCAATCATTCCCCAAACAGTGAGAAACAAACCGCAAACTCTTAAACTCCTAAACGCTGTGTGTGTGTGTGTTAGATGTCCAGCCCCCCGGCCCCCCCGTAATCACCTTAACAGTGTCCTGGCCTCCCCTCCAGGTACGCATCCCAGATCTTATGAAACATCCATTCTTTACCCCGCAACCGGTAGGTCAACAGGTCAAACCGTACCGCAGCTTCCACTTTGGCCTCCCAATCACCCTCTGTGGGCCCAGTCACACTCTTCCATTTCCCAGCAATTGCCAGCCTCGCAGCCAATCGCAACTTAGCGTCCAACAAATCCCGCCATTTCCCCTTACCAGCCCCGGCCTGCGAGCCCAAAAGCCTCTCCGGGCACTCACGGAGTGACCCAAGGCCCGGCCCGCTCCCCATGATTCCCCCAATTCTCCCCCGCACCCTTTCCCAAAAGGTCCGGATCACGGGACAACCCCACCACATGTGGAGGAACCCTCCCCGTCCCCCACAGCCCCTCCAACATTTATCCGTAGGGAGCCCCCCGGCCAGATACAACTGTCGGGGAGTGCAATAAGCCCCATGAACAATTTGTAATTGCGTCTGACGCCAGGAGGACACCCAGGTGCACCTGTTGATCTGCGTATAAATCTTATCCCAGACCTCTTCACTCAGGTCTTCCCCCAACCACCTATGCCACCGTACTTGGTGCAAGGCCGGGCCTGAGTCAACTCCTTCTTGCAAGAGAACATTATAAATCTTAGCTATAATCCCCTTGTCCCCCTTCCCATGATACAATACCGTTTCCATCTGTGTCCCTTCCCGACAAACCTGGGCCTTGACATCTCCGGATTCTAAAAGATGTCGGAGTTGGAAATATTGATAGAATGGTATTTTCTCCTGAACCTTTCCTTCCAGATCACTATGAGACCGGACCACCCCATCCACCACAAACTCCTGGAGCAATTCCAACCGTCCGTCCACCAACTGCCTCCCTTTCTTCACCCATACTGCCTGTCAGAGTGGGAGGAACTCTCCAATGGTAGACCATGGAGAGAAGGGGCTAGGAAACCACCCCCTTCTCATTCCCAGGACACTGATCCCAGCCATAGCCTCCAAGAAGGGGTGTCCATGCCGCCGTACGCGCCCTCTGCCCCCTTCGCCGTCCGCTAACCACTTAGCCAGGGAAGGCTCCCCCATCGCCGACCTCTCCAACTCCACCGAGGACTCCTGCCCCCCCCCCCCCGTCCAGAGTGGTCACGCCAGGCCCGTAAGATACACGCCTGGTGGTACCACTGCAGCGAAGGTAGCCGTACCCCTCCCCCCCCACACAAAGCGGACCAACCGGCTATCCCACTGCTTCAGCAGCTGCCCCGGAAGCCTAATAGGCAATTGCGAGAATAAAAACAAGAACTTCGGCAGCACGGTCATTTTGAGTACTTCCACTCGTCCCCGCCAACTCAATTGCAGAGACGCCCAACCTTCCAGCAGTTGAGTTATCTGCCCCATCAATGGTCGGAAATTCAACGCAAACAGCTCTGAGGGATCCGCTGAAATCCGCACCCCTAAATATTTAATCGCGCCCTGGGACCACTTAAAAGGGAAAGACGGAAGATCGACTTCCCGCAACCCCCCCAAGGCCAAAGCCTCTGTCTTAGACAGGTTGACCTTAAATCCCGATACTGCCCCAAACCGCTCCAGTTCCCATAATAGAGCGGGCAAAGACTCTTCCGGGCGGGACATAAAAAGCAACGTATCATCCGCGTAGAGCAGGATCTTATGCTCGGCCTCCCCCACCACCACCGGCCGAATCCGGTCCTGCCCACGAATCCTAATCGCGAGGGCTTCGATTACCATAGCAAACAGGAGGGGCGACATGGGACATCCCTGTCTAGTCCCCCTTTGCAGATAAAACCGATCCGAGACCTGGTCATTCACCCAAATGCGAGCCACCGGGCGTTGATACAACGCCTTCACACCCTGAATAAAACCCGCTCCCAGTCCCATCCGCCCCATAACCTGAAACAAAAACTCCCACTCCACCCGGTCAAAGGCTTTTTTGGCGTCCAACGCCACGCAGAGCGCCGGGGAGCCCCGGTCCTTAATGTGATGGAGCAACCCTACCGCCCTCCGGACATTATCTGCCAGCCGCCTACCTTTTATAAACCCCGTTTGATCCGGGTGGACCAAATTAGGCAAGATGTTCTCCAGTCTACTCGCTAGGATCTTCGCATATAATTTCGCGTCACTGTTAATTAAAGCGATGGGTCAGTAATTCCCACAGCTCTCTGGAGGTCGACCCTCTTTTGGAAGGACCACGATATTGGCCTGTGCCATTGACTCCGGTAGGCGTTCCCCCCGGAGTAGACCAGAGAACAACCGCGCCAGGAACGGGGCCACTTCTTCCCGCAGCACCTGATAATATTCCGCTTGAAAGCCATCCTCCCCGGCCGCCTTTCCCTTGGGCAGTTTCTTAATCCCTCCAAGCACCTCTAACACCGAAATCGGCCGCCCCAGCCAACTCGCTGTGTCGGCATCCACCCTAGGGAAGTCCAGACCCCCCAAATATTCCGCTATCCCTTCCGTGCTGGACCCCTCCTGCCGCCTATATAACTCTTCATAGTACCTCCGGAAGGCATCACAGATAGCCCGACTGGCCACGGCCCGCTCTCCCTTCTCATCCACTATCTCTCGGACAGTCCTACTCTCCCGCTTCTTTTGGAGTTGACGCGCGAGCAACTTCCCAGCTCTATTCCCACCCTCCATGAAGTTCCTCTTGGTGGCTCTCATCATCCGCTCTACCTCCTCCAAATCCATGGCATTAATCCGCGCCCTTAACCCCAACAACTTCTGTCGTGTCGCTCGGGATCCTCCCCCGCTATGAACTTTCTGCAACTGTGTCAATTCCTGCATCAACTGCTGGCGTAGCGCCTCACGTTCCCGCTTTTTCTGACTCCCAAATTGAATCAACCTACCTCTCATATAGGCCTTCCCCCCATCCCAGAGCGTGGCGTCCGCTACCTCCCCATTATCATTCCATTCCAGATAGTCCTTCCACGCCTTCCTAAGCATAGCCTGCCCTTCTGTGGACTGGCACAGCGACACATTGCCCCGCCACCCTCCTCCCCCCCCTCCACCGCGTCCACACCATTCCCCCACCACCATCCCATGATCAGAGAGGGTAATCGGAAGGAGCCGAACATTTACTAAAACCCCTAGTTGGTCTCGCTTCCCCAAAAGTACATCCAATCTCGAGTAGGTCTCCTGTGTCGCCGAATAGCATGTATATTCCCGCCCTCCGGGGTTTTCCCACCGCCAAATATCCACCAGCTCAAAGTCGCCTAAGCACTTCTCAAGCTCCCTACCCTCATTCCCATGCCTTTTCTGACAAAAATTAGAGCGATCCTGAGCCCCCACCACACAATTCATGTCCCCCCCCACAATCCAATCCCCCTTAGCTTTACTCTGGAACTCCCGTAGCGTATCCGAAAAAAAGGAACCCTTCCGCCCATTAGGAGCATATACATTAAGAAAAGAGACCTCCCGCAGGTCCACTCTCCCCACCACCCATACCACTCGTCCCTCCGCATCACCCCCACTCTCATATGGAACAAACCGTACCCGCTTATGGACTAATACCACAACCCCGCGTTTTTTAGAATTATAGGGCGAGCCATATAACTGCTCAAAACCCTGGGCCTTGAGCTTCTCTTGCTCCGCCGCGGTCAAATGTGTCTCCTGAATCAGAGCCACATCCACTCGCTGCTTGTTTAACTGGGCCAGAACCCGTTTCCTTTTAATGGGACTATTAAACCCCCATACATTATAGGAGGCTACTCAAAAGCCCCTGGCATTGGACGCAGCCATCAACCCACCTCACTCTCCCCATGGGATCCCGGACAGAGCCGCAACATCCACCACACACCAAACACACAAGCAACAATTAACATACAACCAACCCCCAACACTTGTATCACCATCCCCCACTCGCCACAATTTTTAAACATTTCGACCCCCAATAGCCCACCAGCCATCCACCCTCCACATACCCGCCCTGCCGCCCCCCGCAGCCACCCACTACCCCGACCCCCATCACTCACTCCTCGTTCCTTACCCTCTGCTAGAGTGCCCGTGCAGGAGGGCACTACCCACTTGCAAAGCTCCCAAAACACAGGTCAATGTCCTTCCCCTCCCCTTCCCACCACCATCCTCCCTTAGACCAACACATAAAACGGAACCTATTCCACCAGCCTCCCCCTCATCTCTCAAAAGCCAGAAGTCCCACAGATATGTCTCTGGTTTAGCTTACGCCACAGGCCAACAAGAAAAGTCAAAAATAAGTCTTATATCCTGTTCAGGCCAGCCCCGCCGTTTCCGCCCCAGCCGCCACTGCCGCCGGGCTTTCCCCCGGTAGGTCTTCTCGCTCACACTCCGATCTCCCCGACTGAGACTTCAAGAATTTCTCCAAGGCCTCTTTTGAAGCAAAGAAGCGCCGCGTGCCATTCACCAGCATGGTAATCTTAGCCGGGTACCAAATCGCCACTTGAATGCCTCTCCAGGCCAAACTTTCTTTCAGTTTAATCAAATCCTTCCGGCGTTTAACAGTCTCAGAGGCAAGATCAGGGAACACATAAACTTTCCAGTCTCTGTAATTCACAAACTTAGATTTCCGGGCCGCTCTAATCACATGTTCCCTGTCCTGGAACCGCAGGAGCTTGACAATGAGCGCACGTGGTGGGCCGGACGCCCCGGGCTTAGGCCGCAGCTCTCTGTGCGCCCGTTCTATCTCGAAAGCGGGAACTGATGGAGCCCCGGGGAAACAAGTCTTCAACAGGTCTGCCACGAATTCCATAGTGTCAGCGCCTTCAACTCCTTCCGGCACCCCGAAAATGCATAAGTTGGATCGCCGGTCCCGATTTTCCATATCTTCCGACTTAGCATGCAACCAGCTGAGCTGTTGTTGCAACGAGCTCACCGTACGCTGCAGCGTGGCCTGAGAGTCTTCCGTCTGACTCACCCGGGCCTCCACCTCCTCGAGCCGCTGCCCCAGATCTGCAAATTTCTCCTCCAGCTTCTGCGAGACTCGCTCCACTATCTCATCTTTCGGGTCTCGGATTTCTCGCAACACGGCCTCCAGCGTAGTCCCCGTCGCTACCTCCCCCTCACACAACTCTGGGCCTTCAGACTCACTTGGAGACGGCGGCGCAGGCAATGCCGTCGGTCCGGTCGCTGCCGCCTTCACAGCCCCAGCTTTCGCCGCGTACAAATCCTTAATCGGATTAGGGGGTTTGGATTTCACCAATTTCGGCATCTTCTCAAGGCCTTTTGGGAGCTATATCTACCCGATATTTTCCGGGCGGGTGGAGAGCTCTCTCACGCACGTCTCCTCTCCTCCGTGGCTAAACCGGAAGTCGGGTCCTTTGTTTCACATTGGAGCTTGTAAAAAATGGAAAGAGAATGGCATGAATAATATTTGCATTTTTTTTGTTTCTATACGTCATCAGTATTGTTTGATATGTCATCTTATTAACATTTCCCACGCACATTGCCTCATCACTTGAGAGTGCAGACGCCGGCGTTTATGATCAGAACAGCCGTTTGAACAAGTGTGGCATGTTATTTTTTTAAAAAAATGTAAATTTTAGTTTCATTTAGGGTTAAATAGTTATTTCTTTCACTTTGTATCGAAGCTTGCAAGAAATGACAAAAGAGTGGCATGACTCATTCGCAGCCTTTGTTTTTATACGTCATCTCACTTGTCCTATACGTCATCTTATTTACATTTCCCGCGCATACTGCCTCTTTAGTTTAGAGCACAGATGCCGGCGTTTATGGTCAGAGCAGTCGTCTGAACAAATGAGGCACGTCATTTTTTACAGTTATCCTGTCAAATGTAAGTTACAATTCAGTTTCATTTGAGTGTCTACAGGCTTCACCCGACTTCAAAAATTAAATTCATCAAATAAGTTACATTTAAAGGCACATGGTTTTAAAATGGAAGGTTAGAAGATGTAAAGTCCCTCATTCAACATTTAAGTAGTTTGCTCATCGAGTAGTATTTAGTACAAATGTGCTCATACATTTATGTTTATTTAAGAACTTTAAAATAAGATTTATTTTAAAATAATAACGGTAGAGAATAGTACAATTCCTAATAATGTTGAGCTGTGGCATTGATTGCCATACGAGCTAGTTTTCAAAGCCCTAAATTTCTGCCCGATTGTTGAACAACGACGGCAGGCTATCTCTTCCGCCTCTTTCTCAAGTTATCCACTAAGGGCAATTTATATAATAGGAGGTGCATAAAAGGTTATAATTGACCTATATATGCGTTCTCATGGTGAATGCATTCTTACCCTTTTAAAACATTTTTGATAGGTTTTCCTTTGTAGTCCAATAATGTCGACGATTCTGTTGAACATAATTTTATCTTGGAAGAACAGCAAGAAATAACATTTGTCACATACATTAGATTGTTGATTTTACTGTACAGGCAACTTTTTAATGATTTAAAGAGAAAGCACAGTTACTTACCTGTAACAGGTGATCTCTGGGAACAGCAGGAATTAGTCCTCACATATGGGTACGTCGGTACCGACGGAGCCTGTGCGGGAAAGCTCCCCAGCTTCCCAGAAGGAAGCTTTTGGGGCCTCCCACTGCACATGTGCGCTGCCTTCCCGCCTTCCTGACCAGCTCTCCTCAGTTCGAGTTTATAGCTGAGACAATAGAGAGAGGAAAGGAAGATAGATAGAAGATACAACTCCTAGGGGAGGTGGGTGGGTTGTGAGGACTAATTCCTGCTGTTCCCAGAGATCACCTGTTACAGGTAAGTAACTGTGCTATCTCCAGGAACAAGCAGGAATAAGTCCTCACATATGGGGACTCCCTAGCTAAGATGCCTGGGGGATCCCCTTCCAAGGGTTCGCCATCTTTGTATGGATCTCAGGCAGCCATCCTGGGAAGGTGGGCAGGAGTTGTTCAAGTATGGAACAGGTGTTTGAGGACAGCCTGACCAAACAAGGCATCCCGGCGGGAGTCCTTGTCCAAACAGTAATGGGCTGTGAAGGTATGAACCGAGGCCCATGTGGCGGCTCGACAGATCTGATCTATGGAGACAGAGTGAAGATGAGCCATAGAAGTGGCCATGGCTCTCACATTGTGAGCTGTGACATGGCCTTCCAGAGAAATATTTTTACTCTGGTAAGCAAAGGAAATACACTGAGCAATCCAATTGGAAAGTATATGTTTGGAGACTGGAAGTCCCAAATGAGAAGGATCAAAAGCCACGAAAAGCTGGGAAGACTTTCGATGTGGCTGAGTCCTGTTGAGGTAAAAGGCAAGAGCTCTTTTACAATCTAAAGTATGAAGGTTCCTCTCTGCACTGGATGCATGAGGAGCTGGAAAAAAGACAGGTAGATATACCTCTTGATTAAGATGAAAAGGCGAGACCACTTTGGGCATAAAGTGGGGATTCGTCCTAAGGACCACCTTATCATGATGAAACCTGGTATAAGGTGGATGAGCCACTAAGGCCTGTAGTTCACTGATGCGGCGAGTCGAAGTGACTGCAATAAGGAAAAGGACCTTCCAGGAAAGAAATTTCAAGGAGGTAGAAACCAATGGTTCAAAAGGTGGCTTCATAAGCTGACCCAGAACTAGGTTCAAGTCCCATGCTACCGGAGGAGGTCGGATGGGAGGTTTAGTTAGAGTCAGGCCTCTCATGAACCTTGCAACAAGCGGATGAGAGGAGACAGGTTGTCCATTTATAGGTTTTAAGGATGCTGCAATAGCACTCAAATGGACTCTTACTGAATTCGTCTTAAGGCCTGCATTAGAAAGATGCAGGAGATAGTCTAGTAGAGAATTCAAAGGAAGTGCTAGAGGGTCAAGACCCTGTTGAGCACACCAAATGGAAAAGCGTTTCCATTTGAAAGCATAGGAACGCCTCGTGGAGGGTTTCCTAGAGGCATGAAGGATATCTTTCACTGGTTGAGAAAGATTGAAGTCATGAAGGCTTAGGCCTTCAGTAACCAAGCTCTGAGGTGTAGGGACTTGGGGTTTGGGTGCCACAAAGTCCCTTCCTCCTGAGAGAGAAGGTCTGGCGCAGCTCCCAGGTCCAGGGAGGGTCCCTGAGAGAGATGCAGAAGTAGAGGGAACCACACTTGGCGTGGCCAGCGTGGAGCTATGAGGATCATCGATCCGTGATCCCTCTGGAGTTTGAACAGAGTCTTGGGAATCAAAGAATGGGTGGAAAGGCATATAGGAATTCCTGACCCCAATGTAGGAGAAAGGCGTCGTTGGCCTGAGCTCTCTGACACGGAGTCCTGAAACAGAACCGGGGAAGTTTGGCATTCCACGGACTTGCAAAGAGGTCTATGTCCGGGGTTCCCCATTCCTGAAAGATTCTGCTTATCTGGTCCATATGTAGGGACCAGTCGTGTGGAAGCAGAACTTGACTGAGTCTGTCTGCCCAAGAGTTTTGAACCCCTGGAAGATACACTGCCAGAGGATGAATTTGATGCTCTCTGGCGAAGGTCCATAATCTGAGAGCTTCGTTGCAAAGTGACAGAGAGCCTGTCCCTCCTTGTTTGTTTACGTAGAACATGGCCACGTGATTGTCTGTCTGAACTAGGATGGTCAGGTTGACCAGGAGGGTATGGAAGACTTTGAAGGCAAAGAAGATTGCTCGCAGTTCCAGGAGGTTGATGTGAAGGGTGGTCTCCTGTGGAGACCAAGTACCCTGAGTGGAGAGGGATTGTAGATGGGCTCCCCACCCTGTTTGGGAGGCATCTGTTGTGAGGGTTGCTTGGGGCAACAAAGGTTGGAAGGGGGCCCCCAACAACAGATTCTTGGTGGACATCCACCATTGGAGGGACCAAAACAGATGCTTTGAGGTGAGTATTTGGTCGGAGAGCTCTCCTGATGCTTGAGTCCACTGGGAGGCCAAGGTCCATTGAGCTGCTCTCATATGAAGACGAGTGTAGGGCACCATGTGTATCGTGGAGGCCATGTGGCCCAGAAGTCGCAGCATTTCTCTGGCTGTCAAGTGACTGCTGGACTGAGCTTGGGAGGCCAAGCACACCAGACGTTGGCCCCGTACTTGAGGTAGGTAGGCCCTTGCAGTGGTGGTGTCCAACTGGGCCCCTATGAATTCCAGAGACTGAGTAGGGGTAAGTTGAGACTTGGGAAGGTTTACCACCAGTCCCAGATACTGCAGAAGGTGCCTTGTGCGGTCCAGGGAAATCTGGGCCTCTGACTGAGATGGAGCTCGGATGAGCCAGTTGTCCAGATATGGGAATACAAAAATTCCCAGACCTCTTAGAAATGCAGCCAACACTGCCATGCATTTGGTGAACACTCTTGGAGCAGAGGCTAGACCGAAGGGAAGTACTCTGTACTGGAAATGTTTTCCCTGAAACAGAAATCTTAGATATTTTCTGTGGGATGGGTGAATGAGTATATGTGTGTACGCATCCTTGAGATCTAGAGAACAAAGCCAATCCTGACTCTGAAGGTATGGAAGGAGAATGCCTAGAGAAAGCATTTTGAATTTCTCCTTGTACAGAAATTTGTTCAATTCTCTCAGATCTAGGATAGGTCTGAATCCCCCTGTCTTCTTTGTTATGAGAAAATAAGGGGAGTAGAATCCTGTCCCTTGTTGAAGGAGAGGAACCTCTTCTATTGCCCCTTGGGCAAGGAGAGAAGAGACTTCCTGATCCAACAGGCCCAGGAGAGATGGGGGAGAATTGAAGTGCCTCACCATGGTATTTGGAGGAAGGTTGGAAAAGTGAAGTTTGTAGCCCTCTCTGATGATAGAGAGGGTCCAGTTCTCTGATGTAATTTGCCCCCATCTGGGAGCAAAGTGAGCTAACCTTCCGGGAATGGTGAGGGGCTCTGGTTGTTCTAGAGCCAGAAAGGTTAAGTTTTCTAGGGGCAAGTCAAAACCCCTGAGGGGGTTGAGCCTGCTGAGGAGTGGCAGACGCTGCAGGCTTTGACCTTGCCTGTTTAGGTTGCTGACGTTTAGCAGCAAAGCGAGGCTGAGAAGATTGTTGGCCAGTATTTGTGGAAAATCTGGCCTTCTTGTAGTAAGGCCTCTTGAAAGACTTTTTCTTGGCAGGAGTAGAGGTAGACTTAGAAAGTCTATCTAATGTAGCATTTTCTGCGTCCATCTGAGTGGCTTTAATTTGCCAGTCCTTACCAAATAAGTTCTCACCTGTACAGGGCAGATTCCGTAAGCCATCCAGGACCCAGGGTTCTAGGTCAGAGGCCTGGAGCCAAGCAAGTCGTCGGGCTGCAATAGCAATGCCCGAAGCTCTACCGGCACCCTCAAAGGAATCAAAAGCTGCTCTGTTGGAGAACTTAGAAACATCTAGAAGCTGTTTCACCAGAGAAATGAACTCCTCCTTTCTATCCTCAGGGATAAAGGAGGCAAAATGCCGTATCTTTAGGGCAAGTTCCCTGAGAAACATGCCCATATACAGACTGTAAGAATTAATCCTGGCTATAAGCATACTAGCCTGGAAAATTTTCCTGCCAAAAGAGTCTAGGGTCTTACATTCTCATCCTGGAGGGGTAGAAGAGTGCCTTTTGGTGCTCTTAATCTTTTTCAGCGCAGACTTCACCACAATGGAATGGTGAGGCAGCTGAGTCTTTTGAAATCCAGGAGAAGGAGGGACCCGGTACATGGTGTCCAACCGACGAGAGTAAGGAAACAATGTTAGAGGAGCCTCCCATAAGTCCATCAAGTGTTCTTGAAGGATTTCATGGATAGGCAGGGTGACTGCTTCTTTAGGAACCTTAGGGTATCCTAAAATATCCAATTTCTTTGACCTAGGTTCTTTTTCAGAGGATGTGGTAATAGAAAGTCCTTTAGCTAGTTCTATAATGAAGTCTTGAAAGGACAAATCCTCTGGTGGAGACATTCTCCTCTTTGGGGAAGAGGAGTCTTCATGAAGAACTAGAGACAGCTCATCAGAGGAGTCAAAATCCTCAGAAGAATCAGAGTATTCTCTATTTGCTTCCAACGCACGATACGCATACCGATCGGTATCGACATCGGGCGTACCGGGTATGGGATCGGTATCGGGTGAAAACCCGGATCCGGCATGCGGAACCGATCTGCGTTTGGAAGTCGATGGTCTCGGTTCCGGTATGGGAGACGATACCGGAACCGGACCCGGTACTGCTGAACGCGGTACCGAGGGCGTCGCAGCATTAATAAAAGCCAGCATGGCCTGCTGCATGGTCTGAACAGTATTGCTCATAGATGCCACTGCTGCCTGGATGTCAGTACCGGTATGGGCCGGTACCCCAGAGCCGTCTAACAGGTGATCAGTCGAGGCCGTGCCATCGATGTCAACCTGTAACCCCATAGATGGTGCTTTGGAAGCCAGAGCTTCCTGCCGGGGTTGTTTGGCTGGGGCAGGATCCTCAGATTCAAAAGTGAGAGTCTCTCGATGCTTTGAAGGAGATTTGCTCTTTGAGGACCTGCCCGAAGAAGGTTTGGTTACCTGAGATCCATCCGGAGAGGAAGACCTGGATGACTGTGATGCTGGATTATCTGAAGCAAACAGCACATGGAATTTGTTGGCCCGGTTCTGCAAACCACGTTTAGACATCTGGGAGCAGGATGGGCAGTCCGGAATGGAGTGGTCAGGTCCCAAACATTTAAGACACCATTCATGAGTGTCTGTGACAGAAATAACAGCACTACACTTGGTACACTTCTTAAAACCAGGGGCTGGTTTCTCCATGAGGAGAATTTGTGTAGGCCTGAGGCCTAACCGAAGTCACCAAGTTGTGCAAGATAAAGATTTATTTTTTTTTTTAAAGAAAAGAAAAGAGAGACCGGCGGTACCGGTTTCGGTATGGGGAAGGCAGGTACGCGGTCTAAAGAAACAAACTAAAACAATAATTTCTTCAGCGGTGACAGGAACACGACCTGCTGGCTCCGCGGAAAAAGAGAAACTGAGGAGAGCTGGTCAGGAAGGCGGGAAGGCAGCGCGCATGTGCAGTGGGAGGCCCCAACAGCTTCCTTCTGGGAAGCTGGGGAGCTTTCCCGCGCAGGCTCCGTCGGTACCGACGTACCCATATGTGAGGACTTATTCCTGCTTGTTCCTGGAGATTATTCATAACAACCCCGTGATATTCATGGATGAGCGGTTTCAACCGCATAATAATTTTAAAATCATATGCTGGTTTTGCGAGTCCACTGATTCCTTACTTTGTGCAATAATTCCCTTTGTAATATTTATCGTCTTAATAATTATTATCTATGCTCGAGAGTTCACTATGGGATTTTATGAATTAGTTTTTTAATATAGATATACATACTGATCATATATATTGTTTTCTTTTTTCTTTTTTCTTTCATCCAAGTGAAATAGGATATATTGATTATACAAGTATACATAGAGGTATGTTTTTATGTTATTTACTATACATTGAGTCCTCTTAAGTTTTTTCATTTATGACAAGTCTTTTAAATAGTGTTATATAATTTATATATGATTATTCATTTTTAGTGTTCCGGCTTACGATACACCTCTATGTTGTGTGAAATTTAAATATAAATTTAGATTTTTATACATGTTTATCAAACTTTACATTAATAATGATATAGTAGTTCATTTTGAGGCCTTTTAAGCTCATATATTCATTTAAATTTAAATTTATATCTTTTAATTTTTATTCTATATTTATGTTGTTTATATAATTGTTTTATATGTTTTAGGGGTATGTTTACTAAACCCTCCTAACGTGCGTGCCGCGTTAGTGTGCACGATGCCATAAAAGGAGTGGGCGTGTCAGTCTTAAAAAAGCAAACCGGGATTAATCGTGCACTAATGTGCGCTGCATGCTAATGTGCGCCGTGCACTAATGTGCGCCGTGCACAGTAGCGCATGAGAAACGCGCGTGGGAAGCATAAGCAGGCGCGCTGATGTGCAAGCAAAGGAGCAGAGCCACAGTACAATGGTTAAGACACTGACTGATGGTACAGGGATCATGGGTTCAATCCCCCACTGTGCCCAATGAATAAGGCTGGCTGAGGCAATGAATAAAGCTGGTACAGTCAAACCTCGGTTTTCATGTGCCCCGGTTTTCGTTCGTTTCAGTTTTCGACGTCTTTTCTAACTGAGATCTTGTCTCGGTTATCGTTTATCGCCTCGGTTTTCGTCAGGAACCAGTGCTGCCAGATCTGAAAACCTACACCCTCACGCTGGTCTGCCCGCCCAGTCCCGGCAGCACTACCCCCCCCCTCCCCCCCCGGACTCACCCGATCGCGTGTTGAGAAGCCAAAGTCAGCTGAGCAACATCCTCGAGCCAGAGATGCAAGGATTGCACAGAGAGGAAGGCCCCGATCTCTCCACCGCCTGCCTGTTCTCTGGAGCGCCCCTCAGGCTCGGAGGTAGCAGGGTAGCTGTCAATGTAAGCAGGAGATGTTGCATGAATGTGGGAGGCAGTTCTTTATCTTGCAGGGTACGCTTGCAAATTGCTGTTGAGACGGAGTCAGCGATCAGATTACAGTGCCGTACAGTACAATATCTGTGTGTTTGCTGTCCTGTGGACGATCGGGCAGGTGAGAGAAGTGACAGGAGCTGGGTGTCTGGAACGGATTACATTGAATTTACATTATTTCCTATGGGAAATATTGTTTCGGTTTTCGTACGTTTCGGTTTTAGTCAGACTGCTTAGAACGGATTAATCATTAAAACCGAGGTTTGACTGTATGTGTAATATTGCATTATGAGGCATTTTAATTTTATTTTAATTACTACTGCTAGCAAATGCACTCTCAAAGCACTGTAATATAAGATGCTGCATAAGGCACCCTATAAGGCACTCCATAGGGCACATTATAAAGTGCACTGTCCGCCACGGCACCCTATAATGTCCCCTATAGGGCACCTTATAAGTCGCTCCACAGGATAACGTATAGTGCACCTTATATGGACGGTAACCATAAGGTGCCCTATAGGGTGCCCTATAAAGCACCCTCTGAGGCACCTTATGGGTACAGTACACTGAGGGTGTTTTTGCTGGCAGCAATAATGTACATTAAAAAGAGATAATGCTTTGGTCAGCCCTATCAAATAACCCCACTGTGGGTTTGAACCCATGACCTCTGGCTCCACAGGCAGTGAAGTAACCAGTGGGCTACAGCTCTATAGCTGCCAACAAGCCCCTGGCTGGCTGCAGAGGGACTGCATGTTGTCAGACGGCTGCCTGGGTGAGAATCTTCACATTCTTGGCAAGTGCATATATCTATATGATTTGCAAGGGATTGTGGGCAATGCAGTTCATTCACACCAGACACAGCTGCTCACAATAATTAGTTGTGCTTTAGGGTAAAGCCAATAAGATATTTATTTTATTTATTTATTTATTTAAAGTCTTTTTTATACAGCGCTATTCAGCATCAGCGCGGTTTACAGTAAACAATGAACACACACATTTCCAATAGTACTTTGTGTTTACATATGAACAGGAGATTCAACTTGGCTAACAGGGGAACTATATATAATAACAATATATACAAATCATAGAGTAGTCATGTGCTCGTATGGTTTCAGACAGTGGAGATTTTGGTGGATTCAGCAGTTTGTACTGAGCTTTTATTGGTTTCCGGGTAATGTAGGAGGAAGAGGTAGTGTTTCACGGCTTTTCTGAATTGGAATATGTCTGTGATTGTTCGGATGTGGTGAGGGAGGTTATTCCAGATCATTGGTGCATAAAATTTGAAGGCCCTGTTGGATGTTGATTTGGTGCATTGAGTTATTGATCTTGGGACTATCAAGGTGTTTTGTGCTACTGACCTTCTGTCCCTATTGTGGGGTGTTATCTGGATTAGCTCGGTTAGTGACGCCGACGAGAGACCTTTGGTGGCTTTGAAGGTGATTAGCAAGGTCTTAAATGTAATTCTACCTTGAATCGGAAGCCAGTGGAGTTGTTTCATAATGGGTGAGATATGGTCTTTCCTGGATGCTCCCTGTAGAACTCTTGCTGCGGTGTTCATTGCCATTTGCAGTGGGTTTAGAGTGGTTTGGGGGAGTCCCTGCAGTATTGCGTTCGCAAAATTGAAATGCGGGATGATTAGTGCCTGATAGATGGTTCTGAAATCATCTGGCTCAAGCAGAGATCGCAGGTATCTAAGGGATCTAATTTTATGATATACTGCCCTTACAGTGTTACTTATATGCGCTTGCATATTTAGGTTCTGGTCAAGTGTGATGCCGAGGTACCTGATCGCGGATTTGATCTGGAGGTCTGCGTCCTTCACTTTTAGTACTGCTGGCGCTGTGAAGTTGCGGTTCCTTGTAATGAACATCACCTCCGTCTTCTTGTGTTGAATCCGGAGGTTTTGGGATTGTAGCCAATTGGATATTTCATTTATGCAGCGTGTTATTGATGAGAGGTCGGGGTTTTCTGTTGCAAAAGGCGTGTATAATAGCACATCATCTGCGTATATCATGCAGTTAACGTTGAAAGACCGGATCAGGTTGCAGATAGGTTGCATGTATATATTGAATAGCAAGGCGGAGAGGGAGGATCCTTGTGGGACACCTTGGCTTTGGTGGAATGGATCTGATGATGTGTCTCTGGATCGTACCTGCTGCCATCTGTCCGAGAGGTAGGACCTGCACCACTCGAGTGCTTTACCGAAGATTCCTTTCTCTTTGAGGCGTTCTAGGAGGCACTCATGGCTCACGGAGTCAAATGCTGCCGCGATGTCAAGGAAGACAAGGACAAAGCCTTGGCGGGCATTGTCAATGCCTGATATTATGCTGCTGAAGAGTGTGGTAAGAAGGGTTTCAACCCCGTGGGCTTCTCTAAATCCATGTTGGCATGGATCCAGTGGTGCATTGGAATCAATGTGATCTTGTATTTGTCTCTGAACTTCCTTTTCCATTATTTTGCTAGCATTGGTATGCTTGCTATCAGTCTGTAGGATTCCGGTTTCTGTTGGTCGAGTTTGTTGTTTTTTAGTAGAGGTCTTATTGATGTGTGTTTGAGGGTGCGTGGGAAAGCACCCGTTGTGAACGATTGTTCCATGAGTCTGGACATGAGGGGACTGAGGTCAGTCCTTAGTTCTTTGATCCAGAAAGCCGGGCATGGATCAGATTGTGCAGTAGTCGTGTTGATGGCTGCTATGGTGTCTTCGATGCGTTGTTTGGATGGAGTCCTGAAGGTAGTGAGTGGTGTTTGATTGTAAGGCTGAGGGATAGTGCTGGACGCAGGGTTGTTGTTTATCTGACAGAGTTTGGTTTGAAGATAGTCCGCATATGTTTGAGGATGGATTCCGTTTGCTTGTTCTGATGTAGGTTCTGTTGTAAGTCTCTTAACAAGGGTAAACAGGTCACGAGGTTTGTTGAGGGATCTTTTTAAGGTGTCGGTGTGGTAACGTCTCATGGCTTCAGTCACTGCGGTACGGTGCGCTGTGAGTTGTAAGTTGTAAGCACTTTGGTCTACTCCTGAGCGTGAGCGGCGCCAGCGTCTCTCAAGTTTTCTTAGTGTCGCGAGTGAGGCTTTCAACTCAGTAGAGTACCAGGCTGCTGTGTGTCGTTTCCCTTGAGATTTGTTATTTGATGGGCGAACAGCAATTGAGCTGAGTATCTCATTCCAGTCGGAGACCAGTTCGTCTGGGTTCTGTGCTGATGAGGTTATTAGTGGGGTTGCTGATTTCAGGATTAGTTCTTTGTTGAATGGTTGGAATCTTCTCGGCAGATTGCTGGATTGACCGACTGCTGTGTTTTCTTCCTTTTGGCCATGGCTTGGCTGAGGAATTTGGAATAGGATTAACGAGTGGTCTGACCATGGGACTGCGGTGATTGATAGTTCAGGGATGGTTGGTTCTCTGATTGTTGCGTCTGTTGTGAATATTAGATCTAGCATGCCTCCTTTTATATGGGTAGGTTCCTTGATTAGTTGGCTGTATCCTAGATCCTTCAGGGCTTCGAGAAACGCCTTTGAGTGAGAGTCTTGCAGGGAGGGGAGGTTGAAATCTCCTAGTACCCAGCTTGTTGTGTGCGGGCTCTGAGAGTTTGCGGCCATGTCGATTATTGTTGCTAGTGCATCTGGATCAGACGATGGAGCTCTGTACAGTAGATTGATGGAGGAACACTTATTCTGTATCGAGATTGTGTCTAGGAGCGGCGAGCTGGTTGCTTCCTTTATGTTGAATTGAAGGTTAGATCTGGTGATTTATTTATTTATTTATTTATTTATTTATTTAACATCTCTTCTATACCGCGCTATTAAAATCAGCGCGGTGTACATCGAACAAATATACTGCAATGCAAACAGGTAACATTGAGTTTACAGAGAACATAGGAATATATAACATGGAGTAACAGGGATAACTATGTACAGTCAACATTATACTATAAATATGCGAGGACGCCGCCTCCTCTTTTGCCGGATCTGTGACATGTATGTACAGAGAAGTTAGCGGGCAGGAGCTGGTTGAGTAGCACGTTGTCATCACAGGAAAGCCATGTCTCGGTGATAAGTAGTAGGTCAAGGTTGTGTAGTGATATCATATCTGAGATGACCGGCCATTTTTTACGTACAGATCGGGCATTTACAAGGGCGCATTTCATGATTCGGGGGAGGGGGTTTTCTCCCTGTTTCTTCCTCTTGCTGTGCTGTAATGATACCTGCAGGAGGTGGTGGTGGTGGGTTTTAATGGTTTCTTGTGATTCATAGAAGGGGGCATCTGGCCACCTCCTTCTATAACTGTGGATAGTTGGTATGTGATTGTTGTTTGTATGTAGGCCAGTGACATTGCTTAGGCCTGTAGCGAGGAGGTAGAGGGCAATTGTGATGATGCAGGGTAGGGTCATTTTGTGTGCTTTGTTGCGTTATGGATCTGGGTTGAGATGTTGGTTGGTGGTGGTGGGTCAAGTATGCTGCCTGGTTGTGATAATCTTGCTCTAACGTTGTTCTAGTTGTAGGAAGGTTGCGGTTTGTGGTGAGGCTTCCAATCTATTGGGGTTTACAGGAGCTTACATATTGCATTTTACACCATAGGACAAAGATTTTCAGAATTTTAAGTTGTATCTACACAGTCTGCTAGTGGTGGTTGCAGTGGTAGTTGATGGCAAATAGTGGCTGGAAATGATAGATAGCTGCAGATTACACCAGTGTATTGGGCCGGTCTAACTAGGACTGGCTGGTTAACTAGGTTATACAACCTACCTCGGAGGTAATTGTAAATAGTGAGTTAAACTTGATAAAGTCAGGTCATAGGTAAGAATAAGACTAGGCAGATTGCACAAGAATCAATTAACTGAGCTAACTAGATCTAGCGGGTTACACTGTTATGCTACATACATCATAGGTCAAGTGTAGATGATATGCTAACTAGTAGTATCAGGACATATGTATGAGTAACATTTCTTAGAATTTACAGAAACGTGGTTCAGTTCAGTATTCTGAGAGTGCAGTGTCTGTACTTGCGTTTTCGCGGCCGGGTGTTCTGAGCTTGTTCATGTTGGTTGGGCGGTCTGCCTGTTGGAGAACGGCCTCCGCCTAAGGGCCACGCCAAAGGGCCCTCTGGCGAGGCCCGCCAGGCGCGGGCGCGCCCGATGGCGCGAAGTTTAAGTCCTCCTCGGTGAGCCCGGATTGGGCTAGGGTCAGCAGGCAGCCCCTCCCGCTGCTGGTGGCTCGATCCCCGGGAAGGGGAGAGCTGCTGGTGGTGGCGGGGGTTGTAGAGGGATGGCGCCCGATGGCGCGAAGTTTAAGTCCTCCTCGGTGAGCCCGGATTGGGCTAGGGTCAGCAGGCAGCCCCTCCCGCCGCCGGTGGCTCGATCCCCGGGAAGGGGAGAGCTGCTGGTGGTGGCGGGGGTTGTAGAGGGATGGCGCCCGATGGCACGAAGTTTAAGACCTCCTCGGTGAGCCTGGATTGGGCTAGGGTCAGCAGGCAGCCCCTCCCGCCGCTGGTGGCTCGATCCCCGGGAAGGGGAGAGCTGCTGGTGGTGGCGGGGGCTGTGGAGGGATGGCGCCCGATGGCGCGAAGTTTAAGTCCTCCTCGGTGAGCCCGGATTGGGCTAGGGTCAGCAGGCAGCCCCTCCCGCCGCTGGTGGCTCGATCCTCGGGAAGGGGAGAGCTGCTGGTGGTGGCGGGGGTTGTAGAGGGATGGTGCCCGATGGTGCGAAGTTTAAGTCCTCCTTGGTGAGCCCGGATTGGGCTAGGGTCAGCAGGCAGCCCCTCCCGCCGCCGGTGGCTCGATCCCCGGGAAGGGGAGAGCTGCTGGTGGTGGCGGGGGTTGTAGAGGGATGGCGCCCGATGGCGCGAAGTTTAAGTCCTCCTCGGTGAGCCCGGATTGGGCTAGGGTCAGCAGGCAGCCCCTCCCGCCGCTGGTGGCTCGATCCCCGGGAAGGGGAGAGCTGCTGGTGGTGGCGGGGGGGGGGGGGCATAGATCAGTGTTCATACCTGAGCTTCCATTGCTGTTAGAGTTCCTCTCTATATAGCCTGGCCAGTATGTAGTCCAGTTCTTATGTCCAGCCTTCCAATCCAGATCCCTGGACACTGGATCTCTCTTCACATACCTTCTGGCATGGGTCTTAGGGTCCCTTCCACGTGCAGCTGTCTCCCTCACAGGTACCGTCTGGAGATTCCTAGCTCTGCAGCACATAAATCAGGTTACTTGCTTTCAGTGTTAAACTTGAAAAAACAAAATAAGGAAAACAACATTTTAACTTATCAGGCAATCAAAGCAAAAGAAATAAGACCTGGTTGGCAACAAACTGGTCTTTTCTGTAGGCTTTAGCTAATATTCTCTTAGCAATGTATCAAACAACAAACAAAAGCCACAAAGAAAAGAAAAACTGTTCTTTTCAGGTTAACTTCTTATATCTTCCCACATAGATTCAGAAGTGATTCTCTCAGTGCTCACAAGCAATTAGGTAAGGCTCAATTGCTAGCAGTTATCCAGCTGAAACCCCTTAGCTGGCTTGCTTTCTATTGCGTGGCAAAAAAACCCTACTCAGGAGCTTTTCTGAGTAGATTAAAGAACAAGTTTGTATTTCTTTGTGATGGTTGCTGTACTTTATAACAGAAAATCACCAAAGGAGTTTAGAAAGAGAGCAGTCCACGTAAACAGATTCTTCATCTGCTATCACCCCCTCTTCCTCAACAAGCATGGGTTCAATATCATGGATTGGCACAGATGAATCTCCCAATAGAGCACTTTCAGGAGAATACTTGTTTCCCTGCTGTCTTTCAAGGTTATAGCTAGGGCATAGATCAGTGTTCATACCTGAGCTTCCATTGCTGTTAGAGTTCCTCTCTATATAGCCTGACCAGTATGTAGTCCAGTTCTTATGTCCAGCCTTCCAATCCAGATCCCTGGACACTGGATCTCTCTTCACATACCTTCTGGCACGGGTCTTAGGGTCCCTTCCACGTGCAGCTGTCTCCCTCACAGGTACCGTCTGGAGATTCCTAGCTCTGCAGCACCATTCCTCTGGCTTTCCCCAGTCCAATGGTGTATGCTGGCCCTTGGAATGCCTCCCAGTATACGTACTGCTCTGGATTCTTCTAGACCTCTCAAAGGCTTTTCTCCTCTTTCTTCCAAAGGGTTTCTTTCCCACTCTGTCCGTCCGGTTTGGCTTCTGCTTCTGATGATCCTCCTGATGATGAAGATGATCAAGCTCAAGCTGCTTCTCTGTAGAATAAACTCGACCTTTATTCTGCTTAGATGAGTGCTCCTCCCTAACACAGCGCAGCTGTGCTGAATCAGGCCCTGCCCTTTGAGATGAGTGCTTAGGGATTACCTCATAGCCCTCCTGATTGAACACACGTTTCCCCCCTTCAGCTCTTCTAATGGCTGCTGGAAACCTGGTGCATTCTGGGACTGGTAGTCTTTTATGGGAAAATTCTGTTTTCTTATTTCTACCAGAACTGACAGGTTGCTTGTTCAGAGTCACTTCACCTTTCCTATAGCTCCTTCCTGAGCTATGATAAGCTTCCTTATCACAACGTCACCACACAGACAGTCTGCTGTGGTCACCAGGATAGGGTTAGCCCACCTGTACCCATGATGCACTGCACATGCAAATCAGCTGTCTACAGAAGAACAAAAGATGTGGTATGCACCCCCACAGCACCTCGGCCTGGTAGGGGGAACTGACCATGTGTGTTACTGGCACATTGTGCGGGTACTGTGCTCACCCTGAGGGTGCAGTGAGGCGCCCAGCACCAGGTCCATAGCACCATCCATGGAAGAAATAAGCCATGCTGCAGGTCCCCAGCAGTGCTAATGTGTGAGATAGGTAGTTTCTGCAGACACACCTTGGATATATCTGTATGTCTCAGTCAGGTGTACACCCTATGGACCCCTAGGAGGATTATGAACCACCACTCTCCTCCTGCTCCAGGGCTGAGGGTGATAAACAGGGGCTCCCATCAACATATCCACATTCTACCTCCCTGCAATGGTGGCAGTAGAGGGGACCATCAATCCCAGTCCTGCTGGGGAACAGACACCTACAGGGCAGTCAATGCAGCTCTGTACACATCCATAACACAATAGCAGACAGACATTAAGCCTGGATATGCTAAGCTGCACCCCACCACTATCTGATATTCTCCTGCAGCAAGCCTTCAGCCGCTGCACCCTGCAAGGCGCTCCATCAAGACACATACCAGCTGCAAACAGTCTGCTAGCTAGTCCATAGTGCATGTTCCTGGTGGAAACACGTGCACCCAGAACTAGGACATCAGCATACACAACAAGCAGATAAGTCAGTGACTAGGCCCCAAAAAGAAACCCATAAATATCACATGACAGAAATACTATACAGCACTATGGGGGTGCCTAGCCATGCTGTGGTCACTAAACAGTCAGGGTAAGAGTGATCTCCCAGCAGGACATGCTGTGGCCACCCTGTCTGTGTAGGTGGTGGCCGGGCACTACAATGTCCCAGCCAGTGCCCTATGCCCTGTGCAGATGCATCCTGGCCAGGCCACCCTGTCCGGGCTATACCCATGGTACCTTGCTCCTCATTATGCACATTGGCAGGCCAATACTGGCAAGAGTGCTGGCAGTGTGGGCTGTGGAGGGTGTTTGTAGCCACCACACACTGGATAGACAGACACACACTCCTACACCTATGCCAGAATTGTGCTACTATAGAGGAGTTAAGCAGCCCTGGCCACCACACCAGTCCTGGGCACAGTGCAGGCATGGATATGGTACGCAATACTGTTGGGGGTCACTCCCCAGGGTGATAAACTGTCAGAGACCAGACCTGAAGCACACTCCACAGACATCAGAAAGGTTGTTATGATTTAAATTGGACAAGTGCAAGGTTATGCACCTAGGGAAGAACAACCCAAACTATGGTTACACAATGCAAAGTTCCACATTAGGAACCACCACCCAGGAAAAAGATTTAGGCGTCATTGTGGATACCATGTTAAAACCCTCGGCCCAGTGTGCAGCGGCGGCCAAGAAAGCAAATAGAATGCTAGGTATGATAAGGAAAGGAATGGAAAATAAAACAAAAGATAATATAATGCCTCTATATTGTTCCATGGTGAGACCGCACCTTGAATATTGTGTGCAATTCTGGTCGCCGTATCTTAAAAAGGATATAGCGATTTTAGAAAAGGTTCAGAGAAGAGCCACCAAAATGGTAAAGGGGATGGAAGGATACTCCTATGAAGAAAGGCTAAAAAGGTTAGGGCTCTTTAACCTGGAAAAGAGACGGCTGAGGGGAGATATGATAGAAGTCTATAAATTAATGAACGGAGTGGAACGGGTAAACGTAGATCGATTGTTTACGTTTTCAGAATATAGAAAGACTAGGGAACATGCAATGAAGCTACAGGGTAAACTATTTAAGACTAATAAAAGAAAATATTTTTTCACTCAACGTGTAATCAAACTCTGGAATTTGTTACCGGAGGATGTAGTAAAGGCTGTTAGTGTAGCTGGGTTTAAAAAAGGTTTGGACAAGTTCCTGGAGGAAAGGTCCATATACCATTATTAAAAAGTGACCAAAGATATCAATGCTTGACCCAGTACAAGCATTGTGGAACTTATGTCTCTTGGGGAAACTGCTAGGTACATATGACCTAGATTGGCCACTGTTGGAAACAGAATACTGGGCTTGATGGACCTTGGTCTGACCCAGTATGGCATATCTTATGTTCTTATGTTTTTATGATGGAGCTCAATCAGCAAACTGTGCTTAACATAGGAATTGCTATCCGACAGTAATCATAGCAAACGTTTGATAGCTGTGTACCGTATTCCCAGGTGTAGGGTGGCATTGCTAAGGTATGCAAGTGCTAGTATTGGGAGATACACGCAGGGCCCAATGTCCTGCCTCTCCAGGAGGCATTGGCTAATGGAGCATGTGGTTGTGGGTGTGGGTGTGTCTGCCCCTGTTGGCTGCTGCTTTACGGCAGAGGTTCCCAACTCCGGTCCTGGTGTGCCAAACTCTATTTGGATTTTCATGCTGTCCCTCATGAATATGCATGAGATACATCTGCATACCATGGGGGTGGTGCATAGATATGCAGCACAGGCATCTTTATTAGAGGCAGCATGGAACCTGAATGGTGTTTGGCCCTCCAGGACTGCATTTGGGAGACTCTGCTCTAGGTAATGCGCCTGTTTATGGTGTCTTTGCTCTATAGGGTAAAATGTAGGTGTTTTGGGCATGTTTACGTCATCTGCAATAAACGTTCTGTCTGTATTAGCACGTTGTAGTAGTGGGTAAAATATGGGGACTGGGTTGGCAGGCACCATACCTGTGACTTTCTGCCTCCAAACACACTGGTTGTGTGCACTGCACCACCATGTTGCCACAGAGACAGTGCATTCCCTTATAATACCATGACTGTTTGTCTGGCAGGGCCTGTCTGTTGCAGTGCATTGCACCCACCTACACAGGGCTAGGCCATGGTCTGCTCTGGGCAGCTGCCACTGCCCCCCTCCACCACCAGTACCCCTCTGCCATCATGCTGACATGCCCTTGTTCTGGTGGTGCTGGTAGTGTGCAGTCTCAAGCCATCCAGTGTGCAGGTAGGCGGCTGCCTATGGTGCGTGTTCTGGGGTAGGGGTGCCTGCATAGGCGTCCACGCTTCCCCCCAACACCGCCTGCCAATGTGCTGTGCCCTTGGAGGTACCTGCTGGGTACTATCCCCTGTGACACTGTGATAAACACTCTCGTGCCCATGTTGGGCCCTCATCAGTTGAAGTCTGGCTGCTGGTCAGTTTCAGCATTCCTAAGTGCCACCTAGGCATCTGCCTAGTCCGCACTGTGCCACAGCTGCACCACAGCATGTGCTGCCTTCAGTCCTCTGTATCCCATTTCCAAGCATCTGTCCAGTTGGCCGTTCCGATATGCCCGCCCTGCTGTTGTCGCACATGTGCACGCCATAGGAAACCTGTCTGATGGAGAGGGAAACCCTGATCAGTGCTATTTCACTGTGGGATCATTCACCTTGTATGGGGACGGAGCGTAGACTCTTCCAAAATTCATATTTATTTTTTGGGGCTTTCTTGGGAGTGTTTTTTGATGTTTCCCATTACGATCGCTATTGCCCAGCTTGATTATAATTTTTTTTTATTTTGTTGGGGTCCTTTTCAATGTTTATTTGTACTTTTGTTCTGTGCACATGTATCACACTTATCATTTTTTTGTAGGTTTCCCTGGTTTTGCTGTACATTGCTGACATAAATGGTTTCTCTTCCCTTTAAATTGGCTCTAACGCGAGGTTTTCACTTGCGTTATTTTTAGCCTCGAATTTCACCTCGCTAGTGTGCGGGGACCCTCTCCCCTCCCACTCTCCACCCATTGACCCTTCTCTCCGCCCCTGGGGAGCCTTCCTCTGCCCTCCGGTAGCCTTTCCCCGCCTTCAGCGCTCGTCTGCGCCGCTGTGCGCATGAGCGCGCACTAAAGCGCATTTTGGCCCCATAAAGCATCATTAGCGTGCGCTAAGGTACCTTAGTGCGAGCTCATGCGTGCCGCGCACGTTAAGAAACTTTAGTAAACATACCCCTTAGTTTAAGCTAGCCCCTGATGAAGTCAAATCGAAACATGGCCTGTGTCCGGCCAGTGGCTTTATTTGATCAATAAATGATATTCTTCCTTTGCTGTCCATATTTGTGGACTGGGTTTGTGCTTTTTCATTGTTGGACTTTGCCAGGAACCAGTAGAGTCAGACTACAACTTATAGGTGCTCCAACATTGCACAGTCTAACTGAAAACAGTCCACTAGCCAATCCCTGGCACACACTCACAAAGAAACTATGTATACCAAGCAAGTAGCTCAGTGATTGGGGCCCCAACACTAGGAAGACAAAAGCATCACTGGATATAGATAGTGTAGTGCACTATGTGGGAACCTAGACATGCCATGGTCACTGCTCGATCAGAGTGAGTGCCCTCCCAGCATGCCATGCTGTGGCCACCCTGTCCATGCAGGTGGTGGTCGGACACTACAGTGTCCCAGCCATTGCCCCACATCCTGTGAAGATGCATCCCGGCCAATCCACCCTGTCCAGGTCATACCAACAATACCTTGCTCCTCATTATGCACATATTCAGGATAACACTGGTAACAGTGGGACATTGTGGGCCCAGTTTGGTGTGGGCAGCCACAGAACAATGGATAGACATACACACACATGCACTCCTACTGCAGCATTGTGCAAAGATAGGGGTGGTTGGCAACCCTGCCCGCCACACTGGTCCTGCTCACAGTGCTGACATTGTCAAACTGTGCAGGAGGTAGTAGTAGTGCTCTGGTGATAACTGCAGCTCAATGCTGGGGCCAACAGCCTGACTCTCCATGCAGCTTTGGATTGTGGAGCCTGTGTGAGTGGGTGTTTGTACCCCTGTCCGCTGCTGCTTTGGGCTTTGCACATGTTGCTGTTGTATCTGCATTGTAGGGTAAAATATAGGGACATGTTCTGCAGGAACGACAGCTGGGACTTGAACCTGTGACTCTAGGCTTCTGGACACACTGTTGGCACAGATTCATGGTAGTCCCTGGAGCTACCTGTACAGTTCCTCAGCCAGACATTTTATGTTGCACTGCACACCATGTACTTGTACAGGGCATGGCCTGGGTCCACTGCAGGCAGTTGCCACATAAGATATGCCAAACTGGGTCAGACCAAGGTCCATCAAGCCCAGTATTCTGTTTCCAACAGTGGCCAATCTAGGTCATATGTACCTAGCAGTTTCCCCAAGAGACACAAGTTCCACAATGCTTGTACTGGGTCAAGCATTGATATCTTCAGTCACTTCTTAATAATGGTTTATGGACCTTTCCTCCAGGAACTTGTCCAAACCTTTTTTAAACCCAGCTACACTAACAGCCTTTACTACATCCTCCGGTAACAAATTCCAGAGTTTGATTACACGTTGAGTGAAAAAATATTTTCTTTTATTAGTCTTAAATAGTTTACCCTGTAGCTTCATTGCATGTCCCCTAGTCTTTCTATATTCTGATAACGTAAACAATCTATCTACGTTTACCCGTTCCACTCCGTTCATTAATTTATAGACTTCTATCATATCTCCCCTCAGCCGTCTCTTTTCCAGGTTAAAGAGCCCTAACCTTTTTAGCCTTTCTTCATAGGCGTATCCTTCCATCCCCTTTACCATTTTGGTGGCTCTTCTCTGAACCTTTTCTAAAATCGCTATATCCTTTTTAAGATACGGCGACCAGAATTGCACACAATATTCAAGGTGCGGTCTCACCATGGAACGATATAGAGGCATTATAATATCTTTTGTTTTATTTTCCATTCCTTTCCTTATCATACCTAGCATTCTATTTGCTCTCTTGGCCGCCGCTGCACACTGGGCCGAGGGTTTTAACATGGTATCCACAATGACGCCTAAATCTTTTTCTTGGGTGGTGGTTCCTAATGTGGAACCTTGCATCGTGTAACCATAGTTTGGGTTGTTCTTCCCTAGGTGCATAACTTTGCACTTGTCCACATTAAATTTCATCTGCCATTTTGATGCCCAGTCTTCCAATTTATCAAGATCCTCTTGCAATTTTTCACAATCCTCTTGGGTTTTAACAACTTTAAATTGTTTTTGTGTCATCTGCAAATTTGATAACCTCACTCGTTATTCCACTTTCCAGGTCATTTATGAATATGTCAAAAAGCAGCGGACCCAGCACAGATCCCTGGGGTACACCACTATTCACCTTTCTCCATTGGGAAAATTGGCCATTTAGCCCTACCCTCTGCTTTCTATCTTTTAACCAGTTCCTGATCCACAATAGTACACTGCCTCCTATCCCATGACTCTTTAGTTTTGCCAAAAGTCTCTGATGAGGGACCTTGTCAAAGGCTTTCTGAAAGTCCAGATACACAACTCCCACCACTCCCTCCAGCACAGGTGCTGGTAGTGCGCAGTTCCAGGCCATCCACTGTGTGGGTAGGCGGTCACCTAGGGAGCGGGGTCTGGGGCGGGGGGCATACCTAAGCATCCTCACATCCCTCCATCACTGCCTACCAATAGTATGTCCCTTCCTCTTGGGGGAGGGTTGACTGTGGGGATGTCAGGTCAGTGCCCTGGCAACTGTTAGCTCGGGTGGACCA
This sequence comes from Ichthyophis bannanicus, assembly GCA_033557465.1. Taxonomy (NCBI): domain Eukaryota; kingdom Metazoa; phylum Chordata; class Amphibia; order Gymnophiona; family Ichthyophiidae; genus Ichthyophis; species Ichthyophis bannanicus. The sequence continues at coordinate 761,320,984 of CM066033.1, forward strand.
GGTTGATATTAGTGGATTGTGTTTGGCCTTTGCCATCTGCTGTCTTTCCAGTTTCTATGTTCCTATGTGCCCCCTAGGCGCCTGCCTAGTCCACCCTGTGCCCCAACTGCCCCCGCTACATGTCCCGCCTGCAGCCCCCTTGCCCCATTTGCACCATCGCCATAGTGGCCTTCCATACCTGGGCACTATGTTGTTTCTGCAAATGGAGCACTACTATCACGTTTCTTGGGCTCCCTGCCTATGCTGTACATTGTTGACACTAAAATGGTTTCTCTCTCCTGCAAATGTGCATCTAATGACAGGTTTTCATTCGCAGTACTTTTCAGCCCTTCAGTTCCATGCGTTAGTGTAAAAGAAGCCTCTCCCCGCCCACTCCCCGCCCATTGACCCCTTCTCTCCGCCCTCTCTCCACCTTCTGCGATGTTTACCGCGGCCAGGAACGCTAACGTTCGTTAGGGAACGTTAACGCGTGTTAACATTACATAGCACATGTTTACTTTACATAGCGCACGTTAACGTAGCCGCAGTTTAGTAAACATACCCCTTAATGTGGACAAGTGCAAAGTTATGCACCTAGGGAAGAACAACCCAAACTATGGTTAAACGATGTAAGGTTTCACATTAGGAACCATCACCCAGGAAAAAGATTTAGGCGTCATTGTGGATAACATGTTAAAACCCTCCACGCAGTGTGCAGCGGCAGCCAAGAGAGCAAATAGAATGCTAGGTATCATAAGGAAAGGAATGGAAAATAAAACAAAGGATATTATAATGCCTCTATATCGTTCCATGGTGAGACCGCACCTTGAATATTATGTGCAGTTCTGGTTGCCGTATCTTAAAGAAGATATAGCGTTTGTCATAAGCACAACGCCATAACTACTAGTCTTCTAGTTGTTGAGGGCATCGTGGTTGAGAACCTTCTTCTATCAGCTGTAACATTTATGCTTTAAGTAGAAGGATTGTAGTCGTGTTAAACCAAGGGTAAGGCTTATGACAGAAAAATAATTTATTTTGAACACAATAGAACAGATCAGGTTCCTGGCGCCATTTACAGAATTTTAAATTATAGGATTTTTGCTTAAGGTTCAGCAAGTTGGTGGCAAAACAAACAGAACTCAATATTGGCTTTTAAAGTCCTCTTCACTGCAGAAGCTAGCCTTTTCACATATAACCAGATGCCACTTTTCTTATTGTCCTTTGTCAATCAGAGCAATAGAAAAACAAATTTTACTTCTTCTATGGAAAAATTATCTTCACTCAGCCATAATTCTTTCTAGGCTGTACTTCCAGGTGAAGAACCAAATTTAGGTTATGAAATAAGCATTCACAGTGTCCTCAAGACTCTTATAGCAGGCTTTTCTTATAAACAGACAGGAGCAAAGCACAAACTCTTCTAGCAGCTAATTAACTCTTTCTCCATTGTAGAGTTTCAACACAGCTGACACAGAAGCATGAATCACAGCCTTACTTCATTAGCTTATGCTGCAGTAAATTCCTCCTTTTAAAACACACAGGAATTTACTTTCTCACTGCTTAGCTCTGAGGATATTTCAGCAAGAGGTAAGGTTCTTTCCAGACTGGCCTTTCTTCAGACACTTTAAGTCTAGAGCTTGGCATAAAGAACAATCCATCATCATATCATCTTCTGCCCCTAGCTCTGACCTGTCTTCTCCCAATTCCATAGGTTCTGACTCACCCACTCGATGAGAGTGCCCTGCTGACAACCTCTCTGGTGGCCTGAAAGCTTCTCTTCTTCCTGGCTCCCACCTTTGTTGCAAACGTGATTCAGGGAAATCACCACTCTCAGCAATGGGTAGCTCAGCCTGTCTCCAGAAGTTAGCACCTGCTCTGGCTTCTCCAGCATTCCATCGTCCTTGCTGCTCTGAAGTCTGTCCTCTGCAATCACTCTTCTGCCAGCTCCTTTTCCTACTGCTATAATTTAACCAAGGTTTATACTCACTGGGATCCAACCCCACCTCTTTCTCTCCCAGGTGTTTGTAATCCCCCTGCCTTCTGACATCAGGATAATCAGTGCTATTATTACAGTGAGGGTTTTTGTCCTCGTGCTTGCAATCTATCTTTCTTACACTGTCAAGCATTTCCTGGAACTTGTTCCAGCTGGTTTTTTTCTGCCTTTGAACTGTGGCTCTGACCTTTTGACCCTGCACACCTAACAGAGGCCCCTTGATTAAGGTGAATTCCTTATGCTGTTCACCTCCCCCATGCTCAAAATGGTTGACTTTGCCACACGTTATTAGAAAAGGTTCAGAGAAGAGCCACCAAAATGGTAAAGGGGATGGAAGGATACCCCTATGAAGAAAGGCTAAAAAGGTTAGGGCTCTTTAACCTGGAAAAGAGACGGCTGAGGGGAGATATGATAGAAGTCTATAAATTAATGAATGGAGTGGAATGGGTAAACATAGATTGATTGTTTACGATGTCAGAATTTAGAAAGACTAGGGGGCATGCAATGAAGTTACAGGGTAATCTATTTAAGACAAATAAGAGAAAATATTTTTTCACTCAACATGCAATCGAACTCTTGAATTTGTTACCTGAGGATGTAGTAAAGGCTGTTAGTGTAGCTGGTTTTAAAAAAGGTTTGGACAAGTTCCTGGAGGAAAAGTCCATAAACCATTATTAAAAATGGACCCAGGATATCAATGCTTGATCCAATACAAGCATTGTGAAACCTGTGTCTTTTGGGGAAACTGCTAGATAAGTATGACCTAGATTGGCCACTGTTGAAAACAGAATACTGGGCTTGATGGACCTTGTTCTAACCCAGTATGGCATATCTTATGCTCTTATGCTCTTATGTTCTTATCTTATGTTCTTATGTAGGAAAATCAGATTGATCTAAGTATTGGCATAATCATCTCATATGTTTGTAGCTTTGAATCTATGATTACACTCAGACATGTCATTCCTTAGACTTAGGGGTATGTTTACTAAATCGCGTTAGTGCAGTTCGCGTTAGGAGCCGCGGTAGTGAAAGAAACCCCAAATAAGGACATGGGCGGTACATCGTTACCACTACCGCGCGTTAGAAAAATTAACGAGCGTTACCGGGCGCCGTGCCGCGTTACTGCGCGTTAACCGTAAGAAGACGTACAGACACAAAGCACTGAAACAGAGCTGTAGCACAATGGTTACGGTACTGACCTCTGTTACAGGCAGCATGGGTTCGAGCCCCCAGTGTGCCTAACGCAAAAGGCTGTCTCAGGCATCATCCTGTACATTACAGAAGGAAAGAGGAGGCATGTTTTTCGTTACGCTGAGTATTGGTGTCAGAAAAACACCCTCGGAGTGTGCCTAGCCACGTACGTTGGTGCGTGCATTGGTAAGTGCGTAGCCGCGCGCGTACATTCGTGCGTGGGTACGTGTTTGTTTACGTGCGTGGGTACGTGTGTTTTTACCAGTGTGGGCATCTTATATTACAGACTTTGTAGGGTGTCCTGCACCTATGCATTATGCTAACAGATGTACGTGTGATGGCCTATGGTTTAGCAGAGCCTGTGAGCAGGTGCTGGTGTTTCACAGGGTTGGATTGGGCCAGTCACACCCATGATGCACTGCACATGCAAATCAGCTGTCCACACATACACACCATGGGGAATACACCCCCACAGCACCTCGGCCTGATAGGGGGTACCGACCGTGTGTTGTACTGGCACAGAGTAGCTACACACCGTCACATTGTGCGGGTACTGTGCTCACCCTGAGAGTGCAGTGAGGTGCCCAGCACTAGGTCCACAGCACCGTCCATGGCTGAAAGAGGCCATGGTACAGGTCCACAGCAGTGTTATAGTGTGAGAGGTAGTTTCTGCAGAAACACCTTGGACATCTCTGTCTGTATCAGTCAGGTGTAGCCCCCATGGACCCACACACCACCACCCCCCCCTCCCCCAGGGCAGCAAACAGGGTCTCCCATCAAAAGATACAACATCTACCTCCCTGCAAGGTGGACGTAGAGGGGAACACCAACCCCGTCCTGCTGAGGGACACACACCCCACAGAGCAGTCAATGCAGCTCTGCACACATCCAGAACACAATAGCAGACAGACATTAGGCCTAGATATGGCATGCTGCACCCCACCACTATCTGATATTCCCCTGGTGCAAGACATCAGCCACTGCACCCTGCAAGCCACTCCATCACAACACATACCAGCTGCAAATAGTCTGCTAGTGCCCAGTGGAGATGCCTGCACACAGAACTGGGATGTCAGCATATACAGTTAAATCAGTGACAGGGCCCCAAAAGACAACCCATATATTCCACATGAGAGAAATACTAGATAGCACTATGGGGGTGCCTAGCCATGCTGTGGTCACTGCACAGTCAGGGTGAGAGTGATCTCTCAGCAGCACATACTGAGGTCACCCTGTCTGTGTAGGTGGTGGCCGGCCACTACAATGTGCCTGTCACTGCCCTATGCCCTGTGCAGATGCGCCCTGGCCAGGCCACCCTGTCCGGCCTCTACCCATGGTACCTTGCTCCTCATTATGCACATTGGCAGCCCAATTCTGGCAACATTGCTGGCATTGTGGCCTGTGGAAGGTGTTTGCAGCCACCATACACTGGATCCAGGGGTTCTCAACCCTGTCCTCGGGACCCCACTAGCCAGTCGGGTTTTCAGGCTATCCACAATGAATATGAATGAGATATATATGCATTAGAAATAGCCTGCCAAACTGACTGGTTTGTGGCCCTCCAGTGCTGGATTTGGGGACCCCTGCCGTACACCTCTGTCAAGTACGATTGTGAGTGGGCAAGGTACAGATGTCCTCGACATCAAAAGGGTAGATAGAATGTGTCACATCCCTCCTAGTTTCTCACCACCACCAAAAAGTTGTCTAATTGTGCTACTATAGAGGTGGTCAGCAGCCATACACCCCACACCAGTCCTGGGCATAGTACAGGCATGGATATGGTACACAAGACTGTTGGGGGGGTCACTCCCCAGGGTGGTGAACACTGTCAGAGACCAGACCTGCAGCACACACTGCAGACATCAGAATGATTGTTATGGTGGAGCTCAATGAGCAAAATGTGCTTAACAGAGGAATTGATATCTGCCAGTTCTCATAGCAAACGTTTGATAGCTGTGTACCATATACCCAGGTGTAGGGTGGCATTGCTAAGGTATGCAACTGCTAGTATTGGGAGATTCAGGCAGGACCCAATTTCTTGCCTCTCCAGGTGGCATTGGCCAATGGGGCCTGTGGGTGGGTGTGTGGCCCTGTTGGCTGCTGCTTTATGGCAGAGTTCCCCAACTCCAGTCCTGGTGTTCCAAACACTGTTTGGGTTTTCATGCTGTCCCTCATAAATATGCATGAGCTACATTTGCATAACATGGGGGTGGTGCATAGCTATGCAGCACAGGCATCTTTATTGGAGGCAGCATGAAACCAGAATGTTGTGGGGCCCTCCAGGACTACATTTGCGAAACTCTGCTTTACGGTAATGTGCCTGTTTCTGGTGTGGTAAAATATAGGCCATGTGTATGTTCTCTGCAATAAAGGTGTGTCTTTACTATCAATGTTTAGTGGTGGGTAAAGCTATGGGGATTGGGCTGGCAGGACCCCCAGCTGGGATTTGAACCTGTGACCCTCTGGTCTTACAGAGGCTGGTTGTGTCTGTTGCACCACACTGTAGCCACAGAGACAGTGCAGTCCCTGGACTTAGTTAAACCGGCCTGACGAGTCAGAAACCCTGCTCTGCAACAGGTTTATTGTGACCTCATTTACCTTGTATGCAGACAACGGTGCACATAAACCTCAGAGAATACCTCACAAAAGGGGCACACACCCATAACCAAGCTGGGCAACAATGATATCATTGGGAAACATTACACAACACTCCCAGGACAATCCATTACAATGAAATGATATTTAAAAGGGTCTGTGACGCGTAGACCCTTCCACACATCATTTCTTTTTTATTTGGTGCTTTCCAGGCAGTGTTGTTCCTTGTTGCCCATTGCTATCACTGTTGCCCAGCTGTATTATGCTTTTTAAAATGTTTCCTGTGGTCATTTTTAACGTTTTATGTGCTATTTTGTTCAGTGCACATGTATCACACTGCTCACGTTTTGTGTGTTTCCCCGGTTTTGCTGTACATTGCTGACGGAAATGGTTTCTCTTCCCTTTAAATGCCTTTAACGGCAGGTTTTCATTCGCGTTGGAATTGAGCTCAGAATTACAGCGCGTTAGTGAGGGGGAGCCTCTCCACGCCCCCTCTCCGCCCATTGACCCCTTCTCTCTGCCCACTCTCCACCTTCTGCGCTGTTTTAACGCGCCGCGGGGCTTTACGATCGTTAAGCGCGGTTTCCGCGCGTAGTACGACGTTACCGGTCGTTGGCGCGTGTTTACACGCGTTACACTGCACTTACGGTCGTTAACGTCATACTACGCGCGTTACTCACGTTTAGTAAACATACCCCTTAGTTCATGTGGGAACTGATCATCTTTTCCCACAACAATTGCTTCACTCTTTTTAAATTAATATTTAATTCATTTTATGACACCAATCTTTGATGGTTGGATATGTCTTGACCAAATCTAGGTAACATCAGCGAGTGCCAAAAAAGGAAGAAACAACAAATATTATCAGCATACAATCTGTTTTCAATAGAAAGTATTTCCAGCAACTCACAAAGCATGTATGTGGGTATGGGGGGGGGGGGAGGTGAAAGGGGGGGGGGGTAGGGCATGTATACATTATACAAAATAATAGATAGGGAAGAACCTTGAGGAACCCCCAAGTTTATGGTGGTACCAATCTGAATCACTGATTTTCATCTTTACACATAGTTCAAGGCCTCTCATGAAAGCACCTTTCCAACAATACTTAGGGGTATGTTTACTAAATGGCGATAACTTCGCAGCGGCGACATTATCGTGCGATAATGGACCCGGCGGTGTTAAGTCCCGCAGAGGACGGAGAAAGGGCGGAGAGAAGGGGGTCAATGGGCGGGGAGTGGGCGGGGAGAGGCTCCTGTTACACTAACGCTGTGAAATGAAGGGCCAAAATTTACCGCGAGTGAAAACCAGGCGTTAGAGACACAATTGAAGGAGAGACAAATGATTTTAGTCAGCAATGTACAGCAAAGGCAGGGAGACCAAGAAAAGTGATAGTAGTACTACATGTGCAGTAACAGCAAAGTGCCCAAGTATGAAAGGGCACTATGGTGATGCTGCTAATGGGGTACAGGGGGCTGCAGGAGGGACATGCAGTGGGGCAGCTGGAGCACAGGGTGGACTAGACAAATGCCTAGGTAGCACATAGGAATGCAGAAATGGAAAATAAGCAAGACAGCAACTGACCAACATCAAACATGCCCATGAGTGTGTGTGCCAGAGTGTCACATCCAGGGGACAGTACCCAGCAGGTACCCAAAAGGGCAGATAACATTGGAAGGCAGTGCCAGGGGGCAGTGTGGATGTTTATGTAGGCACCCCTACCCCAGACCGCACACCATAGGCAGCCGCCTACCGGCACACTGGATGGCCTGGGACTGCGCACCACCGGCATAAGGGCATGTCAGCATGGTGGTGGAGGGGTGCTGGTGGTGGAGAGGACAGTGGCATCTGCCCACAGCATATCAAGGCCAAGCCCTGTTTAGGTGGGTGGCGTGCAGTGCAACAGATAAGGTCTGTCTGAAGAACAGTCATGGTATCCCCAGGGACTGACCACCTCTGTGGCAACGGTTTGGTGCAGTACACACAGCCCGTATGTTCTGGGGCAGAACGTCACAGGTTGAAGACTCAGCTGTGGTTCCTGCAGGCCATGCCCCTATATTTTATTCTACAGAGCACATACAACAGAAACATGTGCACTCCCTAGAGCATCGGCCAACAGAGGCACAAACACCCACACCCACAGGCTCCACTAGCCAAAGCCTCATGGAGAATCAAATTGTTGGGGCCGGCGCGGAGCAGCAGTTACCACTACTAGCACCTGCATTCCCTAGCACCATCATAAACATGGAAACACGCCCCACATATATCTTCAGATAACAAATCCTAACTTAAACACAATTTGTTAACAGAGATCCATCATAGCAACCTTTATGATATATGCTGAGTGTGTTTCCTTTTTCCTGACAGTGTTTACCACACTGGAGAGTGACCCTAACAGTATTGAATACCTTAGCAATGCCTGCACTGTGCTCAGGACTGGTGTGGCGGGCAGGGCTGCCAACCACCTCTCTTTGCACAATGTGAAATAGGTGTGGGAGTGTGTGTATGTCTATCCAGTGTTTTGTGGCTGCCTACACCAGGGGTGGGCAAACCTGGTCCTGGAGGGCCGCAGACCAGTCAGGTTGGCAGGATATCTCTAATGCATATATATCTCATGCATGTTCATTAGGGATATCCCGAAAACCTGACTGGTCTGCGGCCCTCCAGGACCGGAGGTGCCCACCCCTGGCCTACACCTTAGTGATCCCCCAATGCTTACACTGTTTCCAGTGTTAGCCTGCCAATGTGAATAATGAGGAGCAAGGTAATGTGGGTATGGCCCAGATAGGGCGGTCTGGGCAGGATACATCTGCAAAGGGCATAGGGCAATGGCTGGGACATTGTAGTGCCCAACCACCACCTGCACGAACAGGGTGGCCACAGCATGTCATGCTGGGAGGTCACTCTCACCCTGACTGAGCAGTGACCATGGCATATCTAGGTTCCCACATAGTGTTATACAGTATTTCTTTTAAGTGATATCTGTGTGTTCCCTTTTCTGGGGCTCAATCACTGGCATATCTGCTTGGTGTTTGTGCTTACATCCCACTTCTGGGTGCACATAGTTTTTCTAGGAACATGCACTATGTACTGGCTAGCAGACTGTCTGCAATTAGCACATGTATGGTGGGAAGACCTTGCAGGGTGCCACCCTGATCCCCTCTCCTTCCCACTCCCCCTCTCTCCTCCTTCTCATCATCATCATTGCCCATGTGATTTTCATAACTCAGGCAGGGATACATTTCTCTCTTCCCAACCTCAGAGAGACATAGAGGTATGTTTACTAAACTGCAGTAACGTAGCAGTGGCTACGTTAACTCACGTTAATGTTACATAACGCGTGTTACAGTCACTGGCCACGGTAAGTCCCGCAGAGGTGGAGAGAGGGCGGAGAGAAGGGGTCAATGGGTGGGGAGTGGACGGGGAGAGGCTCCTGCTACACTAATGCGGGGACATGAAGGGCCAAACATTACCGGGACTGAAAACCTGTTGTTAGATGCACATTTGCAGGAGGGTGAAATCATTTCAGCATCAGCAATGTACAACACAGGTAGGGCACCTAAGAACCGTGATAGTAGTGCTCCATATGCAGCATCAGCATAGTGGCCAAGTATGAATGGCCACTATAGGGATGGTGCAAATGGGGCATAGGGGGCTGCAGGCGGGACATGTAATGGGGGCAGCTGGGGCACAGGGCGGACTAGGCTGTCGCCTAGGTGGCACATAGGAACATAGGAACTGGATGGCAGCAAGACAGCAGTTGACCAAGACCTAATACAATCCACCTACAGCTACCTGGTCCACCCTAGCCAATAGTTGCTAGGGCACTGACCATCCCCCCAGCCATCCCCCCCCCCATGTGGCAGGGACATAATATTGGCAGGCAGTGATGGGGTGGATGTGAGGATGTCCATGTATGCCTCCCCACCCTAGACCCCACTCACTAGGCGACCGCCTACATGCACAGTGGATGGCCTGGGACCGCGCACTACCAGCACCAACATCATATGCCCAGGCGGCATGGAAGGGGGGCGTGTGCTGGTGCTGGAAGGGGCAGTGGCACCCGCCTGCAGTGCACCCAGGCAATGCCCTGTACCATTACGTGGTGTGCAGTACAACAGAAAAGGTCTGGCTGAGGAGACATACAGGTAGCCCCAGGGACAGCCATGCATCTGTGGCAACAGTGTGGTGAAGTACACACAGCCAGCATGTCCTGGAGCAGAGGGCCACAGTTTCAGGTCCCAGGTGTGACTCCTGCAGAGCACATCCCTATAATTTTTTCCCCACAATGCAGATACAGCAGCAACATGTGCACTCCCCAACAGGGGTGCAAACACCCATTCACACAGGCTCCACTATCCAAAGTTCCATGGAGAGTCAGACCACTGGCCCCAGCACAGAGCTGCAGTTATCACAAGAGCACTATTACTACATCCTGCACAGTTTGGCAATGTTGGCACTGTGATCATGACCAGTGTGGTGGGCAGGATTGCCAACCACCCCTATCTTTGCACAATGCTGCAATAGGTGTTTATGTGTATGTATGTCTATCCATCATTTCGTGGCTGCCTACACCTATCTGGGCCCACAATGTCCCACTATTACCAGCATTGGCCTGCGAATGTGCATAATGAGGAGTAAGGTATTGTGGGTATGGCCCTAGTAGGGCGGACTGGGCAGGATGAATCTTCAGAGGGCATAGGGCAATGGCTGGGACGTTGTAATGCCCAACCCCCACCTGCATGGACAAGATGGCCACATCACGACATGCTGTTAAGGCACTCTCACACTGACCGAACAGTGACCATGGCACGGCTAGGTTCCCACCTAGTGCTATATGCTATCTCTTCAGTGGATGTAGGTTTAGGTTTATTTAAAACTTGTTATAATGCTCAATACCATGGGCACCTGAGTGGCTTACAATAAATAAAATAAGCAAGTTAATTAAAACAAGCACTTGGCTGCAGAAAAGGAAAGAAGAGAAGGAAAGAAAAGCCGGGGCAGAAAAGAAAATTTAACAGAGGGAGTAATGATGAACGGGTACTATCAGGGAGGGGAGGGGAGGGGAGGGGGAAACATACAGTACATGGGTAATCACAGTAGAACGGAAGGAGGAGGGGATAGACTAGGGAGGAGGGTCAAACGCAAGGTAGAAAAGGTGAGTTTTTAGCTGGGTTTTGAATGATTGATAGGATTCCTCTGCACGGAGAGAGGGGGGAGTGAATTCCAGAGGTGCGGGGCCAGGAAATAGAAAGCAGAGGAGTGGGTTTGTTCTAGGCGGGCTTGTGCGGGGGAGGGGAGAACCATGCGGTTTATGTGTATGGAGCGGAGGAGACGATGGGAGGTACGGAATTGTATCTGGTACGCCAGATAGAGAGGGGTGCCGGTATGGATTACTTTGTGTGCAAAGATTAGAAGTTTATATTGAGGGGGGGCGGAGCCTGATGTCCAGCGGGTAAGACGCTTCGTGCTGAAGCTCCCGAGAGGCCTACTTAGAATCCTGACATAATACCTATACAAACTTACTATTTCGCTCCGGGCTGACCGGGGTACCTCGGGGGGGATGGCGGCCCATAAACCAGCGCGCTTGGACTTCGGGTCTCCTTCTTCTTCTCACGGAAAACGCTCCAAAACAGAGGTGTCCTCCCCACAGAAGATGGTTCCATTTCGGGAGAACCCCGAAATGCACCTGGAGATTCTAGAGGAAATACGCGGCGTGAAGGAACTGGTGCAGTCCAATGGAGAAGCGCTTAGAGCCATGCGAGAAGACTTTGGAGTGCTCCAGGACCGACTTGAAGGTCTCTCATTACGGCAGGACAATATGGCGGGGGTCCTCGACTCGCACGCGGTGCGCTTGAGCACACTGGACAAAGCTGAGCGCCAGATACAGAATCTTCAAAAGGAGTTAGAAGATAGCAATAATCGAGCCCGTCGCAACAATGTGAGGCTCATTGGAATACCGGAGGGGGTGGAAGCGGGAGATATGAGAGAATTCCTGCTCAAAACTCTTCCCTCCTTGCTGAAGATCACCTTTCATAAAGAACTGGAAATCGATCGAGCACACCGTGTTCCTACCCACATGGCGCTCAACCGACCGACCCCCCGGCCTATTATCTTTCGCTTGCTACGATATCAACAAGTGGAACAAATTTTAAATGCTGCCCGGCGAACCATCATTTGGAATTTGAAGGTCACAAAGTCTCCTTCTTCCCTGATCTGGCAAAGCCTACAGTCGACCGACGGAAGAAACTCCTTGCTTTTCGCCCTCGACTTCAACAGCTACAGGCTCGCTTTGGCCTGTTGTATCCCGCGAAGCTCCGAGTGACTCTCCACAATCAAACCAGGACATTCGAAGACCCTGATCCACTATCAACATTTTTAGACTCCAAAGAAGCAGAGCAGATGCGCTAATCCAACGACTTGGACTTTTATTTGCCGGCTCTGTCCGCCATTTTGAAGGGCCCGATGCGGCGGTCATAGTTCAGTACAGAGACTGCCTGGACTTTCTTTCTTTCTTTCTATGACTTTTGTTATGTGGTCTCCTATCCCTCCATGATGTGTGCCTCGGTCGGATTCGGAGCACGCACAGTCCTACAGGTTATGTGTTTTTTCAATTTCGGCCTTCTCCGGGGCTTCTCCCCGCAGACACATGGTCGCCAGTAATTTTTGGGGTTCTGCTTCTTCTCTACCGCGCTGCGGTTTTTCTTTTTTCATGTGGGGCGCTTCATTGTATTATCTAAGCTTATTTTCTTTTATGCCATACGTACAGCCAGATACAGTCAATATGAGGGACATTGTGAAATTATGTGCGCTATCATGCTCAGAATTTTTAACTTGTCTGAATGGCTTTATGTAAAATCTTATCACTCAACGTAAAGGGCATTAATAGTCCAATCAAGAGAAAGAAAATCCTTAGCTATCTTAGCCATGAGCATGCTGATTTAGCGTTTCTTCAGGAAACGCACTTAAACTCTGCTGAAACACTGAAACTCAATGTTAAGCCTTACATGGTAGCTGCCTATTCTCCCGCCGTTTCCAAACGGTGCGGGGTAGCCATTCTGGTTAAGAAATCTTTGCAAGCTACTGTAATTGATACTAGTGCTGACAAGGAGGGTAGATGGGCCCGCGTACATCTTAAGGTTGGAGATAGTGAATTTACATGTATTTGTATTTATGCCCCGAATGTGGACAACCCTGCTTACTATGCAAGTATTGCGCAGTTGGCACAGGCCTCTGCCAATACTCCATTAATACTTGGTGGTGATTTTAATCAAGTGCTAGACCCTCTGATAGATAGACAGCCGCCTAGAACGAGTAGTCCACCCAAGAGTCTTGCTACCCTTACAGCTCTGATGCAAGATCTTGCGCTGGTAGATATATGGAGGCTACTTCACCCCTCCGACTTAGAGTTCACTTTCTTTTCTGCCCCCCATCACTCCCAATCTAGAATAGATTTCTTTCTCATTTCCAAAGCACTGATTTCTCAAGTAGACACGACTAGGACTCATCCTCTCCATATTTCAGATCATGCTGCCATATCTTTATCATTACGTGTCACTGCGCGGGACGATTCTCCCCGAGCTTGGTTTTTTGATAGATCCCTACTGGGTCAAAAAGATTTTCAGGTTGATATAAAGGCCGCTATCCAAGATTATTTTCATTTTAACTCACCCCATGACACAGCGAGCTGGGCTTGGTGGGAGGGTTTTAAAGCATCTATCCGCGCCACTATAACTAGCTATCAAATTCGGCAGGGGAAACAAAGAAAGCAGCATTTACTGACTCTAGAGCAGCAGATACAAGCTGGGGAGCGTCTCCTCACGTCCCGTACTGACCCATGTATTTTACTCCGTTTACAACGCTTGCGTTTTCAATACAATCAGCTTTTGTACACTGCTGCTGTTAAAAATATCGAATCACAACAAGGGCTATACTATCGGGAAAATAATCGTGCTGGCAAATTATTAGCAAATGCCCTAAAAGGTCAAAAAGAAGCCAAGCGTGTTACCGCCCTCCGTAATCCGTCGGGGGGGGGGCTTGGTCACTAAAGATACCGAAATCTTAGAACTCTTTCGTGATTTTTATACTCGGCTTTATCAATCTGAATGTGATTTTGAGCCAGATGTATTTGAACGCTTACTTTCAGGGGTACAAAGACCGACCCTATCTGACGAAGATAGAGTGGCCTTGGACACACCATTTACTGTCTCAGAAATTCATTCTGCTATCAAGAAATGTGCCTCAGGTCGAGCCGCAGGCCCAGACGGTCTCCCTGCTGAATTCTACAAAACTTTTCACGCTGACTTAGCTCCAGTTTTGAAAATTTATTTTTCTGCTCTGGCCGAGGAGGGTTCTCCTTCTGGGTCCTTTTCCATGGCAAATGTAGTAGTTTTTGAGAAAGAGGGGAGAGACCCGCAACTAACAGCTAATTATCGCCCAATTTCCCTCCTAAATGCGGACTATAAAATATTTGCCACCATTCTCTCTACCCGGCTCTCGGATAGGATGCCTACCTTAATACACCCAGATCAATGCGGTTTCATTCCTGGTAGATCAACTGCCGACAATGCTCGGACTCTATGCCATGTACTGACTACCGCAGTTAATCTTGATCGCCCATTTGTTGGCCTCTCACTTGATGCTGAGAAGGCCTTTGATCGCTTAGAGTGGCCCTTCCTGTTTGCAGTCCTCCGCTGGTACGGATTCGGGGAAGGTTTTCTCCGTTGTCTTCGCACCATGTACGCACAGCCTACAGCCAGTATATGTGCCAATGCTTTAAAGTCTCAGCCTTTTCCCCTTCAACGCGGCACTCGCCAGGGATGCCCACTGTCTCCACTTCTCTTCGATCTTGCACTTGAACCCTTGGCTTTACTAATCCGGCAATCGGAGGAGATTCATGGAGTCCCCTTCACCCATAGGGAAATCAAAATTTCAGCGTATGCTGATGACCTTATGCTTTTTGTCTCTATAGACTCAGTACCGGCTGTCCTAGAGCAAATTGGTAAATACTCACAACTGTCCGGTTATAAGATAAATTGGACCAAGTCGGTAGCCTTTCCATTAAATCCTTTGCTTCATCAGGCAGATATGCAACCCTTCCCCTTTTTATGGCAACCTCGCATGGTTAAATACCTTGGGGTTCACTATTGTTCTCCTTTGGAAGACACTATCTCCTTCAATGCCAAAGACTTAACCTCTAAAGTCCGGGCGCTTACTCACCGCTGGACTCCTTTAACACTTACCTGGTGGGGTCGATTAGAAACCATAAAAATGATGATTGTTCCGAAAGTGAATTATATCTTAGAAATGTTGCCCTGTCTCTTCCCTCGACGTATCTATAAAGATATAGAGGGCCTTCTGACTAGATACTTGTGGCAAAACAAGACACCTAGGATAGCGAAACATAAGCTGCAAGCAGATAAGGAAAATGGGGGTGTCAGATTCCCTGATTTCCTGAAGTATCATCAATCTTTTCTTCTCAAACAAGGCGCTCGCTGGCTGGAAGATCCAGTACCGAGTAGACCTGTGTGGCTAGACATAGAAGAGGACCTTTGCAAACCGATTCCTCTTACTATTCTCCCTGGTATGACTCTCCCATCAGACTCCCACTTTCCACCAATGCTTTTAGACACCTTAGGTGCCTTTAATAATCTTATGCACTCTTTAGACTCCCGACTCTGTCCGTTAGACAAGCTCCCACTTTGGTATAACACTCGATTTCGAATACAAAATAAGCCGATGGCGTGGAGCCCCTGGTACACTAGGGGCATTTGGATCCCTAGTCAGTTGTTCCATGAAGGTCGCTGGAAAACTTTTAGTGAATTGCAAATTGAATTTGGTCTCCCAGCGAAACACTATTTTCAGTTGGTACAACTTCAGCATTGCCTTCGGAGTGCTAAGGTGCTCCCGCCATCGGCCTCCCCTACACAAGGTTGGTTGGAGACTATCCGATCTATCGGTAGTTCACCGGGTGTAGCATCCAATTTTTACAAAACCTTATGTAATGCTATAATTAGAGATACCCCTATAGCGCAGAAAGCATGGGAGAGAGAATTGCATGTGACTTTGACCCCGGAGCAATGGAGCCTTGTCTGGAGTAGAGTGACACGGGTCTCCCGATCCGCCTCACTCACTCAGACACTCTTCTTTCTAGCCCACCGGTGTTTTTACACTCCTGACAGATTAGCCAAATGGAACACTACTCAGGGCAATAGTTGTTGGACATGCCATGCGGCCATTGGTTCACTACCTCATGTTATGTATGAATGCCCCGCACTACAGTATTACTGGCGTCGGGTCTGGGGTCGTATCCAGTCTATTTTGCACTTTCAAGAGCCCCTTTCTTGGAGGATAGTGGGACTTCGCCTCAGATGCGGGGATCCCCTCTCTTCCAAAAACGGCTTACTTCCTTTTGGACTTTATGCTTGGCATTGCTATTTCCCTAATCACGAAATACTGGAAAAATAGCTCTCAGCTGAGCCCCAATGAATGGTGGAATCATGTCTGTCTCTACAGTAAATATGAACAAATACCTCGTATGTTTGCTTCCCCCATTCAGACTCCTCATCATCGGTCTAAATGGAAGATGCTCAATGACTATGTACATTCTGCTCAATGCTCTCATCTGACTGTCTAAATTTGTATATATCTTTGTCCCATGATTATTCTGTATCGCAGATCCTCTTTTGATTGTTTTGATGTATAATCACTGTTGTTTGGAAGCGCTCACATGCTGACATAATCAGCTAGAGAAGAAGCGTGGGGGTGGGGGGTAATTGGGTTTACTTTTCTTTATTGTATACTTGTTTTGTCTCCTTTGGTGTGTTGTTTCTTTGTTTGTTGCAAAATGAAAATAAAAGTTTAAAAAAAAAAAGAAGTTTATATTGAATGCGGAAGGGGATGGATAACCAGTGATGCTGATAGAGAAGGGGGGTAATGTGATCGTAACGTGATGCGTGGGTCAGCAAATGAATGGCAGCATTTTGGACGCGTTGGAGACGAGACAGTTGGGACTTGGATAGGCCGGCGAAAGAGACATTGCAATAGTCAAGACGAGACAATACAAGGGTAAGCAAGAGGGTGGTTAGGGCAGGAGTGGAAAGAAAAGGACGGACTGCTCTGAGTTGACGGAGGGAAAAGAAGGAGCGCTGAACAATCGAGGAGATGTGGTCTTTGAAAGTAAGGGCAGAGTCAAGAACAACACCTAAATAACGGAGTGATGAGACCAGAGGGATAGGTTATGAAGATAGGGAAGGGGCACAAGTAGGGGAGGGGCTGCCAAAAGTGAACCAGATAGCAAAGGATTTTGCCGGGTTAACATGTAGAAAATTAGAAGAAAACCAGGACACTTCAGCAGTAAGACAGAGGTTAAGAGGGGAAATATCAGGGGAAGAAGAGTCAGTGTGATGGAGGAGAATGATGTCATCTGCATAATAGTATGTAGAGATGCTAAACTGTTGAACTAAAAGAGCGAGAGGGGCTAGGAAAATGTTGAAGAGAAGTGGGGCAAGGACAGATCCCTGGGGAACACCGCAGGATAGAGGAGTGGGAGCAGAGGAAGTGGATGCAGAGACGACAGAGAAAGAGCGACAGGATAGGAACGAGTGAAACCATCGGAGAACCGCACCTGAGAGACCAGCTTCACGAAGACGGAAAAGGAGGGTGTGATGGTCCACCAAGTCAAAAGCCGCAGAGAGATCAAGAGAGACAGCCAAAGTGATGAGACTGCGATCGTGGGCAATGTGAAGATCATTGAGAAGAGAAAGAACGGATTCAGTGCTGTGACCAGGGCGGAAACCTGATGTATGTATGTGAATTCTCTTTTCTGGGGAAGCAATTACTGGGACACTTTCCAGGTGCCTGTGCCATACAACCCAGGATTGGGTACGCACATTTCTTCTGTGAACATGCAGGATAGACTGGCTAGCAGAGTGCCTGTGCTTAGTTTGTGCATGGCCGGGGCACCTGGTGTGGTGCAGCAGGTACAGACTGCCTGTGCCTACAGCTGGTGAATGTCAGACCATGGTTGGGGCTGTGGTACAGCTGTACTCTTTGAACTGGTGGAGGCACAGGGGAAGGGCAATTGAAAAGTGGTCTACTGTAGTACGCAGTATTGTAACGTATGTGTGTTGCATCTTACATGCGTTACAGTGCATGTGTGTCATCTGTTGGTGACGTGTGTTTTTACATGCCATAATCTGACCACATATGCTAAGGCACCTAGTCATATCTTATAAGGCACGTAGAAAGCTCTTAACGTCATGCACGTTATTGTGCATGCTGTGCGTAAGACGCCCTGCTACATTTGTTCTCTGCAACGTGCGTAGGACGCAGAAGGTGTAGGACTCACTACTGTGTGATGATCTAGCAGACATGATGGCCACTTGGTGGAACATATTTGCATTGTGCTTGTTGTGATTGTTTGGGATAATGGTTGCAGACATGCGTGGAGCCAACATAGGTTGTGGCTTTTGGTCCCACAGGCTCCTTTTCATTTGTTCTGCTCCCCTTATCATATATTGGCTCCAGCTTTGTCCCTTCTCTACACACCCTTCCCTCTCCCCACTGTACACTACGGTGTCCCCTCCATGCAGCCTATCCGTCACATGCTAGCTGTTACATTTGCTCCCTTTCTTTGGGATGTCTGGGTGAGCAGGTGGTTTAGTGGTTTGGTATTGGTGTCAGTGATCCGTGTTTGGGCTCTTCAGTCTACCTGTTTGATTCCCTCTTACTCCTTTTTGGATCCCCTGCCCATTTTGCCCTTATACGTACACTATCCACACAGCTGGCTCTTCAGACCGACCCCTGATGCCCTTTCCATTATATTTGTTTACTCTTCTGCATGCTGTTTCACTGCACACCATTTCATGGTGTGCACGCCTATGTTACTTGGGGCTCACGTCCCTACTTCAGAATGTGTTATCAGCTGTCTGTGGTCTATGGCTTTATTTATTTATTTTATTTATTTATTTATTTATCTATTTCTTCTATACCGCCCCTTCCAGAGATCAGGGGCAGTTTACATGGAACAAGTTAACAGTTTTGTATACTTCTGTATACATTACATAGAACAGAAATTTCTAACTTTTTACAGATAATAGTGCAGTAAACTGTCGGAACTATTTACATTTTGTATACTTTTGTATACTTCTGTATTATAATATTAAACAAAAATTTTCTAACTTTTTACAGGTAGTGAGGCGAGGAACTGCCAAATCTATTTACAATGGTTATTTACCAAAAGGTTATATACAATGAATTACAGGGTGAAGCATTCACTAGTCATGTGTGAGTGGTGGAATTTATTTCCATTTTTTTTTATCGTGAGTTTTTGGTGTGTCTGTGGTAGGTCTGTGTAAGGTTAGTTGATTGTGATTTTAAGGGCTTTGTGCTTGTGTGTCTGTGGATGCTGTGGGGTTGGACTTGGGGGGCTCCTTTTCTCATGTGGCACCATGTCTGCACATCCCTCAGCGCGTCTTCTACTGTCAGCATGCCTTAAATAGCAACCCCTTCGGACATGCTGCTACTTCCCATCTGCTATGGTGTTCATATGCAGTGGGTCCAAGGTGCACTGTACCATGCGTTGGCACCTTGTAACGCGCGTTACCTGACAAGGCTTGCTTTAACGATGCACCACCCACTCCTTTATATGGGCAATCGTACCATTACCACGGAACCTTATGCGGGTAACATTACTGTGTTTCAGTAAACATACCCCTTGGTGTTACCTTGCAATGAAATGTTCAAGTTATTTTGCTTTGTCATTATATCACATAGAAAAGCAACATTGCTATGAAACTCCTTGCATGATAATTCACAGTGTTCATTCCTTTCCTCAAAAAATTGGATTATTTGTTCACACAAATTCAAAACTTTGACTAAAACCTGTCCTTGTGATAACTAGCACACTTTCGAATGGTAGGGCAAATCAACACTAATTACCTCATTATTCATCATTAGCATCTCACGAAATTGTCGATGGCTCATTGCATTTGTTCAAATATAATTCACAATTCCTACAACTTTCTGCAAAGTATCATTTAAAATAGTGGATTTAGCACAGAGACTTTGTTGATGCAAAATGCAATGAAAAGAGATAAGATAATTTTGGTTGAAACCTTTCTTAAGTTGTGCGATAAAGCCTTCGTTCTTCCCTGTCATAGAAGGTGCACCATCTGTGCATACACTTACTAAATTAGCCAGATTCAGTCCAAATTCATGACATTTGTCTTTAAAATAGTTAAACACATCGATTCCTCACATTCTGCTCTTTAGAGTGCTCAGAATAAGCAACTCTTCGTAAACACGAAAATCCTTAGTTATGGCTGAAACAAAATACAATACCTGCGCTGAGTCAGTGCAATCAGTTGATTCATCCAGCGCTATTGAATAGTACACATTTTCTTTTTGGATTATTTCTTTCAGTTGATCTACTACATTTAGTGCTAATTCATGCTGCCAGTCAGCATTAGTTCTTCTTGAAAGAGGCAGTTGTTTGTATTTGTTAACCTTATCAAGATCTAAGCATCCTACAACCTCTATGATGCAATCTTTTATCATTTCTGCATCACTAAATGGCTTACCTTTTTCCCAAGTGTATACGCCACTTTATAAGTAGCTTCTGTAGTTGCATTTCCGATACTCTGCAATGATTGGAATAACTGCCTCTGCTTTTGCTTCCCTTCTTTCAATTTTTTGTAAAGCAATCTTTCGGGATTCACCTTCTAGCTTAACGTATTTATTGTCCTTATGAGTAGAGTAGTGTTAATGTGCATTGTATTTTTTTACCATTGAAATCACAGAATCACAGAGCAAGCAACTCATTTTATCCTTCTCTGAAACAACATAGTATTTCAATTCCCACTCATCATTAAAAAAAAAAATGTAATCAAGTGACAAGCACACTCTGAAGGAAGGAACCACAAATGCTGCACTCTCTATGCCAGCCAGTTAGTAACTGTCACAACAGTGTTGCCAGAAGGTGGAGAAGAAATTTTGGTTTCAAAACTAGCGCCAATTCTTTATTGTTGCAATCATGAATTTGTTTCTTCACATATAAATTTTAATGAAAATGTTGAGAATTTATTCAATGTCACACAACGGGTACCTCCTCATACCGTGGTTTTACATCCTACACGCACCAAGGCTGAGGCACACTATCCTCTATGTGACACACTTCAACTCGCACACGTGACCACTACGCTTCACCGCCAACTCCAAACTGATTCGCTAATGTGTTCTCTCATTCAAAATCCAATCCTTACTCTTTCTCCGCATTCTCCTCCGAGTCTCATGGTGATATATTTATCCAAAGGCGTGATGTTATGCCACGCCAGTTCCACGTCTGTCAGAGTCTGTTATCGGGTGTAGTGTCTTTTGCCAGTTCCCTGTACTGACGTCGCCAGCAACGGACATTTCGGGTGACCTCTTTATCGCCTCCAAGAACTACAATTAGATAAGCGAAACCACCTTATCATGGCCAGATAACAGCTTTTACCGAGAATCATCTCTTAGCGGAATCACCATATTGCCAAAATTAGTTCACATATGTTAATCAAAGTCACATATATAACAATAAAAAACACTTGTTTAAGAAGGCCGCAGAAGACCGCACATCACGCTCCAAAAGGCCGCATGGGGCCTTAAGGCCACAGGTTCCCACCCCTGACCTAGATGATTTCACGGACATGTCATTCAATTTAGACAACAAATCCCCTGAGTCCCGAATATATGAAAATGGAAATCAGCTCTAATCATCCATTTTTGTTGTCATTGTAACTGAGGCGAAAAGAAGGACAACCCTCTGCAGGAACCACAGAAACCACAAAAACATGAAAGAGGCAGTCCCTGATGAGCAGGGACTGTCTCTTACATGTATGCGCAGCACTGTGTACGTCTTGTAGCGCTATACAAATGCTCAGTAGCAGTAGTAGTAGTAAAAACAGCAAAGGGAAGATGCATCCATGCCACTTAAAAGCAGAGAACCTTTTATTACATAAAACCTTCAAGGGTAAAGACCCGAGTTAGCCAAGTTTCGGCTGTCAGCCTGCATCAGGGGTCAAAAACAAAAACATAAATATTAGAAATACAAAAATACTCTCCAAACTACACAATAAAGAACAATTAAAAACAAAAAACAAAAAGAATATATAGTACCATTTGAGAGTCAGTTGCATACAAACTCCAATGGCAGTCAAGGCAGTGCAAAGAACAATCACCTATAGATAAAACATATATATAAAATCTAAATAATGCATATAAAACAATTAATACAAATAATAACATAAGATTTTACAGCTATGTTTATCTACACATAAACATAAACATAAAAATAAAGAAAGCCAGTGTAAGTTGAAATAACATAAATACTAACATGACTACTACCTCAACATGAAACTGTTACAGAAGAAAGAAAGAAAAAAGAAAGAAAAAGCTAAGAATTGTTGAAATCCTATCAGTGACTGAAAACTCAACATGCCCTTCTCACATATACCTATGACAGCAAGAAAAACTTTTTTAAAAACACAAAACATAACATTTATAAACAGTCTACTGAGTGATGCCCATGCTAAAAAGTGGTGGTACAATGATGAAAACAAAAACCAAAACTCTCCTCAATTATCCTAACTGAAAAAAAGGGGGAACTCCAAAAGAAAGCATATATTGCTAATGCACTCTTAGGGGTATGTTTACTAAACCGCGGTAATGTTACGCGCATTAAGTTCTGCAGTAATGGTACAGATGCCCATATAAAGGTGTGGGCGTAGCATCGTTACGGCAAGCCGTATCAGCTAACGCGCTTTACAAGGCGCCTTAGACTAATGCACGTTACAAGGTGCCTTATAAGGCACCATACTTATAAGGCACGTTACAAGGCACATTACAAGGCACCTTGTAAGGTGCCTTCTAAGTAAGGTGCCTTCTAAGTAAGGTGCCTTATAAGGTGCCTTCTAATTAAGGTGCCTTATAAGGTGTCTTGTTAGGTGCCTTTTAAGGTGCCTTGTTAGGTGCCTTATAAAGTGCCTTGTAATGTACCTTATAAGGTGCCTCATAAGGCGCTTTGTAAGGCACCCTATAGGGCTCCTTACGCTAAGCACCGTATTAGGCACCCCTGGACAGGGCACCTTAGAAGGCACCCTGGGTTATGGAACCATAGGTTAAGGTGGCCTAACAAGGTTATGGTGCCCTAGGTTAGTGTGCCCTAAGGGCTGCAAGGTGCTGCAGGATGACATGCATGACCTGTGAGGCATAGAGACAGATGAGTACTAGATAGAGTACTAGATAGAGCACCGAGGAAAGGCAATGAACAGGTGAGTGAAGGAGGGTGAGCTGGTTGCTGCTGGACCTGCCATATCTGCGGGCATCCCATGTGGCTGCCAGTACTGTTGACAGACATGGTGGGGGCAACTGTACCACAGCACAGGGTGTTGGCAATGTAAAGTACTGGAAAGACAGTGGGTGGCAGAAGATGGGAATACATGTCCCCCAGTGGAGGCAGAGGTGGCAGGATAGTTACAATGGTGGGTGGACAGAGGAGTGGTGGTGCCATTCAGATCAGGCACAGGCGAGGCAAGCACAAAGGGGTGCAATGCAGGAAAGGGTAGCAGTGCAGGACATGGGGTGGCAGCCTGCACAGGCAGACAGGACTCTACACAGTTGACAGACGCAGATAGATGGACAGAAGGAATGTTGGCAACTGTGGCGAGGGTATTATGGGCTGGCAGCACAACTCTGCAAAAAAAATGACTGTTACAGGCATGCAAACTATTTGAGTAGGACAGGCATGAAAAGAGGGAACAATGAGGAAGTGAACCCATGAACACTGCCGAGAGCAGCATCGTACTAACCAGTAGGTTATACCTCTGTGGCATATCTCATAGCAATGGCTGGGTACAGAAGGACTGCAGGTCACCACACAAACTGTCTGCTCTGAGTGCCAGGATAGGGTAATTTCACCAGTACCCATGATGCAATGCACATGCTGAATAGCTGTCTACAGCTGATCACCAAATGGGGTCTGCACCTCTCCGGTATCTCAGCTTGGAAAGACAAACTGACAGTGTGTGATACTGGCACAGAGTAGCTACAGACCATGCCATTGTGCAGGTTCTGTTTTCACCCTGAGGGATAGGATGGGTGCCCAGCACTAGGTCTGCAGTACATGTGGTACTAGAAATAGGTCCTGCTGCACATCCCCAACACTGCCAATGTGGGCCAGGTGTTCTTAGCAATGCAACTGAAAGTGCTTCTGTGTCCATCTGTGTTCTGCAGAAACTTGAAAGGCGATGGAGGAGTTCCCGATCCACAGAAGACCAAGAGGCCTATAACCTCCAACTATCATCTCACCGTAAAGCGATAACTGAGAAAATAAGACAAGCACACACTGATACTCTACAACGATCACTAAAGAAGCCACATGATCTATTCAATCTAATCAAGAACCTCACAACTGAACCAGGTCCGGTGCAAAAACCAGAGATCTGCGCACAAGACTATGCCGACTTCCTTCAATCGAAACTATGCCAAACCAGCAAGCTTGAAGCACCCGCCCCCAACAAAGTACAAAGCAATGCAACGAAAGTAACAACCTTCTCCACTCCATCACTTAAACAAATTGTTGACTCCATCTCCACAATCAACACCTCCACCGCGCAGTCTGATCCCTGTCCAGCCTTTTGGATAAAGGAACTAAAAACTGAGTTTAGTCCATTCATAGCCAGACTCTGTGACACATCATTCAGCTCAGGAGTTTTTCCCCTAAATCTCAAACAAACATCCATCAGACCCCTGTTAAAAAACAGAAAACTTGACCCTCAGAAAGTGGAGTCATATAGACCAATTGCCAGTATTCCACTCCTAGCCAAGATAATAGAAAAAGAAGTCCAATGCAAGATACAACAACACATTGACGATGCCGCACCTCTAGACCACAGTCAACATGGCTTCAGAGCTGCCCATGGTGTAGAGACACTACTCACCTCCCTCTTCAACAACATTCTCACCACAATAGACAACATTCATCATGGTGTGGCCCTTATATTTTTGGACATAGCCACGGCATTCGACTCAGTGTGCCACACGACCCTCCTGAGATGGCTAGAAGAGAAAGGCATCTGCGAGTCAGCCCTAGCATGGTGCAAATCTTACCTCTCTGATAGATGGCAGCATGTGCGAACAGAGACCTCAACGTCAGTACCGTTCCACCAGAAACAAGGTGTTCCGCAGGGATCCTCCCTATCAGCCCTGCTGTTTAACATCTACATGCAGCCCATCTGCGAGCTCATACGATCATTCAACATTAACTGCATGATATACGCCAACGACGTACTGCTATACTGTCACAGGGTGGACATAGGGCAGCCTGAGAAAGTGCAGAGCAGTGTGAATGATCACGGTGAAAGTGACAGAATAAACAGGA
Source organism: Ichthyophis bannanicus (assembly GCA_033557465.1). NCBI lineage: Eukaryota > Metazoa > Chordata > Amphibia > Gymnophiona > Ichthyophiidae > Ichthyophis > Ichthyophis bannanicus. The sequence continues at coordinate 761,346,153 of CM066033.1, forward strand.
GAATGTTTATTTGTTGCCAGGGACAACCTAAGCACACGTGCACAGAGCCCAGAAAGACACACCCAGAGAGCAAAGCAAGGGAGTCTGCTTTACCTAATAGAGTGCACCTGAGGGAAGGTGGAGTCAGGAAATATGCAGATAAAATAGACTACCAAACATTTGGAGATAGGGAATCCTGGAGAGAGGAGCTAAGGAGGGAATCCTGGAGAGAGGAGCCAAGGAGGGAATCCTGGAGAAAGGAGTCAAGGAGGGAATCCTGGAGAGATGAGCCGAGGAGAGAATCCCTGAAAGAGGAATTAAAGCAGCAGAGGTCACAAGCTGAAAAGCAACAGGGGAGCCGGTGTGAATGTTGGAAAGAGTCCAGAGACCTGTGTGGTTCTGGGAGAAGGCAACACCCTGACAGCGTGAATGTGTTTGGAAAGCAAGAAGAATACAGGAAGACTGCAACAGCAGGTACAGGGGCAAAGAGTAGGCACAAGGGCTATTTGCCATTTGAAAGGGAAGGGCCCTGGAGGCTTAGAAATAGCCATATAAAGCCCAGATATTCAGAGGCTAATAATAGCTTTTCTCCTGATTATAGAAGTGTTAAAAGAAGAGGGCTTCACTTACTTAGAAAAGCTGAAGAAATCCCTTCTCACGGTGAGTTCCCAGCTTCTAGGGAAACACCGTTACACCGGCTGCAATCAGGCACAGTTGGGCCTGGAAAGCTAGGGCAGACCCGGCAGGGATCCTATCAAAATTACCCAGCTAGCAGGTCAAACCAGGACCTGAGCTATGCATTGAGGCACCAGCGGGGGCAGGGCTCTGAAAGACATCACTCAGAGTTTGGTGATACTCCCCAGAGAGTCAGTGCAGCTCACAGGAAGAGAAACTTCCTGACTGACGAGGCAAGCCTTCCATATTTTTATTCCACGTTGGAAGTGGATAGTGGAGATACCAATGAGCAAGAAATAATGGAATATGAGAATTCTGAAGTATTAACAAATACAGAATTGATGGACTGTTCTTTCTCTGTGATAGAGCCAGAGATATCATTAAGGTAAATGTGATTTGTGTAACCTTAAATTCCACTATACAAGTGGCAGAGCTGCAACTCTCTCCCTCTCTCCAAGCCAAGCAGTCAGTTAGGCTGTTTATTATTTACCTTTGTTTTAAAGTTATCAGCTGAAGGAAGCTACTTTTGTTACATAGTTATCTTTTGTTTGAAGCCAAGTGAGCTGTTAATTTCTGTTGTTTGAAAAGAAGAAACCTCAAGGGACGGGGAATAAAACCCTAAAAGAAAAGAAAGTTCTTCTGTGTGTTTTATATATAGAAGCAAGGCACAACTACCACCCTCATAATAGCCCAACAATACCAGCAGACACGGCTGGGGCGGATGAGTTGTGACAATACACACCCTTCAAGACTGACCAGATTGAGCTCCCATCACTAACAAACTGCTTCACTGCAGTAGAAAACTGGCTCCAAAATCAGAATCTCCGGATACAACACAAAAAGACTGAAGTGCTGTTCATTACCAGAAACCCTAACTTTCGCCTGCCGGCCAACCTAAAAGTCGGAAATGTAGAGCTTCAAACCAAACCTACAATCCGTTACCTGGGTGTAACACTGGACCAGAAACTGGACATGAAATTCCATATTGGCAACATGGTCAAATCAACATATCTAAAAATCAAAACCCTCAGACATCTACGCCCCCTACTACAACCGGATGATTTTAGAACGATCTTTCAGGCATTAACGATTCCACATCTTGACTATGCAAATGCGATTCTGCAAGGGTTACCTCAATCCACCCTAACTCCACTCCAACTCGCCATGAACTCTGCAGCCAGAGTTCTAAACCATCTAAACGGTGCCTCAAGACGTGACCATATAACACCGATCCTCAAAAGTCTCCACTGGCTCCCAATTCACAGTAGGATCACCTTCAAGATCTTACTACTAACATTCAAGGCTATCAACGGACTTTCCCCCTCATCGCTTGCAAGCCTTACGCTCATGACTCCCCCTACCAGAGTCAGATGACACGCAGCAATAAATACTATAGTAATCCCCAAAACAATAACCCAGTGTACACAGTCAACCGCAAACAGAGCTTTCAGTCTTTGTGCACCTAGAAGCTGGAATGCCTTGCCACCCAGCCTATGAGCCATCACAGAGATAACTAAATTCAGGAAGGCTCTGAAGCACCACCTCTTCCTCAAGTGCTACCCTGAAGTAGGCAAGCCAAAACGCCCTACACGCAACATAGATCCTTAATCACCCGGTAATCAAATCATTCCACAATGTGATGTACATAGGGCTTTCACCTTATGCCTTTGTGTATATAGTTAAATTGTTATAGGGTTTTCACCCTATGCCTTTGTGTATATAGTTAACATGTTATCCAAGTTAATCTCCCTGTTATCTGTAATTTACGGTGTAACTCCACTGTAAAACTGCACTGATGTCGAATAGCGCGGTATATAAGAGTATTAAATAAATAAATAAATAAACGTGGCCTTCTAAGATGAGATACCACCCAGATTAGTGCATACCCGGTGTTAGGGTCTGGCTGTCATGGGCACCTGTTATCAGGGCAAAGGTGTTTCTAGACTTGCATGAGATTTGTGTAGCAGTGCCTCTACATGTCAAAGTGGTATGCACTATATACCCCAGAACAAGTGCCTGAGCCCTGGTAAAGCAACCTCCATTCTGCTGGTATAAAATAGCTCTCCAGTGATGGTGGGCCAGAGCCCTACCTGTGACTCGGGCAGACCAGCAGTGATGCTGGGTATAGGTCTGGAAAACCTCAACTACCTTACAGCACAGTCTGCCAGTCCCCAACAGATAACACAATCAGACTGCACCTGCAGCACCCCACAAAGAGTTCCAACCATGCACAGACTAACTGCAGATAATCCACTAGCTAGTCCATACTCACAGAAAAACTATGTGCACTGAACAGGTATCTCAGTGATAGGACCCACCCCCAAAATACTGGGAACATGCAAGCCTTATTTGATGTAGGCAGTGTACAATGCTATGTGGGAACCTAGACATGCCATGGTCACTGCTCGGTCAGAGTGAGAGTGTCCTCACAGCATGACATTCTGTGGCCATCCTGTCCATGCAGGAAGTGGTTGGGCACTACAGTGTCCTAGCCAGTGCCCCACACCCTGTGAAGATGCATCCTGGCCAATCTGCCCTGTCTGGGCCATACCCACAATACCTTGCTCCTCATTATGCACATATTCAGGTTAACGCTGGTAACAGTGGGACATTGTGGGCCCAGTGAGGTGTGGGCAGCCACAAAACAATGGATAGACATACATACACACTCCTATTGAAGCATTGTGCAAAGATAGGAGTGGTTGGCAGCCCTGCCTGCCACACTGGTCCTGATCACAGTGCTGACACTGATAAACTGTGTAGGAGGTAGTAGTAGTGCTCTGGTAATAACTGCAGCTCTGTGCTGGGGCCAACAGCCTGACTCTCCATGCATCTTTGGATTGTGGAGCCTGTGTGAGTGGGTGTTTGTACCCCTGTTCACTGCTGCTGCTTTGGGCTTTGCACATGTTGCATCTGAATTTTAGGGTGAAATATAGGAACATGCTTTGCAGGATCCACAGCTGGGACTTGAACCTGTGACTCTCTGTTTCTGGACACACTGGCTGTGTGTACTGCACCACACTGTTGCCACAGATGCACAGTAGTCCCTGGAGCTACCTGTACGTTTCATCACAGGATGGCCTGGGACTGCGCACCACCAGCACCACTGGCATAAGAGCATGTCAGCATGGTGGCAGAGGAGTACTGGTGGTGGAGGGGGCAGTGTTCATTAGGGACAGCATGAAAACCTGAACCGTGTTTGGCCCACCAGGAATGGAGTTGGGAACCTCTGCCCTAGAGCAGCGGCCAACAGGGGCACAAACACCCACACACAGGCCCCACTATCTAGCGGCTCATGGAGAGTCAGGCTATTGGGCCCTGCGCGCAGCAGCATCTATCAATACTAGCATCTGCATACCTTAGCAATGCCGTCTTAAACGTGGAAACACGTTCCACATATATCAAAAGGTTGCTATGAATAATGTCAGATAACAAATCCTAAGTTGAACACAATTTGTTGACAGAGATTCATCATAGCAACCTTTCTGATATCTGTGGAGTGTGTTTCAGACAGTGTTTAGCACCCCGGGGAGTGACCCTAACAGTATTGAGTACCATAGCAATGCCAGTACTGTGCCAGGACTGGTGTGGTGGCCAGGGCTTCCAACCACCTCAATATTTACACAATGCTGAAATAGGTGTGGTAGTGTGCATATGTTTATCCAGTGTTATGTGGCTGCCTACATCTTACTGAGCCCACAATGCTTGCACTGTTTCCAGTGTTAGCCTGCCAATGTGCATAATGAGGAGCAAGGTACTGTGGGTATGGCCCAAACAGGGCGGACTGGGTAGGAAGCATCTGCACAGGGCATAGGGCAATGGCTAGGACATTGTAGTGCCCGGCCACCACCTGCAGAGACAGGGTGGCCACAGCATGTCATCCTGGGAGGTCACTCTCACAATGACTGAGCAGTGACCACGGCATGGCTAGGTTACCCCACAATGCTATATAGCATTTTTTTTTTTTTTTTTTTTACCTGATATCTCTGGGTTCCCCTTTCTAGGGCCCAGTCACTGACTTACCAACTTGGTGTGTGTATGCTCACATCCCATTTTTGGGTGCACACAGTTTCCCCAGGAACATGTACTAGCTAGCAGACTGTCTGCAGTTGGCATGTGTCTGGCTGGAACACCTTGCAGGGTGCAGCGGGTGGAGACTGACTGTGCTCTCTGCTGGTGAATGTCAGATGGGGGGGGGGGGCGCAGCTGAGCTTTTCCAGGCCTACTGCCCTATGTGATGTGTACAGATCTGCATTGACCTCCCTGTTGGGTGATCTGTTGGTGGGAGTGGGCGTTCCGGTGCTAAGGTAGCAAGAATCTGTATCGCGTGATAGTGGGTGCCGTGGCACGTTAACGTGTGTTAACCCTAAGTACATGCCAGAGCAGTGTTAGATACTATAAATATGTAGCCCACTGGTTACTGCAATGACAGTGGAGGCAGAGGGCATGGGTTTGATCCTGCAGTGGTGTTATCTAAAAAGGCTGTCTGAGGCATTTTCTTTTAATTTAAATCGGTGCTGCCAGCAAAAACACCCTCACAGTGCCGTAGCCTAAGGTGCCTCATAGGCGCCCTATCGGTGCCCTATAGGGCACATTATAGGGTGCCTTGGCGGACAGGGCACTTTATAATGTGACCTATGGGGCGCCTTATGAGGCACCTTAGGTTACGGCACTGTGAGGGTGTTTTTGCTGGCAGCACCGATTTAAATTAAAAGAAAATGCCTCAGACAGCCTTTTTAGATAACACCACTGCAGGATCAAACCCATGCCCTCTGCCTCCACTGTCATTGCAGTAACCCGTGGGCTACATATTTATAGTGTCTAACACTGCGCTGGCATGTACTTAGGGTTAACGCGCGTTAACGTGCCATGGCACCCACTATCGCACGATACAGATTCTTGCTACCTTAGGACAGGAACGCCCACTCCTTATAAGGCATTCTTCACATTATCGCTGCAATTAGCGCCGGTAACATTAAGACGGTTTAGTAAACATACCCCATAGACTATGATATGTGACAGAATGCCTGACTACTTGGGCTATTTATGTTATAGTATGCCCTTGAAACAAGATTTATGTGGGCAGAACCTGTCATATGATCAAAACTAGTCTCTCTGAACCCAATTCCCGATTGTCAACCCAGACTCCTTGGTACAATACTGCATTGATTATACACATACATGGCAGGAAATGCAGTGGTCTATTATTGGCTGGGTTTCCCCTTCAAAAACAGGGGATAAGGATTTGTGCTTGGCTTGTCTTCAACAACACTGGATCTTTAAACTGAATTGTTTGCAATCATATGGACTGAATGAGGATATTGAATGTTTTTCTATATTGTGTGCGACGCCCCTGCCCCGCCTTAGGGCTAAAAGACAGGAGCGGCCTATTGCCTCGTGAGGAATGGAGTTAAAAACTGTTCCCTGGTAATGCTGGGTAATGTAGTTCTTGTGCTCCTTTCACTCCGAAATAAGTGTAGTTGTGCGCCAGAGACGGTAAGGCTTGTTTGCAAGTATTTTATTGTTGTTGGGGAGATTCCTCCAGCGCATCACAAATTCATATACATGAACAAAACTGGTGCTTTAACATGAACAGAATAAACTTAGGAATAAAGTCAACTAAAGTAGAATTCAGCTTTAACTTCAGCTTTACTTCTAGGAAGTTTGACTCAGCTCTGCCCCAAGAGGTGATTCCCATTTAATGCAGCCTCTTTACATGCACTGTTACGTTCACAGTGGGAGCTTAATTCAGGTGCAAATAATCAAGGTTCTCAAAGCATGGCAGTAGAAACAGCTCCGTTGTATTTTACTCATACACGGCACAGCAAGCTTCTTTACTCTGGTATTTCCATACAACACAATGAACAATCCATACTATTACAGTCAGGTAAGTCAGAATCAGTTTGCATTAATTCTTCAGACTGTATAGAATTAGTATCTTCATTCAGTACTGGTTGTCTGCCTGCTTTTAGATCTAGGAACTCCTTAAAGTTCTGGAGAAGCAATTCAGCCTGTTGGTTGCTAGATAAGCAATTGTCAGCAGCTATTATTTATTTATTTATTTATTTAACATTTCTTTTATACCGCGCTATTAAAATCAGTGCGGTGTACATCGAACAAAACATACTACAATGCATACAAGCAACATTGAGTTTTACATAGAACAGGGAAAGAAACATAGGACAACCGGGGTAACTATTCACAGGGTAACTATTTACAGGTTACATTAGTATTGTCACCAGTACTAGTATTAGGCTTCTCTCTTGGTCAGTAATGTTTCCCTTCTCCCCTCTCAGGCTAAATAAGTCAGGGTAACATTTAGGCTCTCTTAGTAAGGCTTCAAATATAGGAGAATTGAGTTTACCTTCACTCTTGTAACTCCTAGGAAAACTGCTTACTTTTTGCCAAGCCCCTCTCGTCCTAGGTGGCTCAGACGTCTTCCAGCTGTGAGGGTTCCTGTGTCTCTCTGGTCCCAACTGTACTCCAAAGAATGAGTTTTCTTTCTCACTTGCCTGCCGTGGAGGCTTCCTCTTCCAGGGCTCTGCCTTCTTCCAGGAGTCTAATCCAGGGCTAGGTCCACTTTCCTCAGGACTTTCATTCACAGCCCTTGAAAAGATTCTTGCAGGTCTTCTTTTATTACCAGGGTCAAACGTACTGCCACACTGCTTCCTGGTCTTCCATTCACTCTCTGACTCACTCTCAGCTGACGTACCGAACGTCCTTCCACAGCTCATCCTCTCACAGGTCCTTTGCTCTGAGGTCCTCTGCTCAGAGTTCCTTGTGCAGCTCTGTGCACTGCTCTGCCTACTTCGGCTCAGTCCTTTGCTGCTCTCCTTGCTCCCTTTGCTCTCTTTGCTCCCCTTAGCAGGATCATTCTCAGGTTTAAAACGAGGTTCTCTTCCAGGCACGCCCCTTCCAACCACTGGGTGTGCCCAATCAGGACTACTCAACTCCTCCCCTGGGCTGGTATCCATTCTTAGCTCAGCAGAAAGGAGTTTTTCTTTCCTTCCAGTATTGTCAATCTGGCGTAAATCCTGTTGCCCTTCAGGATTTTCTTTGGTCTTCATTGCCTCAGGAGGGCGCTCTTCACCACATGTGATACCTTTAAAATGTTCCTCTTGTAACATATAGTAACATAGTATATGACGGCAGATAAAGACCAGTATAGTCCATCTAGTCTGCCCAGCAAGGCGGAAAGAGTAGATGCACCTGCTGCTCTGTGCAGGTCACCCCTCTCCATGCCTTTGTTTAGGGGCATACCCACTGCTCCATGTAGGTCACCCCTATTTGTTCAGATATGAGATAGTTATGTTTATTTTGATTTTATCCTGTTGCTATAAAGGGATCCACTGTGTCTGTCCCATGCCATTTTGAATTCTGTATTTCCCTACCACTTCCATTGGGAGGGCATTCAAAGTGTCCACCACCCTTTCAGTGAAAAAGTATTTCCTGACATTGCCTTTCATTTTATCCCCTTGGAACTTCATGTTATGCCCTCTAATTTTACAGCTTCCTCATTTTTGGAAGAGGTTTGTTGGTTCATTAATACTCTTTAAGTATTTAAAGGTCTGAATCATATCTCCTCTCTTCCAGAGTGTACATATTTAGGTCTTCAAATCTCTTCTCATAAATCTTCTGAAGCAGGCTCCAAATCATTTTGGTTGCCTTCCTCTGAACTGCTTCCAGCCTTTTTATATCTTTTGCGAGATATGATCTCCAAAACTTAACACAATATTCCAAGTGAGGCTTCACCAGCGATTTCCACAGTGGCATTAGTACCTCTTCCTTTCTCCTGGTAATTCCTCTCTGTATGCATCTTTCTGGCTTTTGCCACTGCCTTGTCACACTGTTTCGCCACCTTGAGATCTCAAAAACAATCACTCCGAGGTCCAGGCACACCAAACTCATGCCTCCTATCACATACAATTCCCTTGGATTTCTGCTTCCCAAGTGCATGACACTACACTTCTTCACATTAAATCTTAACTGACAAGTATTAGACCATTCTTCCAGTTTTTGTAAATCTTTCGTCATGATCGCCACTCTCTCCAGGGTGTCCACTCTCTTGCAAATTTTCATGTCTTCTGCAAAAAGACAGACTTTTCCATTCAGTCCTTCAGCAAATTCACTCACAAATATATTGAACAGTATCGGTCCCAGGACCGAACCCTGGGGCACATCGTTAATCACCTTTCTTTCTTCTGAGTGAGTTCCGTTTACCGTCACCTTCTGTCGCTTGTCAGTCAACTAATTTCTGATCCAGTTCACCACCTTGGGACCCATCCCCAAGCTGTTGAGTTTATTGATAAGCCTCCCATGAGGAACAGTATCAAAGGCTTTGCTCAGCAGGGCAACCAGCATGACGGCCTCGGGTTGCTACTCCTATCCCCTCCCCCCTCCCCTCCCCCGACATATCAGATGTACTCTGCTAGTTTTCAACCAAACATCATTTATTTATTTGACAACATTGGAAATAACAGTAAAAAACTGTTGGCCACAGCATAAACTGCATACTCCTAAAACAGAGTATAATTTTTCCATAGCACACATAACAACAACAACCAGTACATTGCCATTTCTTTGTAGAGCTATCCTATTCTAGATTGCCCTTCCTCCCCTCTAAGAGGCACAGCCCGTCCTAATCCAAATGACGCCTGGCAGGGATGTTTGGAAAAATTGCTGTCCAAGCCTTTTCCCCACTGCCTGCAGTCCTGATTACCATATTTATTTATTTACATTCTCTTATATACCGTGCTATTCTGCATCAGTGCAGTTTACGTTGAACAAACTGAAATTACATTGAACAGGGCATTATAACTTGGAGATAACTATTTTACAGGGAACATGGGCTATGGAGTGTTAAGTGGCTTGCCCAAGACCACAAGGAGCACCTGTGGGACTAGAAACCCCAGTCCTTTGGGCCCAAGGTTGCTGTCCTCTAGTGGGATTTGAACCCCTGACCTTCAAACCTTAAGTACCATGCCCCAACCACTAGGCCACTCCTCCACTCCTCCACATATATTAGGTAAGGGGTGCCTGCTGTTAAAACAGGCCTTTAATACTCCCTTCTTATTCGCAGCAGTGTCCCGATCTGCCTCTGCCCACGGCCCGTCAAAAGGTCAGCAGCAGGGCTCCGTTACTAATTTCCATGTTCGTCCCTCCCTCCCCCTCCTGCCGTGAAAGCATAGGGAGGCCCTCTATACACTGTTCATGCTTCAACTCTGCGTATCACTGGGGGACAAGTAAGCTCCTATACGACCACTGCCCCCTTTCCATGTCTGGGCTGTGCGCTCTCTCCTAGGGGGGGCCCTAGCTTTCCTGCCAACCTCTCAGGGCAGCGACCCCTCGCTTGTCGTGTGGGGCCCCACCCTTCCCCGCCGCTGTGGCCAACACCTGTTTCTGCCATAGTCATTTGACCGTGTCTTATACGACACACAGGAACACATCCATCCCAATTTCCGACAGATGTATCCCATCAGCGCGATACAGGCCGGGGCAGTATTCATGTATGAGGTCATGCATGATGCTGTACCCCCCCCCCCCGATTGATTCCATGAAACGGGCCATCCACCTGTTCACTTTTCGCCTCGTCCTTTCAACCGCCTGGTGTGACCATTCACCCCTCCAGACCCATCGCGGTATGATGTGCGACCAAACTAGCAATGTCCCTGGGAAGGTACCCGCCAGTGTCAGCATGTCCCTCTGCATCTTCTTTGTGAGCTTGATGCTGCGTGTACCTGCCAGGTCGTTACCTCCAAGATGGACCACTATTGTCCATGGCTTTCCCCCTGCTCTCTTCTTTTGCAGGAGGAATGGCAGCAGCTGGTCCCACACCATATCCCGATGGCCCATCCACGTGACCGACACTATCACTTTTGGCAAGCCCAGGTTGAGCCCTTGCGGTCTGATCCTTGTCCTCTTTTCTGTCCAGTGAACAAAAGAATGACCGCATACCCATGCTTCCTGAGGGGGATTGGCACCTATGTTATATTATTGGCAAAAATTACATTGTTATCGGTGCATCTTGACAAAAGATTACATTGTTATCGGTGCATCACTGCCTTTGATACAGTTAATCATGGGACCCTCATAAATAGGATAAAATCAATAGGAATAACAGGAACCCCACTAAAATGGTTCTCATCCTACATCTCAAATCGAACACAACAGGTTCAATTCAACGGAGAAAAAGCAGAATCTTTCTCACAAACACAGGGAATCCCCCAAGGCTCTGCTCTCTCAGCACTTCTGTTTAACATATATATGCAGCCACTATGCAAAATTTTCTCACGGCACGAAATTAATTACCACATCTATGCCGATGATATCATGCTATACACACAACTAGACACTAAAAACCCAGACTACAACCCACTGGAGACATGTATCGGAGAGATGCAAGACTGGTTACAACAAAGTAGTATGTCAATTAATCACAAAAAAACCGAAGTAATGTATATCTCCAAAGAACCGAATTTTGACCCTCCCACATCAATAACACTATGTAACAACACTTACCAAACAAAAAAAGAAATAAAGTATCTAGGAGTCACATTTGACTGTGACCTAAAGATGGAAAAACACCTCCGAAAGACCAACAGAGCAGTTTTCCACAAGCTTAGAGTGCTCCAACCCATTCGGAATATTATTGATCCCCAAGACTTCAGAACAGTGGCCCAAGCACTCATCATGCCACATTTTGACTACTGCAACGCCATCCTACAAGGTTTACCTAAAAAAACCCTAAACATATTACAAATGGCACAAAATGTAGCTGCCAGGGTCATAATGAAGAAAAATCTAAGTGACCACATCACACCAGTACTAATTCAATTACACTGGCTACCCATAACAGCTCGCACAAAATACAAAATACTAACAACCACCTTCAAACTCATCCACAACTTAGCACCTTCCTTCCTCAACAACCTAGTAAGATTGCAACCTCCTACCCGAAACAGAAGAACCCACAATTCCAACATCCTTCACACTCCAACAGATATAAGATCTGCCAAAGCTAACACCAGCCACAGGGCTTTCTCATATGCGGCGCCAACACTGTGGAACCAACTCCCACCAGAACTACGAGCTAGCAATGACCTTCTAGACTTCAGAAAGAAACTCAAAACGCACATTTTCCAATCACATTTCAACCTGAACTAAATCCACAGATGGAGCAGCCCCTGACCACTGTGTCCAAGAAGATTATCCTGTATATATGTATTTATGTATATATGTAAATGAACTCCCCCATAGCTAAGAAGTGTTAACTCTGTATGATGTGCTTTTCTGACAATCTGTATGTAAACAAAATTTGTACCTGCCTTGATTCGGCAGTTTCACAATAGTAATCCTACCCGCTTCTGATCGCTGGAAGGAGCGGGCTACAAATGCTTGCTAAATAAAATAAATAAAATGTATGTCATACAAACATTCTCAGGCCCCGCATTAGTGACTCATGACTAGATATGTATTTTTTTTTATCATCTCAACCTCCCTTCCACATTATGACATCTTCCATTCTTCATAACCAACCATGACTCCCCCACCTTTTTTTTTTTTTTACAGTAACCCACACCAACAATTACAGTTCCATACGCTGGCGACAAACCGTGCGCACATACGCCGGCGTCAACCTGGCATACTGCGTAAAACCGATGTACATATAGCCTATACCTGTCTGATCACCATCTTCCAATGTTCATAATCTGTTCCCTTGTCATACCTATACTGGCCGCCGTTGAAGCGGCCCCGATGCGGAAGGAGTGAGTGCCGTAAAAGCACACCTCCAAACCCACTGCTTTCAAGCTTAGGTTAAGCACTCTGGAAAATTGGAAACATGAGAGAGGGCACCATTCGCATGCACTAACCATTGCTCGCCCTCCGCTGGGCAGAGTTGTTCGTATTCTGTGAAGGTTTTCACTGGACAGGATGTGTCCCCTTGTAGCGGGGCTAACACGACCCGGGCACCTTTTCCTTCGGTATCTGTCTTGGACTTCCAGACGTATAGTACTAATGCCCCATCCTGTAAACTAACATCCCTCTTCCTAATGCCCCCCTCGGCTGTCTCGTGACTTGCCGCGGCCACCAACTCCCCTAATCTGAACGCTCTGAAGAACGCCCAGGAAAAGGCACATCTGAACAGCCGAGTCTCAAATCCATCGAAACATATCTGGCATGTGGCCGTTATAAGTTTCTTTAATATTTGGTGTGTTATGGGACATCGTCTGTCCTTCCTGCAGCCCTGCTCCGATGACCAGTCCTTCATTACCCTTGTGATAACGAAGTACGTTCTCGGGCTGTTCTTACCCATTGCTCTAGCAAAGAATGTGATTGCCGCCAATTGCGTCTGCACAGCCGATTTCCTAACTCCGCTACTCTTAGAATGTAGGATCCACTGCAGGATCGAGTCCATCGTGGGACTGTCTGCAAACCCTATCCCGCTACTTCTGCAGAAAGCTTGAAACCTCTCCCACGCCGCCAGGTATTTTCGCCTCGTCTGTTCGGCTAGTGAACTCAGAAAAAGCTCCCAAACCTCGGCGGACCAAGATCCCATACCTGCTCTGGGATAGCTGTCTTGACTGTGTCGGCCTCAGGGGCGAGGGCTTGGAAGAGTGGGATCTTGGAACGAGAAAGAGCATCGTCAAGGTTATTATGCTGACCTGGAATATGCTCTGTCCTAATAGTCACATTATGTGTAAGGCACAACATCACTATATGTCTCAACAATGCCACCACCCCCGGTGTATGGGCATGCATTCCATTCACTGCATGTACCACCGCTAAGTTGTCCATGTGGAATGTGATTGCTTTGTTGACTAGCCGTGGGGCCCATATGTACAAGGCTACCATAACATGGGTAACAGGGGTAACATATGGAAAGCAGTGTGTATAAATGCCCGTAGCATGGGAAATAAGATCCCTGATGTTGAAGCTTTGGTGGGAGTGGCTGACTTGGATTTAGTGGCAGTTACAGAAACATGGTTCACAGAAAACCATGACTGGGATGTAACTATACCTGGCTATATTTTATTCAGAAAGGACAGGGTAGGAAGAAGGGGAGGAGGAGTGGCACTATATGTAAAAACTACTATTAAAGCTTTGGAATTACAGAGCTTAAAAGGGAGAGAGGAGGCATTGTGGGTTAAACTAGAAACTAAAAAACAATCTCTGTTCTAGCTATCGTATGGGTAAACTGTATCATTGCATCACAACTGTTCAACCAATGTACAAAATGTAAAACAGACTCCTCTGGCCCTTTCCATAATAAAAAAATATCATCAATGAATCGGGTCCAGAGTTTAACATTGGAGGTATAAGGAGAACAGGTGAGCCTTCCCATTTACGTTTAAAAATCTCTTCAGACTCAACCTTTTTTAACTTCAATATTAACTGTTCAGCTTCTTTTGTGTATCCATCTAAAACTTTCTTAGTTGTTTCTGCTATTAAGACCATAAGGTCAAGGGAGCATTTGTTTAGTACACAATTCCACTTCCGTAAAAACTCATCATCTGCAGTGAACATACGTAGCTCCTTATAAACTCGAAGGCCTCTAGGGATCTGCTGTCTGCTAATATATTCGATCATCGAGAGCCGGTGGAGCTCTGACCTTACTATTTGCTTCTGTTTTTTCAATAAAGTATCCCAAGTGGTCTCTGCGTTACTTTCATCAGCCCTTTCTATAGAAAAAAGAGTTTTTTCCTGACACAAAGATGTTATAAAATCTGGTGCAAAACTTAATATGTCCTTCCATCCTTCTTGACCTGCCATGTGTATATATTTTTTCTTGTTTGAGGCCACCATTTACCATCAGGTCTCGGGAATTGCTATGGGTGCCACCTGTGCCCCTTCCATCGCAAACCTTTTTATGGGGGACTTTGAAGAACGATGGCTCACCTGTTCTCCTTATACCTCCAATGTTAAACTCTGGACCCGATTCATTGATGATATTTTTTTATTATGGAAAGGGCCAGAAGAGTCTGTTTTACATTTTGTACATTGGTTGAACAGTTGTGATGCAATGATACAGTTTACCCATACGATAGCTAGAACAGAGATTGTTTTTCTAGACTTGCTGATTATGAAGGAACCATCTGGATGGAAATCGGTGGTATATAAAAAGTCTATTGCCCGTAACACTTTTCTTCACTACACAAGTGGACACCCGCTTCAGTTAAAAATTAGTCTTCCATTTTCCCAATTTCTACGCTTTCGCCGAAACTGCTCTACCCTTAGGGATTTTAAAACACATTCCCATCAGTTATCATCAGATTTACTTGCGAGAGGGTATCCGAGTCATATTATTAAGACCGCATATAGACGAGCATTATACAATGATCGTGATTGGCTGACAAGACCTTCAGTGAAACAGAAGTCAAATCAAGATTGAGATCACGTTAATTTAATTATAAAGTTCTCTCCGTTGAGTAATAAAATTCAGAAAATAATGACCAGACACATAAATCTTTTACAAACAATTCCGGGTTTATCAGATAAAACAATACGATGTGTATGGCAACGTAACAGTAATTTCAAAGAACATCTTAGCCCGGCAGTCTTGCGGCCTCTCACGGGTAGTAACCCCTCTATATTAGAACGTGGACATAAACCGTGTGGAGAATGTCTGATTTGTCATGTGTCAGAGACCATAGATGAATTTACTTACTTAGAGAAAACTTACACTATGCGACGATCAACTTCTTGTAACACCACTTCTGTGATTTATGCTATAAGGTGTCCTTGCAACAAATTATATATTGGAAAAACCATTAGATCTTTCAAGACTCGTCTTTTAGAGCATAAAAGTCGGCTACACTGTCAGGTGCTAACAGCCCTGATGGTTCAACACTGTGTTGAGAATCATCACACTTTTGACCAATTGCGCTGCTTCTGTATTGACCATATCTGTTCACCGATAAAAGGAAAAGGTTTAGATGAAACATTGTTATTTTTTGAACAACGTTGGATCTTCTTAGTGAATACCATACAGCCCTTTGGACTCAATTCCACTATAGATTGGCAATTGTGCTTTTGATTCTAGACTGCTGAATAGTGAGCCCTAATAGGCTGCCCCTACATTTTGGGAGGAGCTTTAAACCTTTGGGATAAAAATGGTTTCAGTTTGCAAGTCCGCATGCGCGGCGTTTTTCTACATTTTTAGAACACCACTTGGATAAACGTGGGCAGCAACATTTTTCTGTAAGTACCTATGAGTTTTATTCCTGATGCCTTGTATGAGTAATGTTTTTCCAACTTTAGTGGATTAGTTAGTGCTATTGCTATGTCCTATATTTACAGACCCTCCTGAGGAAACTCCAACACGGAGTGAAACGCTGTAAGGGTGCCGGTTGAAGCGTAGAGGCAAAGAAAAGAGGCACAGAATCTGTGCTGTGAAGTTATAAGAGGCTAATGAAGTTATAAGAAGAAGATGTGATTTCAGAAGATTACTAAGCTAAGCAAAGTCTTATGTTGAACTACAAGTCTTAAGAAGATTTTTGAAGATATTTGTGTAAAAGTGGCACAGAAGCTGTGGTGTGAAGATATAGTTTTAAGAAGATTTTTGTGCAATAGTCTTTTGGACATTTGGTGAAAAGAAACTTGGTGTTTATATTGAGATAACATTGAGATATGAGATCACAAACAGAGCACGTTTACTGCATTTAGAAAATATTCAATATGAAATGCTAATCATATTAAGCATGTGGTCGTGCATCATAAGATTCTCTCAATAGTTCTTTAATATACTTGGTGACGGAGAACGGGTGTTTATTAGAGAAAAAAGTCCCAACGGGATTACCTCCCAGGGTGGTTGTTGATGTTACCTATGCGCTGACGTTCAAAACATCATTGAACGCATATTGAAGCGCGTTATAGAGCTGAAACCCCCTGGGATATTAACAATACTAACTATTAATATTAGTTCTTAACATCACTGTTCTTAGCCACCTTATCATCTACACCATTTGGATATTTGAAATTATTTCCCACTAGGAGAATTTGTTGGATTGGAGTGATTTTTAACCGAATATTGTAATTCACCCCGTAAAGACCATTAATTTTTTAGTAAAAATGGTAAATAAAGGCAAAAGGAAAAGGAGACTGCTATGGTTTTCTAAGGAAGTAGCTGAAAAAGTGAAGAAAAAGAGGGAGGCCTTCATGAAATACAAGAGATCACAGAGAGAGGAAGACAGGCATCTGTATTTGGAAAAACTTAGAGAAGCTAGCAAAGTAGTCAAGAAGGCAAAGATTCAAAAGGAGAAGGAAATAGCCAATGCAATAAAATGGGGGGATAAGACATTTTTCAGATATATTAGTGAGAAGAGGAAGGGCAAGAGTGGTATTGTCAGACTCAAGGGTGCAGGGGGGGAATATGTAGAAGCTGATAAGGATAAAGCGGAATTGCTTAACAAATATTTTTGTTCTGTGTTCACAGATGAAGAACCAGGAGCAGGACCTCAGAAAACACCCACAAATAGGAACAGAAGCGAGGGACATCTTGAACAATTTTCAGAAGACTGTGTTCGTGAGAAACTAGCTCAACTTAAAGTAGACAAAGCGATGGGACCGGATGGGATACACCCTAGAATACTGAGGGAACATGGGGACGTTCTAGCAGCTCCACTGACTGACCTTTTCAATGCCTCGTTGGAGTCGGGAGTGGTGCCAAAGGACTGGAGAGAGGCTCATATGGTGCCTTTACACAAAAGCGGAAGTAAGGATGTGGTTGAAAACTACAGGCCGGTTAGTTTAACTTCGGTGGTGAGTAAATTATTGGAAACGCTGCTGAAAGAGAAAATAGTGAGGTTTCTGGAGTCTAGCGGATTACAGGATCCGAGGCAGCATGGATTCACCAGAGGCAGGTCTTGTCAGACAAATCTGATTGATTTCTTTGACTGGGTGACCAGGGAGTTGGACCGAGGGAGAGCTCTAGATGTGGTGTATTTAGATTTCAGTAAAGCCTTTGACACTGTTCCTCACAGGCGACTTATAAACAAACTGAGCACCCTAGGGATGGACCCTAAAGTTACTGCTTGGGTTAGAAATTGGTTGGGTGGGAGGCGACAAAGAGTACAAGTAAATGGAGCTCACTCTGAGGAGAAGGATGTTACCAGTGGTGTGCCCCAGGGATCTGTCCTTGGTCCGATTCTTTTTAACATCTTTGTTAGTGATATAGCGGAAGGGCTGTCGGGTAAGGTTTTTCCTCTTTGCAGATGATACCAAAATCTGCAATAGAGTAGACACCCAGGAAGGAGTAGATAACATGAGGAGGTATCTAGCTAAGCTTGAAGAATGGTCTAGAATTTGGCAGCTGGGATTTAATGTTAAAAAATGTAAGGTCATGCATTTGGGCTGCAGCAATCAAAGGGAGCAATACAGTATAGGAGGTGAAGTACTTTTGTCCACTAAAGAAGAGCGGGACCTAGGCGTGGTTGTGTCTGATGATCTTAAAGTAGCTAAACAGGTAGAAAAGGCGACGGCAAAAGTTAGAAGGATGCTTGGGTGCATACGGAGAGGAATGGCTAGCAGAAAAAAGGAGGTGATAATGCCTCTGTATAAGTCTTTGGTGTGACCTCATTTGGAGTATAGTGTGCAATTCTGGAGACCGCTCCTTCAAAAGGATGTGAACAGGATGGAGTCGGTGCAGAGGGTGGCTACTAAAATGATTAGTGGGCTTCATTATAAAGCATATGAGGACAGACTTAAGGATCTTAATATGTACACCTTAGAGGAAAGGCGGGATAGAGGTGATATGATTGAGATTTTTAAATACCTCCATGGCATAAATGTTCAGGGAGAGAGCCTCTTTTAATTGAAAGCAAGTTCTGCTACGAGGGGACATGGGATGAGGGTGAAGGGAGATAGATTCAGGAGTGATATGCGGAAATATTTATTTACGGAAAGAGTAGTGGATCCGTGGAATAGTCTCCCAGTGGAGGTGGTAGAGATGAGGACAGTAACTGAATTCAAAAAAGCATGGGACCAACACAGAGGATCTCTAAAGGTAAAAAGTGGACTGTTGTAGTTGTTGATATGGAAGGACAGACTAGATAGGCCATGTGGTCTTTTTCTGTCATCATGTTTCTGTGTCTCTATGTTTCTTTTTTTTTTTTTTTTTTATTGATTTTTGATGAAAACTTACACCAAATTAAGCAAGGAAAATCAGAAACCTAAAGTTTTGGCACTTGGTGCTACCTTTTTCTTACGCTTTCCATGTAAGTGTATTATTAATTATAAGGAAGCTACATATGTTTTTTTGGATGTAACTCAATTAGAGAAATTTGTCCTTGATCATTCTAGCACAAATGTTGGGGATAATTCTGGTTCATAGATAGGTATTCTCCGATATTGTAGGCCTTCGGGCTTTGTTTTCTAAATGTTTATGTTCTTATTTCCCTTTGTAATTCAGTCCGTTCTCCATAACGTGGACTTTATCATGCTATATTCCATGGATGTTATTTTCTTTTTGTAATATTGTATTCTGATTTTCCGTGTCTCTATGTTTCTATAATGGGAAAGAACTCCAGGAACGTAATGTCCTTTGTGGTTCCCACGGAGTGCCACTTGTTGGGGCTTTTCTGGGCTTCCCCTAAAATTATTTGGGGAGTTTTCTAGTTTGTATTATGGCTGCAATGTCTGCCCCAACATCCATACAGGACCTACCTTAAACAAATTGCTCGTGCCACCATAAAAGCATGGACATTTTTTTATTTATCTTGCCAGGTCTGTAACATCACAAGCTTTACTTTTGATTTATAAGGTACAAATTTCAATATCAATCCATAGCATCAATACATCTATAACAAGCAAAGCACCTGACTTAAGTGTTAAAAAGGTCCTGGAGACAGAGATAGCCTTACTCCAATGAGATCAGCTAATTTCTGTCTACTTATTAGAATTTCTTCTCCATATTTATATTCATTTTCAGGCTCAAATTGCTGATAAATAGATTTCCTTTCTATTTCTTATTCTCTGTTATCTTAAGCAAATCTGCTTCCCAATCTTTTACCCTCTGTTTTCTCTGTAGCATCCTGTCTCTCCATTCTCACTTGCCTTGTGCTAGTCATGTTTCCTGCAGATAAACTGTAGATACTGATGTTCATCTTCCTTGTTTATGTTCCCCTTTGTTCATTTAAGAGGCCCAGGTGACAGCCTTTTCATTAGCTGTATAGCGTTCAGAGCCTCTCATTGTGTCTGCTCTCTGGGACAGGATATTAGCTCATTTCATTGCTCAATCTTGCTGATTTTTCAGTTTCAGTGTGAAAAAGTCAGAGCAAGCTGTTTCTTAGGCCTGAGCTATAGACGTTAGCACAAGATGGATTCAACCTGTAACAAAGGTACCTGAGGGGGGATTCATTTTTTTCCCTTCACACTCACTAGGCCATTTCTCGGAACACCATGCCCCCTTGAAATAAATTCCGAATCCGATCGCCCCAGCGGCATCAGTGAATAATTCCAGGTCCTTGTTTGACACTGGATGCTCTTGCCAGAACGCAAGCCTGTTAAATGACTGCAGGAAATGCTCCCACATACGTAGGTCTTCCCATATGTCTCTGGTGACCCTAATTTTATGGTGTTTCTTCTTGACCCCTTTTGTTGCCAGCGCCAGCAGAAGACTCACCCCATTGGCATGATCCTACAAGCAAAACACAGCAATCCCAGCAACGATTGGAACTGCTCCAATGTTGCTTTCCGTTGCCCCTGCATGCTCTGAATAGCACTCCTCAGTTTCTCTATTTTTTCAACCAGCAAACATGACAATTGTTCTATCACATCAAGTTCTATGCCAAGGAACGTGATCGCCCACACGGGCCCACAGGTCTTTTCTTTTGCTAGGGGAATCCCGAAACGCTGAGCGACCTGCTCGAAAACATTGAGTATCCTCTTGCAGTCTTCACCATCAGTTCCAATGAATAGGAAATTGTCCAGGTAGTGCACCACCGTATTGTGGCCTGTGATGTCCTCCACAACCCAGTGTATGAATGCGCTAAACTGCTCAAAATACGCGCATGAGATTGAGCAGCCCATGGGCAGACATATGTCGTAGAAATATTTCCCATTGAAGGTGAACCCTAATAGTGAAAAGGACTCCGGGTGCACCGGAAGCAATTAAAAGGCTGATTCGATATCTGCCTTTGCCAATCGAGCCTGCTGTCCTAACTTTCTGCTCTTTCTTTTAAGGAGCACATCTCTTCTGTCGTTCAGCGTTCTTTTCTTTCTCTTAAGCAACTCCGGGCCGTGCGCCCTTTTCTCTCTTCTTCTGCTCTGACTACACTTCTCCTTTCCCTTGTGATGTCTCGTCTTGATTATTGTAATGTCTCTCTAGCTGGCCTCCCACCGTCCCAACTTTCTCATCTTCAGCGTGTCCAGAACACTGCCGTCCGTCTTCTCACTTACGCTTCTCGCTATGATCATGTCACTCCCCTTTTTCTTCAACAGCACTGGTTACCCATCCCATTTCGTGTTCAGTTCAAAATCCTCACTTTTGCACATAGAGTGGTTCGCACGGGTAACCCCCTTTACCTTGCTGATCAGATACACTTCCACACTTCTCATCGCCTGCTCCGCTCTATTCACACAAACCGTATGTCCCTCCCCTCTCCCTCTCAGGCCCACCTCGAATCTACCCGCTCCTCAGCTTTCTATTTCTTGGGTCCCAAACTCTGGAATTCGCTCCCCCCTCCCCTCCGTGCAGAAGAGTCCTACCAGTCTTTCAAAGCGCAACTCAAAACTCACCTCTTTGGCTTGGCATTTAACCTCTCCTCTCCAGCCTTGTCTCCCCTACCCTGTCCCCGTTGATGTATTTCATAATTGGTTGCCTCCCCCGCTGATGTGTGCTATGATTGTTGTCTTTTTCTGTCTTTTCTCTATTCTTTTCTATTCCTTAATGGTGTTCCTTTCTTCCCCAGCAGTCTGTATTTTTTTTTTAAGTTTTTAAGTTTTTTAATTATTTTTAATTATTTTAATTATTGTAAACCACTCAGATGCCTCTGGTCTTGGGCGGTATAACAAATCTTTTAATAAACATAAACATAAACTTCCGTACGATTGTCATGGCCTGATCGATCGTCGCATATCTCACCGAGCATAGCGATGGATCAATGTGGTCATTAACTGAACCCCCTTCTGGGTATGAAAAGTGAATCAAATGGAATTTGCTCGGCTCCTTTTTTGGCACTATTCCTAAGGGGGACAGCACCAGCTTCGGAGCGGGTGGGCTCTTGAACGGCCCAGCTAACCTTCCCAGGCCGATTTCTTTTGCCAGCTTCTGTTGCACTACCGAGTTGAATTTCTTGAATGAGGGGGAGTTACGGATTACGTGCTCCCGCATTGGAACTGATGATGGAATAGGGAAACCATATGCGAAGCCACTCTCAATGCTGAGAGCTTTGTCTCACAGTGGGTAGGCCTGCAGCCACGAACGCATGTGTTCAAGCTTGATGGGTGTTGAGGCCATGGCCTTCATTTCCTTGCTGCTGTGATGGCCAGAATGGTTTTGTCTCTCTTCCCGATCGGCACATGGAAGCCGGGTGACTGCCCCTGCAGCTTGAACATGCTTGTCGGAATTTGCATGGGTGTCATGTGCAGCTTCCCGTATTGTGCTGGTGGCATGTTCGGCGGTCGGCCATTTGGTAAGTCTGTCTTCATTGTGGTGCCTGAAAGGACTGCGGTAGCCCTTCCTGACTCCATGGCCTGTTGGGGGCTATTTCCTCCAGCCACAGATCCAAGATTCTGTGCTGCCATGTCATGGTTGGGTCCTCCGCCATGCTTTTCCTGAACTTGACATCGTAATTCAACCAGGCCCACCTTCCTAATCACTTGTGCGCCTGGGTAATGGTGTCCAGGTACTTAATTAGGTATGGACTCGATTCCGGCTCCCGCTCAATGACTACACTCATGAATATATGGAAAGCCAATACCCAATTATTTATGGATTTTACAATTCTCAGCTTCTTTTCCCAGTTCTTGTCCCCATCCTTGCTCTATTTCGTCTCCGCTTCCTGGTCCCTAAGCAGCAATGAGAATATATCAATATATTCCCTTCACCAAATGCACTTCTTCAACTTCCTAGGCACTGCGCTGGCTAAAGAGCTCACGCCACAACGCGGATCTCCCCCTACCGCAGATAGGGTTGCCAGTGCTGCTGTCACCGGTGTCACCGGTCCGGTTATGCCGGCCTGTTGGTTTTCTGTTCTCTGTGTGGATAGCTCGCTATGCGCTGCGCGCTGCCCATACTCTTGCTAGAGTGTTCTTCTTTTTTGATTTATTTTTTTTTAAAGTTTTTAAGGCATTCTGTATTACATTCGCTAAAGACATCTCCCCATCTGTGTCAGAAGTAGATGCCTCGGATGATGAAGACGACAATTCAAGTGCCCCCCTTTCACCCTCTGACTTACCAATCTCCGTGCTGGTGCTTGCCGTTCACAATTCTTCCGACCTTGTATTGGGTGATTCCAGTCATTGCCTGAAAGCGCTCATGCCATGTTGGTTCACCTGCTCACGAATGACTCGCAACAGTTCATCCAACTCTTGGCTGGATGTAGAAGGCGTGGGTGGCTCTGCTTGCTACTGCGGTGGTACCTGTTTACTCCGACGCATTGCTGTTTTGGTTGCATAACGTTTGCGTGATGCATCCCCACTATTTGTCTTCCTCTTTGCTACCTCTGTGGGTGCCCTCTTTGCTGCACCGCGTGTTGTCCTGCCTGCCGTGCTTTCTACGTTCTCGCTCCTCTCTGTGTTTGGCCATCCACTGCGGTCCCTTTTATCACTCTGGGTGACCTTTCGTGGCATATCTATAGTATATAGCAATTGTACTACGAAGAAGCAATGAGGAGAGAGAGAAGACATGTTAGTACTCTGCCCCTGTTCTTAAGTTGATCCCGCATGTTAATGTCATGGTGCCCCTTATTCAGACTTGTCCCTGGCTTCCCCCTTGCACTATGCACTTGTAATTTTTTATTTTTTTTTATCATATTACTAACACTTTTTTAAAAAAAATATAATTAACTGGATATTTCAATTACCTCTGTCCAATTTGCCCCCCCCCCCTTTTTTTTTTTTTTTGCATGTGATAATCCACTGCCATCTGGTTCCACTCACCATATTTAAACTCT
This sequence comes from Ichthyophis bannanicus, assembly GCA_033557465.1. Classification (NCBI taxonomy): domain Eukaryota; kingdom Metazoa; phylum Chordata; class Amphibia; order Gymnophiona; family Ichthyophiidae; genus Ichthyophis; species Ichthyophis bannanicus. Next base: position 761,369,918 of record CM066033.1, read on the forward strand.
GCCTGCTATATTTACTGCTATCCCACTTGAGTCCAACAGATGGCAGCCATATCCAAACTCTAGCCCTCTGTGTTCCCACTCTTTTTTTTGTTTGTTTGTTTGCATTCAGCTGCCCTCGGGCTGGCCATCTACATGTGCTCTGAAGTCTCCTGTGCTCTCCGGGTATCCCTTAATAGGCTATTTCACTTTTTTTTTTTTTTTAATAAAGGCTGCTCCCATCCACCCAGCCACATGTGCTTTTGAGAAACCGACCGGCAGCACTGCTCTCCACGCGGTCTCCCTGGTGCTTCCGGTATCTCTGGCCCCCGAGTGAAATCGCCACAACTGCAGAGCCACGCCACACCGATCCCTTTTTAATGGGATCAGAATGGGTGCTAACATTTAAGAGGCTTTTCTTCTTTTCTTTTTTTTTAAAGGATCAGGGCCCGCTAGCTTTCCTATGCTCGGAGGGATAGCAGTAGCCAGGATTGAACCCGCCACATGCTGGACCCGTTGATCGGGGCTCCGCCAGCCTCCCCCTAATCGGCGATCAGGGCTCTGAGCTGCTTCAGCCAGCTTCCTGCATATTATTCCCCCCCCCCACCTGAATACGCAAGTGTCCTTCATGCTGCGGCGCGACCAAGAGCAGGCCGCCTGCATCTGTGCCGCCTCTTGCCTGCCATTCCCCCTGCCCCCCAGCCTGAGGCACATCACGCCTTTTGGTACCTGAACGCAAAAGGAGGCGCCTCTGATGCTGGGACTGGACTGGTAAGCCAGGAGAAAAACGCTCGATCGCTCGCCTCTCCTGTCCTCAGTCCTGCCACTGCTAGTCCGATGGGATGGGGAATCGCCTTGCTCGTTGCCCGCTTGTCGTGTCGCCACTGGCCCGCTGGGGGGAAAGATGGCGGGCCGCGGCCTGTTCACCGCTTCGATAGCCGACCGCCGCAGCCCCACCCCCTGCCAAGGTTAACCCTTGGCCTGCTGCTGCCCCACCTGTGCCCGGCCGCGTTGATTCGCTGCCGGGTCTGAAATCCAGGTAGATCACATCCATTGCATGCCCTTGATCTAGTTTTGTGGTCACCCAGTCAAAAAAGTCAATCAGATTTGTTTGGCAAGATTGCCCTTTGGTAAAACCATGTTGCTTCGGATCATGCAACCTGTTGGTTTCAAGGAAGTCCACCATTCGCTCTTTCAGGAGTGCCTACATTACTTTTCCCACCATCGAGGTAAGGCTTACTGGCCTGTAGTTTGTCACTTCTTTCCAAATACCATGTTTGTGAAGAAGTACTACATCAGCCCTTCTCCAGTCCTGTGGAACTTCTCCTGTCTCAAAGGATCTATTCAAAACATCCTTTAATGGCCTTGCAAGAACCTCTCTTAGCTCTTTCAGGATCCTGGGATGTTTCTTATCTGGCTCCATAGCCTTGTCCACTTTCAGTTTTGCAAGCTGTTCTAACACATTATCTTTTGTGAATGGTGTGGTATCTACTCCATTCCCATTTGTATATTTGTCAATCACAGAAGTATTTGTTTAGCATTTTTGCTTTTCAATGTCACTTTCCACAAATCTGTTCCCAGCACTTTTGAGTCCTGCAATTCCACCTCTGATTTTCCTCCTCTCCCGAATATACCTGAAAAAAGTTTTGTCGCCACACTTCACATCTTTAGCTATCTTTTCTTCTGCCTTTGATTTGGCTATCCTTATTTCTCTTTTTGTCTGTTAGTTTGATCTTGTATTCTTTTCAGTGTTCCTCTGTTTGCGAGCTTCTGAATTTTGTGATGACTTCATCATGTGATGACTTTATCATGTTGAGTACATTTTATCCTGCAGGTTCCTTTAAAACCATTAGTCAATGCCATTACTTCATACCCCTGCTGTGTGGTTCTCCTGAAGCAGTGTTTGGATAATATATCGGTGAAACTCAAATAGAGAATTTTGGCTTCACAGCTAGGAATTCTACTACTCCGTGCAGTCTTATTCAGCTAAATATTTACATGTATTTAAAAATTGAAAAATGTGAGAACTTCATTTAGATAAGCACTGATGAATGAGATTGGATGGGGAGTTTAGTGTCTACAACCTTTGTGGATTGCTTAAATTGGCAGGGTCACTCCAATTGAGGTCCTTTATCGGTTTATCATTTTTTACAAGCGTTCTAATTAACATTATATAATGGCAGATTGAGTGCTTTTGAATTGTCCTGTGTGTCTCTTTTTCTGACTGTTAATGTATTAACATGATTAAGGAGGACTGGGTTTACTAATATACACTTATAAATTTGGGCACATTAGTAATTGGCTGCATGCAATGGCCAATTCTACTCTTTTGATGGAAGAAATATTTCTCCACGGACAAACAGGATGAGTCAGACACATATGCATGGCGCCATGCACAGAATTTCTCTCCAACAGCTCAGAAGAATCAGAAGACTCTTTTAAGCATGTGCCAGCCACCCACCACAGTGCCCACCCCCTTTCCACCACAGTCTGTTCTATCCGCCCAGCCATGCAGATGGATATTCCTGCTTTCCTTGTTTTACCTTTATTTTTTTTTTAATTTATTGGTTTTCTATTGCTATTCATTACCTTCTTGTTTTATCTATTCCTCCTTGGATTGGCCTAACTGCAGTCAGCTTGTGGAGCATGGAGTGAGTCCACAGCAGCATAGCCTTCTCACAGAGGCTCAATGGCCATGTGTTCAGCCTGCTGTGCACTTGTAAGCAGATTCAGTCTGTTCAAAGAATTTCAGGGACCCTTGCTTTACTGGTAAGATATCACAGCAGGGCTGTTCAGACCCCCCCCCCCCTCCATCAACTAATCCCGCAACCATAACAGTTTGGTTTGTCAACCTCACATGTGGCCCATTGGTCCTCCATGATGGAGGACCCCAGTCATCATCAGGCAGTGCAGATGGGCCATCAGTGCAGAGAGTATGACCCAACCAGGTATCCCTGCTGCTTGCTTACAATCGACAGCCGCCAACGGAGCTCTGTAACAGAGGAAGAAGAGGATCCCTTTTGCAGACCTTGCTTGCAGCTTTGCCTGTCTGACACTGCTTGCAGGATGGAGAAGCGACTTCATCTTCCACAGCTGCTATGCTGACTACCCTCCTTGCTGACCAAGCATAGAGGGGGCGGCCCCTCCTTTGCAAATGCAGGAGGCAAGTCTCAGCATGTCATGTAGTTCCCTACTTCCCAGTTGCTGATGTGCTCCTGCAAAGCTCACACACTCTGCATATTCCAGTCCCACGTCAAGCTGGTGCTGACTGGATAGTGGTGCCCCATGGATGTGAGGCCTTGTCGCTGACAATCTGGGGCATGGCATATATGGGATGTGGGCCATCGGCATGGCATATGCTGATGGCCCTACTGCCCTGGCACTAATGTACTACTACAGAGCACCTCATTCTGCAAATGTTGGTCCCATGCCAAGCCAGCGCTGAATTGATGGTGGCACCATGTGGGTGTGAGGCCCTGGGCACTGATGATCTGGGGTGTGGTCTCCATGTGTCCAGGAAGAAGTGCCGCTGAAAGGGAGCACCTTCTCTAACATGGAGGAGACAAATTGCAGATGCCAGCTCCCATCAGTGCTTACGGAGACTCTCAGCACCACGGAGGCTCACTGCCCTCCTGCATCTCTCCAACATCGGGTGCAGTTAGAGGGGCTATGTCTCCTGGTCCTGGGAAAAAGCATTGTATGTATCCAGGCAGGAGCTGGTGCAGACCTTGCTGAACTCTGGAGTGGAAGCAACATCGTACTTGGGATGTAGTCTAAGCTCCCATATTGTACTGAGACTCTGGCGATCCAATGACGGCAGCATGATACCATCCAGCTTGGGAGTCAGTGCCAATAATTTGTGGTTGAATAGTCACCCTACACTATGGGGCCTCCAAGCTCCATCCCAGGGCAGATCACCTAAGTTCCCAAGCTCTGGATGGAGGTCCTGGGTTCAGAACAGCAAGCCTGCCACAGATCAGAGAGATAGTGATGCACAGAGGGAGCTAGGGTTCAATTCTCACTTCTGCTGTTTCTGATCATTACAGAAAACAAAAGAAACCTCAGTATTCTCTGGCTTATTTTTTAGCCACTTCTTAGTATGAGGGTCTCCTTTACTGGCTGCAGTCAGCCCTGTGCACCTAGGTTCTATACCTATATAGTCCAAGGCCTGCTCTTTTCTGTTAGATTTTGCATTGTTTTCTGCTGAAACTCCCATGCAGCTTCACAGCACCAGCCCTGGGCTTTTCAGCCCTCAGTGTCCCTCTTCCTAGTGGATCCAGCATGAGCAGGGACTCAATAATCCTCTCTCCTAGTCCTCTGCTGATTGGTTGGTTACACCTAAGGCAAAACACACCACCCCACTATTCCAAAGCCTTTACTCCCCATGGCTAATAGCCTTTACTAGTACTGCACAGTCCTCAAGCAGTGTGTGGAGGAATGCGGATGTCCCTAGCCAAGTTCCATTACACCAGCCACACTGCTGCTATCCACAGTGACAAGCTTTACTCTTTAGCCAGATTAACCTCATTTTCCCGACCTGATGGAGCTACTACTGCTTAGCCTCACTGCACAGAGAGCTACCTGAAATTCATAGAGTGCACTGGGGCCAGTCCTCCCCAACTGGGCTCGTTTTGTGCACACCTGGACTGTCCTGAACTTCAACAGAGATGCAGCTGCTTCTCCTGTAGAACTCCTGCCTTTTCACCCAAAGGTGTTGGTTTGAGAGCAGTCTCTGCACAATCCAGGGTGGGATTTGTTCTCACTTTAATTTAGTTCTATGTACAGCAGAGGCACACCATCATATTGTCATCGTGCCAAAGAGAACCCTTCTTGGGGTCCATAGGTCTTAACATGTATTGACAATCTATCAATAGGTATGGAGGAATGGGGAAAACTTCAGTATCCTCCTGCCACAATGCAACACCGATTGCTCTGAAGGTTTTTCAATTGGTGTGGTGACACAAAGGGGATGTCAGGCCTACATAACTTAAGTCCACTGCCTCAGAACCCTTACCCTTACAACCTCACCTTCAGTCTCAGCACCCTCCTCCCAGCAACCCTGGGGATATCAGTAAGCTTTGTTACTCTTTGGTCAGAGCACTGATCTTAAATCCCAGGGGTCCATTTTCCTCCTGTGCTATCACTGCCCAGAGCCTACCTTGCACACTATTGCATGCCCACCCAGGGAAAAGATTTAGGTATCATCATGGATAACATGTTGAAATCTTCTGCCCAGAGTGCAGCAGCAACCAAGAAAACAAATAGAATGCTAAGAATCATAAGGAAAGGAATGGAGAATAAAACAAAGGATATTATAATGCCTCTGTATCATTTTATGGTGCGACTGCACCTTGATTATTGTGTGTAATTCTGGTTGCCATATCTTAAAAAGGATATAGAGTAATTAGAAAAGGTACAGAGAAGAGCCACCAAAATGGTAGAGGGGATGGAAGGATACACCTATGAGGAGAGGCTAAAAAGGTTTGGGCTGTTCAACCTGAAAAAGAGACAGCTGAGTGGATAGATATGATAGAGGTCTATAAATTAATGAATGGAGTGGAACGGATAAATGTAGATCAATTGTTTATGCCATCAAAACATAGAAAGACTAGGGGACATGCAATTAAGCTACAGTGTAACATATTTAAGACTAATAACCGAAAATATTTTTTCACGCAACATGAAATCAAACTCTGAAATTCGTTACCAGAAGATGTAGTAAAAGCTGTTAGTGTAGCTGGGTTTAAAAAAGGTTTTGACAAGTTCCTGGAGGAAAGGTCCATAAACCATTATTAAAAGGGAACCGGGAAATCCACTGCTTGCCCCCGTACAAACAATGTGGAACCTGTGTCTTTTGGGGAAACTGCTAAGTACTTGTGACCTAGATTGGCCACTGTTGGAAACAGGATACTGGGCTTGATTGACCTTAGTCTGATCCATTATGGCATATCTTATGTTCTTATGTCCCTGACCCCAGCTCATAGGATGCAGTTGTAGCTATGTCTCTTCCCAGCTCCAATAGCTCTTTCCACAGGAGTGCTCAGAGCCCTGCACTGTACATGCCAGCCCTATGCTGTAAGACACATGTTCTGGCTGCTCTGAGCAATACCTCAGTTCATGTCAGGAACAGCAACCAACCTCTGGGAATCAATCAAGATGGAAGAGTATCAAAGCCAGTTAATCTCATGACTGTGGCTTTAACCACCAGTCCCTACAATTTCCCCTGATGGGGATTGGATACAGGAATCCGCTCGGAGCTGGCACCTATTCCAGTCCTGCAATAAGAAATGTTGGCAATCTAAGGCCTTTTTACAAACCAGATACTCCTGTGTTTTTCCCTAGCCACCCACTTCGGGGGGAAAGTGAGTCAAATTTGTCCACTCAGCATCATGTACAGAGAAGGAGGTGTTTCCACAAACCCGGATGTTAAATTATGCATCATGTCAATCTATCTTGCAAAGGATGTAAAAAGACTGGAAACTGTTCAGAGAAAGGCGACCAAAATGATTTGGAGCCTGCGTCAGAAGCCTTATGAGAAGAGACTTGAAGACCTAAATATGTACACTTTGGAGGAGAGGAGGGACAGGGAAGATATGATTCAGATCTTTACATACTTAAAGGGAAATAATGAACAAACAAACCTCTTCCAAAAATGGGGACATTGTAAAACTAGAGGGCATAACAGGAAGCTGCAAGGTGGTAAATTGAAAGGCAGTGTCAGGAAACATTATCCCTTTCTCAGCAGTACAGGACCATGGCAGTACTCCCAAATATGGTCAAGATCTCTAGGGTCATTAAACCTTGTCTGCGGGTTGAGACAGAGCTTTCCATCTGGTGATAGCTGCCTGAGCTCTTGTTGTCTAGGGAGCAACGCTAGCAGGGGTGTGCTTATGTAGGCAGTGGAATGGGCAGCCCCCACTCCTCCTGTGATGCTGGTAGCAGAGGACCTTGGAGTAATATCAACGGTCCCTGTGGAGTTACCTGTGCAAGACAGAGCTTTCCATCTGGTGATTGCTGTCTGAACCCTTGCTGTCTGGGGAGCAACGCTAGCAGGGATGTGCCTGTGCAGGCGGTGGAGTCAGCAGCTCCCGCTCCTCCTGTGATGCCGGGTAGCAGAGGACCTCAGAGTAACATCAGCTGTCCCTAAGGTCTTCTTGGGCTGTGGCCCAAAGGGGCGTGCTAAAGGGGCGGGCCATGCCCCGTTGGTGCCCCTTCGGTGCATCGATGGTTAAACGATGCATTGTTGGAGCGTGGAACGGTTCCAGGTACTTTGTAGTGATCTACCTTTTTAACTTTGTGTCTAATGGTTAAACACAAGACTAAAACAGCCGCAAAAGTTACATCAGCGGATTTGGCTTTGGGTAAGAACATGGGCCCATTGGATAAGCATTTTACCCCTTGTGCAGGCCATTCAGACTCGCTGAAAGAGATGTCTCTCAATCCAGCACAACAGACTCCTCCACCTTTTCCCCAACTCCAGCTTTCCTCTACTGCATTATTAAATGGCTTTCCGGAAATGGTGGTTCCCGCTTTTGTTCCCGGTCTATTGCCTAATCTGGTGACTTTGCAGGGGGACCGTCGATGTACCAGAAGAACCTATTCAAGATGTCACCCTTAAAGACCTTTGGTCTGCTATTGCTAAAATTGACTTGAAATTATCTGTTTCTGTAGCATCTCTTTGCAGTTTTGCCCAGGAGTCAGTACAGAAGCTTAAAGAAGTAGATACTAGGCTTTCTGTAATTGATGGTGCTATTTCTAAGACTGGAAGTTGGATGCTCTGGAGAATTTCTCTAGGGCAAACAATCTCTGTTTTTTAAATTTTCTGTCAACACATTTTTTGTCAGTTGAGATTCTTCTAATTAAATATTTTAAAGAGATTTTACAAATTATGGATGATATTTCTCTCCAGAGGTGTTTTCACCTTCCTTCTCAGAGCTGGGTCGACAGCACTCCTGGAGCTGGAATGGATGTATTATCCCCTACTTCTAGTCAGGATTTGACAAACATTTTGGAAGATTCATTAGATGTTATCTCCAAAAGGTCTACGTTATTGGTGACATTTATTTATATTGCTGATAAGAATAGAGTATTGCATTCTTTTTTTAAATTTAAGGATTCTATCTTCTGCGGGCAAAAGATAAGTGTCTTTCCGAATGTGTCCAGAGGCACTCAGTTCCTGCAATTAAAGTCTAAGGTGCTGGGAATTGATGCAACTTTTTTTTCTACGTTTTCTGTGTAAATGTATAATAATTTGGCATGGTAATACATATTCTTTTTTTTTATTCTTCGCAATTAGAAAGTTTCTTGGTTGGGAAGTCAGATGAGGTTTGTCCTAATAATAATAAGCCAGATTGAGTTAAGGGGAGCTTCCCCATTGTTCTTCTAATTATTTCATGAAGTACATGTTTCTTGTTTATGGTTCTGTTTCTCCACTGATGTGGGCTGTTGCTGTGTATTTCTTTTGTTATGATATTCTTTTTCTTGTATCTTTTGCTTGTATAGCAATGCCTTTTTTATTGTTTTATTTGTATATTCTTTTTTTTTTCCATTTTAAACCTCTTTATTAAGGAAAAACAAGGAAATACAAAGTAATAAAACATCACAATATAATACAGAATGAAATTCCACGATTATAATAACCCTCAGCCCACAAAATGGAGTGCAAGACAAAATTAAGAAATATCGCAAATATCCCGAAACAGAGGAAGTCAAATAAGTAACAAACCCCTTTATACTAAGCAAAAAAAAACTCCATAAAATATTACTTTACAACTGAGCCCTGCAAAAAGGTCTCTAACTGAGACGAATCGAAAAAGATATACGTTTTACCTTGAAGAATTATTACACATTTGCATGGATACTTCAGAACAAAAGAAGCTCCTAATTCCAAAACACGCGAACGTAATGCAAGAAAAGCCTCTCTCAGGGTGTAGGCGTTCCCCACATTGGTGGGGACGGGACCTCATCCAAACTCGTTGAACTGCCTGAGACCTTCTTAAAGGTAAATACTGTGTACTCTTCACTACCTTCTTCTTTTGACTTTTCCTTATCTCTTGAAACTCCTGAACCACCGAAAGATATATCATTGCAAGATATTTGGCAGATTGTGTCTTGGATTGAACTGTCTCTTAATTCTTCTTTGATTAAACTATCGAAATTTACTCAAGAGACGGTGACTGTGTTAGCTGACCATCAATATTTATTTATTTATTTATTTAACATTTCTTATATACCGCGCTATTTGTCATCAGCGCGGTTTACATCAAAACAATATATATAGATAGATTGAGGAGCCTTGAAACCTCTAAAGTTAAAACTGATGGTTTAATTTCATCATTTCAATGTGCTTTGGCGTCATCTGTCCAGGACTCTCTCTTACTTCATCGTCGTGATGAAATACTTGAAAATGCTTTACGTATGAAGAATTTACGTTTGTTAAATTTCCCCCGAACTCACTATCTGTCTCCTAGTATATTATTTGTCAAATATTTGAAGGATGTATTAAAAATTCCTGAGCCAGAAGCTATAACCTTAACTAAACTGTACTATTTACCAGTTGGAGTTCGGGAAAAACAGTCGTTAGACTTGGAGCCAGATGGTGATGCTCACGGGGAAATGGATCAGTTAACTGTTCCAAGTTTGGATCTTTCTCAGTTTTTGGAGACATCTGTGGAGGAAATTCCTACTCGGGCTACTTTATTAGTTAGTTTTTTATTAGAGAAAGATAAAGAACTTGTTATGCGTTCTTATTTTAAGTTCCGACATGAGAAGTTCTTTGGCCAGATGATTCAGATTTTTCCTGATGTGTGTCGTAGTACACAATTAAAATGAAAGGCTTTTTTTTATTTGTATATTCTTAATCTTATAAATACAAAAAATACAAAAAATAAAAAACCCTGGTCCACGGTACAACAATGTTTTCCATCTCTGCAGCCCCTCAAAAAAACAAAGGTGGGCACACCATAGCTTGAGGGCAAGATGCATAATATCTGCATCACATGAAAAAATAAAAAAGAAATATCAATCAATCAGTAAATAAAAGTCCTGTGTTGAGGGCTCCCAAACCGACTTAAGGAACCTTCAGAGCCCCATCTCCTTTTACCATCCTGCCTTGATTTTATTTTTTATTTATTTAACAGTTTTTTCTATCACTTTATCGTTTCAATCAAAGCGGTTTACATTGTAACTTAAACTTCGTAATGTATATTAAACAGGATCATTTGTAACTTGGATTTTTTTTTCTGAGGCAATTGAGGGTTAAGTGATTTTCCCAAGGCCACAAGGAGTGCTAGTAGGAATCAAACCCTGGTATCTTGGTTCCCAAGCCATATAGCACTTTGGATCTCAGTGATTGGTATTTCATTTTCTACTGATCCTCGCACTGCACCTCCCAGACCTCTTTAAGTGCACCTCCTCCATCATTCACAATCCAGAGGGATTAGGTCCCCATACCCAGCAGTAGCTCGCATCCTTCCAAAGTTCTCAAGTCCCTGAACTCATTGTGGAGTGCATATGCAAAAAAAAAACAAAAAAACAATCAAATCAGATAGATAAATAATGATAATAAATGTATAAAATAAATAGTGGAGGACATTAAACTGGGGACAGAACATCTATTGACCATGCTACTAACACTGAAGGACAGTGCTGCCACCACAGCCTTACCAGGGCTGGCTTAGGGGCACTCAAGGCAGTTGAATATGTGAGTGTGGTAGTGTGGGGTGCAGTGGGAAGGGGTTTTCATTAAAACACTGAACAGACAGCAGTTCAGGAAAACCACAATTAGCCTTTATGATATCCCAACTTGTTAAAGATCAGAAAGCTTAAACACAGGACACACATCAGCCCAGGGAAAACAAAGCTAGATTTTATGTTGTTCCAGCTTGTTAAATCTCCACAAACTGGTTCCCCTGGCCCTTCCTCCATTCCCAGTTAAAGCTCCTACCTCAGAACTCTTTTGTACGGCTTGCCTTGTAAGGACTTCTGGCTTCCTGGACCTCTCTCCCTACTGCAGTCTGCTGGGCTCTTAACCTCTCCCTGTGAGCCATGACCTTCCAACCCTGAACTCTGGACTGCAGACTCTTTTAAAGGAAGCTGTTGATAATGCCATTGGAGAGGGATGGGTAACATTCCATAGACCCTATCACAATGGGGATTCTAACCCTTTTCCTGACACAAATAACCCTGCCTTGAATCATCCCTCTCTGAGTCCATCAACATGACATACACTCTTGAGGGTTTAGTCTACCATTATTTCACCCCTCTTTCTAACACTTATAGGGGTTGACTCTATCCCTTTGACAATCCTTTAAAACATAAGGTCATGTCTTCCCCAAATGCTAGGGTATGTCCACACACATACCACATGTCCTCACAAATACCATGGCCTAAGGCAGTAACCCAATGCTTCACAGAGCCTTGCTCAGATGATCTGGTTGCACCCAAAAGCAGGGGACCCCAACCATGATCCTGCTTCTCATAGATGCCTGTCTATGCCTCAACCAGGTCCTCAAGCAATGTGCATTACTAATAGTTGCCTGGGATCTTCAATCGTTCTTTTGTGACCAGCACAATGTTGGCAGAAAAAAAGGTTTCTGTATGAGAATTCCTGTATAATCCCTCCAAATTGTGTATAACGTACCCTTGCTGCCCTCAGAGCAGTGAATACAGCCCCAGCCAAGCTTTGTGAGAATTTACTGATGTGGAGTGGGAAATCAAGGGCATAGAGAGTTACCCACTTACATGGGACAGCATCCAAACCACACCTTATGGGGATGACTGGAGGGGTAGTCGTGGACCAAATCAATCATCAGTTGCCATCTTTACTGTCCTGGGCCCTCAATGAATGGGCAGGACAGCAAGGCCCACATCAGATTCCGGCCTCATCCCACATATATATGCCACTACTTCCATCTTGCATATCTCAAGGCTCCTTGTAGAACAAAGAGATCCATCTGTTATTTTCCTCCTCCTCACCACCCTCCTTAAACTTTTTACCCAAAGGGAGAAATTTTCCCCATGGGCAGTGGTTGGGGATGAAGGATTGATATAAACTAATTTCCAGATCTAGTATTCCTTAAATGGAATATTTATTTTATTTTATTTATTTAACAGCTTCTTTTATTGTGCTTTATCATTTAGTCAAAGCTGTTTACATTGTAACTTAAACTTGGTAATGTACATTATACAGGGACATTAACAATTTGGATTTTTCTGAGGCAACAGAGGATTAAGTGACTTACCCAAGGAACGCTAGTAGGAATCAAATTCTGGTTTCTTCGCTCGCAAGCTAGTGTTCTAATCATTAGGCTCCTCCTCCACTCCATGACTCTTTTGTGGTGACATCTGACACTGCATCAATCCAAGACTCTCTAACCCACATCAGATGGGCCGCTGCAGATCTCATGACACCTCAAGCCATGTTCACTTAGTCCCAGTTGGACCATGTCAGGATGCATACACCTAGTCATAGTCTCCAAATTGCCAGGTGGTCCCTGATTTTTCTGGTAAGCTTAAAACCACAGTTTACCACAATAGTGCCACCCGGACTAGGGCCATGCAGCCCAGGTGGGACTTTTGCCCTAAGAGCTCTGCCTTCCCGCCATAGAGTTAGGGCAGTGATACTCATTGATTTTTGGCCTGTCAGACCAAAGGGAAGGTTGGCACCATTGTAACACACAGACCTCTCCATAGGTTACCTGATCTAATCTCACAGCTTCATCCTACTACAACACCATACAGACTGTGAAGGGTGGACAAAGCTATGTAAAAAAAGAAAAACCCACATTCCTTCACAGCCTTCAGCTGGGAAGTCACCTATGTGTGGCTGACTCATCCTGCTTATTCATGGAGAAAGTGAGGTTACTTAACTGTATCAGGAGTTCTCCTTGGACAGCAGGATAAGTCAGCCACACAAATCATCCCACCTTCCCTCTAGGATGAACCTACCTACAGCTGGAGAATGGATTGAGGTGGTAAAGGGGTGGGTACTGTGGTGGGATGGCTGGCACACGCTCAGAAGAGTCTTCTGATTCTTCTGAGCTGTTGGAGAGCAATTCCGTCCATGACACTGTCGAATGACATCAACCATGTGTGACTGACTTATCCTGCTGTCCACGGAGAATCCCTATTACAGGTAAGTAACCTCATTTTATGATGTAGTCTTTATCTCTTAGCTTTCACTGGACAATGAAAATTTTTCTTCCTGAACACTTTTAGGTGTATCTTATGGATTTTGGGTTGCTGATCACGAAAACCACCTTGACATTTTCCTATCAGGCACCATATTTTTGCAATTGTCTATTTTTGTGATTTCCTACTCATATGTTGCCTAGTCAGTAAGCTGTTTTGTTTAGTACAGGCATGCCCGAGCATGCACTCAGGCTCACAATGTGCAATGGAAATGCTACTACTCAGCAATGAGTGGGCATGCTTAGTCAGGATGCATGCTGGCAATATAGACTATAAAAGCAGCTTTCATACACAGATGCTATGCATGGCATTGATATCAGTTTGTGTACTTAATAATAGCATTTACATGTAAGTTTCTTGTCTAAACATTGATTTGTCACAGCAGAAATATCTTGTCAATGTAGCAACAGCCGCAATACATTCTGCTACATTTGTGGTGAGTATATGCTTAAGTCTCAAAGACACAGCAGGACTGCACTTATTAAAAAAGCATATGAACTCTACTTCGGTTGTAAAGTTGGCAATTGAGACAAATCCTGAGCTCCTCACATTTACTGTACATGTGCTGTCCATCTCAGAGCTTTGCTCAGTGGTACTTGAACGTCAATGCTGTCTGCAGTTCCAATGATATGACGAGAACGGAGTGATCATATGACGGACTGTTACTTCTGTTTGACCAATGTATCTGGCTTCTCTGCTAAAAATAAGAAATCTATTTAATATCCCAGTCTGCCTTCAGCCATGAGACCAGTGCTGCATCACGATGATATTCTGGTACCGTAGTCACCAGAGACAAGGAGCCTAGATGAGGCAGATGAAGATGCCACAATACATGGGCCAGACATGGAAAATGACATGGATTCAGATTTTGAACCATTTATGTCTGGTGTGCCTCATTTGATAACACAGTCAGAATTGAATTACCTGGTGAGGGACTTAGGTTTGTCAAAAACAACTGCTGAACTAGTTGGTTCTGGATTGCAAGGATGGGGTTTGATGTCATCAGATAAGACAATTTCTGTCTTTCCAAACCACCAAGAAGATATAAAAGATTTCAGAGCGCAGGTTGACGATCTCTCTGCACTGACATTGAGGGGTTGCTCACGGTTTTGGGTTATGAGCATGACCCACAACAATGGTGCCTTTTTATTGATTCATCACTATTAAGCCTGAAAGCTGTCTTGTTACTCAGTGGCAATGTGCACTCTTCAATACCTATTTCCTATGCAGCACATATGAAAGAAACCTACAAAATCATGAAACTTCTTGAAACATACACAGTACAACAACTACAATTGGAACATCTGTGGTGATCTAAACGTAGTGGCACTTCTACTAGGAATGCAGCTCTGGTATAACAAGTACTGTTGTTTCATTTGTGAATGGGACTCCCGTGCTAGAGAGTCTCATTACATTAAAAAGAATTGGCCGCCCATAAGCATTTGGTTCCAGGACAGAAAAATGTGGCACATGAACCACTTGTCGACACAAGTAAGATATTTTTGCCTCCTCTTCATATAAAACTCGCACTGATGAAAAACCTCATGAAAGCAAAGAACAAAGAAGGTGAAGGATTTCAATATTTGAGAGAGATGTTTCCAAGAATAACAGATGCCAAGATTAAGAAGGCATTTTTGTGGGTCCACAAGTCAGCAGGTCATCAGTGACAAACAGTTCGAAGATCTGCTAGCGGGGCCTAAGAAAATTGCATGGAAGACATTCAAAGATGTTGAGAATTTTCTTGGCAAATACAGGGCACGAAACTACATCCAGCTGGTTAACAACATGTCTCAAGCATACAAATCCATGAAGTGCAATATGTCATTGAAGATTCATTTTCTGCATTCACACTTGGACTTCTTCCCGTTAATCTTAGTGCATTCGGAGACGAAGATGGTGAAAGGTTTCACCAGGACATTGCAACAATGGAATAGCGGTATCAGGGCAGCTGGAACCCTTCAATACTGACTGACTATTGTTGAACACTGAGACATAAAGTATCAGATGCTTAGCACAAATGAAAATCAGAAGCAAAACATTTTTATCTCAGGTGAACTAGCGCAATACGACAACATCATTGCGCAATTTTGTTGTCGTTAAGTGTCGTTGAGTCAGTGTCGATTCATGGTGACCCTCTGGATAGTTGAACTAAACTGTATTCGGTCTTCAGTCAGGTGTCTCATTGTTGACAGAGTGGCACCTATAGCTGCTGTTATTGTATCAATCCATCTCTTGCCGGCCTTCCTCTTTTGCATTGACCTTCTACCTTTCCAAGCATTATGTCTTTCTCTAACTTTCTCTCGAAGTATAAAAGTTAAAGTTCTGTCATCTGAGCTTCTAAGGAAAGCTTAGGTTTGATCTTCTCTACTATTGATTGGTTTGTTCTTTGGGCAGTCCATGATATACATAGGGGTATGTTTACTAAAAGCCGCACAATTGCGTGCCGCACAATAGCGCACGGAAACGCGGCACTCAAATGCTCAGAAACGCTCTTAAACGCCCCGCAAAAGTGCGCGTGGGCCCCGCACAATTGCGCGGCGCACCAACGCACCCCGCACAAGTACCCGGCCCGCAAATGTCCGATAGAGGCGTGGAAAGGCATTCTGAGGGCGGAGGAAGGCTCCCGAGGGGCGGAGAGACGGGGTCAATGGGCGGGGAAGGGGAGGGGAGAGGCTCCCCGCACATGATCGGGGACGAATTCACAGGTTAAAAATAGCGCGAGTGAAACACTCACGGTAGAGGGCATTTAAAGGGAAGAGAAACCATTTCGCGTCAGCAATGTACAGGGAAACCTGGGAAACCTGCAGAACGTGAGCAGTGTGATACATGTGCACAGAACAAAAGTGCAAATAAAGATAGAAAAAGACCCAAACAAAAATATTAAAAATAGGAAGGCAGCTGGGGAACCCCGATAATAATGGGCAAACATAAGAAACACACCCAGGAAACCTAAAAAAAATGAAATGAAGGTTGGAAGGGGCTACGGAGGGGAGATCCTTCCGAAAACCATTTCCTTTTTTCTGAGCCTTCCTGGGAGTGTTTGCTATGGTTGCCCATTAATATCACTGTTGCCCAGCTTGGTTATATTTATCCCCAGTTGTGCGTGGTCGGTTGAGGGGTGTATTTGCACTTATGTCACCAGACATGGTGACGGAGCCCACAGTACAAATGTGCAGAGCAGGGTTTTTGACTCTGTTGGTCAGGTTTCCCACCCCCAGGGACTGCACTATCACTGTGGCCACAATGTGGTGCAGCAGACAGAGGCAGTACCTCTAGGACCAGAGAGTCACAGGTTCAAATCCAAGCTGGGGCTCCTGCCAACCCAGTCCCCATATTTTACCCACCACTAAACAGAGATAGTACAGACACTCCTTTATTGCAGAGAACATAAGCATGGTTCACACACCCATTTTGTACCCAACACCGCACACACACCATAACAATGGGCATTACCGACAGCCGAGTCCCCCAAATGCAGTCCTGGAGTGCCACAACGCAATCAGGTCATATGCTTTTCCAAGATACGGACATGCCAGCATGTTGGCGGTAGGGTACAGGTGGTGGAGGGGGCAGTGGCTGCTAGCCACAGAAGACAGTGGCCGAGCCATGTGCAGGCTGGCACGTCCACTGCAACATAGGCCCTGTCGGATGTACAGTCATGGACTTCCCAGGGAATTCAGCACATCTGTGGCAACACAGTGATGCAGTGCACACAGACAGTGTGTGCAGGAACAAAAGGTCACAGGTTCAAAGCCCAGCTGGGGCTACTACCAATCCTGTCCACATATTTTCCCCACAACTAAACCATGTTAGTAAGGGCAATCCTTTATTGCTGGGGACATACGCATTGGTCATATGCCTATCTGTTACACCACCAAGCACAGACACCATGACCAGGGGCATTACCTAGAGCAGAGTCTCACAAATGCAGTCCTGGAGGACCACACACCATTCAGGTTCCATGCTGCCACACATACAAATAACTGTGCTGTATATCTATGCACCACCCCCATGGCATGTAGATGTAGCTCATGCAGATTCATGAGGGACAGCAGGAAACCCCAACCAGTGTATTGCAAACCTGGACTGGATTTGGGAACCTCTGCTGTACAGCAGCAGCCAACAGGGGCAGACACACCCACACCCACAGGCCCCATTGGCCAATGCCTCCTGGAGAGGCAGGACATTGGGCCCTGCGTGCAGCACCCAATACCAGCACTTGCATACCTTAGCAATGTCACCCTACACCTGGGTATATGGTACACAGCTCTCAAACGTTTGCTATGAGTACTGGCAGATAGATATCCCTACGTTACGCACAGTCTGCTCTTTGAGCTCCATCATAACAATCTATCTGATGTCTGCGGTGTGTGTGTCAGGTCTGGCCCCTGACAGTGTTTACCACCCTGGGGAGTGACCCCCAACCGTACTGCATACCATACCCATGCCTGTACTGTGCCCAGGACTGGTGTGGTGGGCAAGGATTCTGAACCCCTCTATAGTAGCACAATGCTGGCATACATGTGGGAGTGTGTGTCTGTCTATACAGTGTGTGTTGGCTGCAAACACTGTCCACAGCCCACACTTCCAGCACTGTTGCCAGTTTTGGCCTGATGATGTGCATAATGAGCAGCAAGGTACCATGGGTATAGCTCAGACAGGGTGGGCTGGCCAGGATGCATCTGCACAGGGCATAGGGCACTGGCAGGGACATTGTAGTGGCCGTCCACCACCTCCACAGACAGGGTGACCTCTGTATGTGCTGCTGGGCTGTCACTCCACCCTGACTGTGCAGTGACGGCAGCATGGCTAGGCACCCCCATAGTGCTTCATAGCATTTCCCTCATGTGATATATATGGGTCACCTGTTGGGGCCTAGTCACTGATGTATCTGCTTGTGTGTGTTGCCATCCCAGTTGTGGGTGCATGCATTTCCAGTGGAACTAACCAGCAGACTGTTCACAGCTGGTATGTGCCCTGCTGGAGTGCCATGCAGTGGCTGATGGCTTGATGCAGGGGAATATCAGATGGTGGTGGGGTGCATCTTAGCATATCCAGGCCTACTGTCTGTCTGATATTGTGCTGTGGGGCTGCTTGGACTGCCCTGTAGGGTGTCTGTTCCCCAACAGGACTGGGGGTTGATGGTCCACTCTACTGCCAACATTGCGGGGGGGGGGGGGGAGGGTGTTGGTGGTATGTGGTACATGGCCCACCTAGGGGTCCGTGGGGGTTCCCCTGACTGAGACATCCAAGGTGTTCCTGCAGAAACTACCTATCTGACAGATTACGACTGTTTTGGAGCTCTGCCATGGCCTCTCTCAGGGTGAGCACAGTTCCCGCACAATGTGACTGTGTGTAGCTACTCTGTGCCAGTTAAACACCCGGTCAGTACCTCCTACCTGGCCAAGGTGCTGTGTGGGTGCACACGGACACGTCCCCCTACCAGGCCGGGGAGCTGTTGGGGTGCATTCCCCATCTTGTGTTCATCTGTGGACAGCTGATTTGCATGTGCAGTGCATCATGGGTATGGGTGGCCTAACCCTATCCTGGTTACCACAGCAGACTGTCTGTGTGGTGACATGCAGGCTCTCTGCAGCCAGCCAGGGGCTTGCTGGCAGCTGTATAGCTGTAGCCCAATGGTTACTTCACTGCCTGTGGAGCCAGAGGTAATGGGTTCAAGCCCACAGTGGGGTTATTTGATAGGGTTGTCCAAAGCTTTTTTTAGATTTAATGTACATATGTTGCTGCCATCAAACACACCCTCAGTGTACTGTACCCATAAGGTCCCTCTGAGGGTGCTTTATAGGGCGCCCTATAGGGCACCTTATGGTTGCTGTCCATATAAGGTGCACTATACATTATCCTGTGATGCAACATATATGGTGCCCTATAGGGGACATTCTAGGGTGCCTTGGCGGACAGTGAACTTTAACATGTGCCTTATGGGCCGCCTTATGTTAACACGCTTTGTGAGTGCGTTTGCTAGTAGTGATAACTGAAATAAAAATAAATTGCCCCCTACAGCACTCATCCCCATAATATGCACTGCCTCAGTGAGCCTTCTTCATTGGGCACTGTGGGGGATTGAACCCCTGATCCCTGCACCATTGGTCAGTGTCTTAATCATTGTGCTGTGGCTCTGGTCCTGTGCTTGGGCATCAGCGCACTGCCTTATGCCGCCCAAACTTAACAGTGCACCGCCTTATGCCGCCCAAGATTAACAGTGCACCTCCTTATGCCGCCCAAAATTAATATGCCTCCTAAAGC
The DNA here is from genome assembly GCA_033557465.1 of Ichthyophis bannanicus. NCBI lineage: Eukaryota > Metazoa > Chordata > Amphibia > Gymnophiona > Ichthyophiidae > Ichthyophis > Ichthyophis bannanicus. The sequence goes on from CM066033.1 coordinate 761,389,352, forward strand.
ACCTTTACCCATTAAAATTAATGCCTCAACCAGCCCTTTTTGTTGCACACAATGGGGAATTGAACCCATGGCAGCTGCACCAGCTGTCAGTGTCTTAACCATTGTACTATGACTCTGCTCCTTTGTGTGTGCATATCAGGGCGCCACTTAGCCTTCCCACACACTATTTTGCACGGCGCACATTAGCGCACCGCGCAAATGTGCGATCGCTTACTCCCGTTTTTTTTCTTTTTTCTGCCTGCCCGCCCACTCCTTATATGGCACAGGCACACTACCGCGGCCCCGCACGTTAGGAATGTTTAGTAAACATGCCCCATAGTATTCATCACCAGTACCATAATTCAAAGGCATCAATTTTCTTCCTGTCTATTTTTTTCACTGTCCAACTTTCACATCCATATGATGCTATTGAAAATACCATATAGTCAAAAAACCAAAGGGGAAATGTGTATTGCAATCAATTGAACCTGGGGAATATATTGCTAATGAAATGACAATTCAACTAATTCATAGCTAGAGAGTATGAATTGCTCAAACCCCTCTGGAGTGGAAAGAAAAGAAGCCTCAGTGCAGGGCTAATGACTAACTAGTGGCAGTGTTTTGCCTACTGGAAAAAAGCACATCGATGTTGCCCTAATGTATCATTCATAGACTTCAGTCCCAGTGTACTTCTTTTACAATTTTTAAATGAATTTAAAAGAACAGGAACACACTTAGCTGTAATCCCAATCATTCTCCAGAACTCAAGGGGATAGAACAGGCTGTAAAACACAAGGTAGACTCGAGTTTTGCTCGTGGACTATCAGAGCTGCATTAGGACATGTCAAACAGCTGAAGAGGTAGGCTGGTTTCTGAGATGTATGGGTTGCTGCCCTGGGGCTTGGGGAGGGGGGATTTTTGGGATGGGGGAGAATTGGGAGTGTGTGACTGTGGGCTCCTTTTTATTGCTGATACTTTTTAGATCTGATGGGCCTTTGTATGTTTGATCTGAGGTGTGCAAGAAATCCCACACTACAGACTGATTGTGTGATTATGGGATTGAGTCCCTCAGATCTGTTTGCTTGTGGGTGAGGTTGGGGAAATAATTGGAAAACAAAAATTGTGTACAGTCTTTGTACTGATTGTTGCACTAGTCTTGATAGTGGTTTGCATATTTTTATAGTGTTTATTATTTCACTATGGGATTTCATTTTCTTTTGTGGATTAATAGAATGAAATTAACGGTAATCAGCTTTCTGATTGTATTTGCCCCATTGCACTATAGGAGCTCTTTGAAAGAGGCAGCATTGCTCGAGTACTAGTAGGGGGCCAATCTGAAATTAATTTGTACAGAGAGGAGGGATACAGTTAATATACCAGCAAAGAGAGAAAAAAACTGAAGTTAGGCATCAGGAACCCACTCCACGAGTCGTTAGGAGAGCTGCAGTATCAAGCCTGGGATCACACAAACATCTGAGGTGCTGTCTTCAGAAGGGGCACATGTGGATAGAAAGGGTAGATGCACCATCACCTTTGAATAAGCTTTATTTCCCCTTAAATAGTATCACAGTCTAAAAGAATCTGGTTACCCAAACAGAAAGCTCTCAGAGTAAATGCAGCCGCTAAGATAAATGGTTCCATAAAAGCAAAAACACGGATTTAATTTGCACAGAGTGATTTAATGGCAAAAGCTTAATAGAACATGTGGAGTGTACAACATTGATTGGACTTATGGAAATGTGTTTTGATGATTTTGTTCATTACAGAGTGTTTGAAGATGAGCTAAGCTATGTTCTCCAGAGTTAAAGCAGGAATCAGCACTTGAATCTACGCAGATTCTTCCCCTTACAGTACCGGACCCAGGCTTGCCTTAAATAAAGACAGAAAGAACAGATTAAAAAAACACATATTTGGCATATGACACAAAGGCACATATCTGGCTTGGCTGCTCTCTAGGCTTCTCTCTCAGGGGCTTTTTCTATGAACAGACTGAAAGAAATTTGTAGGAATGTGCATTTCCATTAGTGCACATTCGATTCGTTAGTGTGTCTTCAAAAATTTAGTATGTGTTAAATTGACTTAACACATGTTAACCTATGAAGTAAAATGTGTTAAGTCAATTAGAGCAGAGAATGTTACAAAGTTCAATATGCATGTTAACATTTTTACTAAAATGGACAACAAAAGGGGACTGCTACTTCTGGAGAGAGATCTTCAATTGTAAGTATTTACTTCTGGGAATTTTTCTAAATCTTGTGGAAAAAGGATTTTTTTGGATTAAAGCTGATTAATTTGTGAACCCAGTAAATTTGTTAAATCAGTCAGGGCCTAGTAGCAGCAAAGAGCTTTCAGTTTAAATTTAAAACACAGCAGAAGGTTTTATGGTTAAATTTAGACCCCAAGACTCCCTCTATACAAGCAAGGGCTGTGGAATTCCCCCTGGAAATTGGTCACATATTACCTTAAGAACATAAGAAAATAAGATATGCCATACTGGGTCAGACCAAAGTCCATCAAGCCCAGTATCCTGTTTCCAACAGTGGCCAATCTAGGTCATAGGTACCTAGCAGTTTCCCCAAAAGACACAGGTTCTGCAATGCTTGTACTGGGTCAAGTATTGATATCCTGGGTCCCTTCTTAATAATGGTTTATGGACCTTTCCTCCAGGAACTTGTCCAAACCTTTTTTAAACCCAGCTACACTAACAGCCTTTACTACATCTTCAGGTAACAAATTCAGGTAACAAACCTTAGAAGCACAAGACAGGATACTGTGTAGCAGCCAGCTTTTCATAGGTCTTCTTTCCCTCCCTCCCTCCCCAAGACCCACCCAACCCTGAAATAATCATAGCTTTATGGGTGCTTAGACATCTTAAAGGAAAGTAGGTGCCATATTCACTCTCAGGTGCAGCTGTTTATCCTCATCGGGCATACATTAAGGACCTGAGATTAATTAAGCTTCAAGTGAACAAAGTACATTAAACCTATTAGGTATAGATTTATTAGTATAAGTATCCCTTCAATAACCCTTAGTAAGTAAAGACCTTAAATATCTAAACACAACTTAAACTAAAATACAGACAGAAGTCCAGCAGCGAGATGAGGGCTTTCCAGTCTTTTGCATTGAGTGTCACATGTATGATTTTCTCCCAGTTGGTGAGGGGTCTTATGTGTGCACTAGGTGCAACAAGCTCTTTGCTCTCGGTGAACGAGTCCGATCTCTGGAGGCTAGAGTAGCTGACTTGGAAAGCAGAGAGGTACATAGATGAGACCTACAGAGATATAGTCCTGAAATCCCACCTCCAGTCTGGCAGCATCCCTGTTGCCATGGAAGAGAGAGATCACGTGACGGGAAAGCACCACCCTGGTGTGGCAGTAAGTGATCCTGTAGCTAGGACCTGAGAATGCTTCTCCAAGGCCATGTGCGCAGGAGGGAAGGGTTAGGACAGCTGTTACAGTTGGTGATTTGATCATTAGGCATGGGTGGCTGGTGGCTGGTGGATGTGATGTCCGCCTGGTAACATGCCTGCCTGGTGCAAAGGTAGCGGACCTCACGTGCCACCTAGACAAGGTCTTAGATAGTGCTGGGGATAGGTCTTCTGTCTTGGTTCATGTCGGTACCAATGGCATAGGAAAATGTGGTAGGGAGGTTCTGGAGGCTAAATTTAGGCTTTTAGGTAGAAAGTTGAAATCCAGAACTTCCAGGGTAGTGTTCTCCGAAATGCTTCCGATTCCACGCGCAGGACCCAAAAGGCAGGCAGAGCTCCGGAGTCTCACTGCGTGGATGAGATGATGGTGCAAGGATGACAGTTTTGGATTTGTTAGGAATTGGGGAACATTCTGGGGAAAGGAGGGGCTCTTCCGAAGGGATGGGCTTCACCTTAACTGGGATGGAACCAGGCTGCTGCATTAACATTTAAAAAGGAGAAAGAGCAGCTTTTAAACTAGATAATAGGGGAGAGCTGATAGTTGACCAAGAGCGCATGGTTTGGAACAATGTATCCTTGAAGGATACTACCAAAAGAATGAAATTAGAGCATATTAGCAGAGAGGTTCCAATAAAGACAAAAGTAGTCCAAATGCCCTTGAGTACGGAGCCGACAGATCTTAAAGATTCTAAATTACCCTTGTCTACTGATAGCCAGATTAATATGAATAAAATATAGTCTCTAAAATGCTTGTATGCAAATGCTAGAAGTCTAAAAAATAAGATGGGAGGGTTAGAATATATAGCACTAAATGACAGGTTAGATATGATTGGTATCTCAAAGACATGGTGGAAGGAGGACAACCAGTGGGACACTGTGATACCTGGGTACAAACTATATCGCAATGAAAGAAATGATCAGATTGGTGGAGGGGTTGCGCTCTATGTTAGAGAGAGCATGGAGTCACAAAGGATTAAAGTTTTGCAGGAAACAAAATTTGCTGTAGAATCACTATGGATTGAAATTCCATGTAAAAAGGTGATGTCAATGGCAGTGGGGTGTACTATCGACCGCCTGGCCAGAATGAACAAATGGATGATGAAATGCTCAATGAAATCAAGGAAGCTAACAAAAGTTACAGAACAGTAATAATAATGGGTGATTTCAATTACCCCGGTATTGACTGGGTCATGGCAGGACATGCTAGGGAGATAAAGATTCTAGATGAAATAAATGATTGCTTCTTGGAGCAGCTGGTTCATGAACCGACTAGAGGGGAAGCCATATTGGACCTAGTCCTTAGTGGAACACCAGATATGGTGCAAGAGATAAGGGTGTTGGGGCCACTTGGCAAGAGTGATCATGGTATTATTGCGTTTAATTTAATTAATGGAGGAGGGATGGTAAGGAAATCCATAGTACTACCTTTTAACTATCGAAAGGGAGACTATGATAAAATGAGGAAAATAGTTTTAAAAAAACTAAAAAGAGCAGTTGCAAAGGTTAAAGATTTACATCAAGCTTGGGTGTTGTTTAAAAATACTATCTAGGAAGCCCAGACCAGACGTATTTCACACTTTAAGAAAAGTGGAAGGAAGTCCAAAAACTGCCTGCATGGTTTAAAGGCGAAGTCAGAGAGGCAGTTGTTGCCAAAAAAGCATCTTTCAGGAAATGGAAAAAAGAGTCAAATGATGAAAACTTGAATCAGCACAAGTACTGGCAAGTTAAATGCAAGGCAGGCAAAGAGAATTTGAGAAGAAGATTGCTGTGGAAGCAAAAATGCATAATAAAGACTTTTTCAAGTAAATATGTAGCAAAAAACCTGTGAGAGAGTCAGTTGGACCATTAGATAATAGAGGGGTAAAAGGGGCACTAAGAGGGGAAAAGGCCATAGTGGAGAGACTGAATAAATTCTTTGCTTCGGTCTTTACTGAAGAAGATGTAGGGATGTTCCGATGCATGAAGTGATATTTAAAGGTGATACTGCAAAATAATTGAATGAAATATCACTACACCGGGAAGATGTATTACAACTATTTGATAAACTGAAGAGTAGCAAATCACCTGGACCGGATTATATAAATCCAACGGTGTTGAAAGAATTGAAATATGAGATTGCAGACCTGCTTTTAGTAATCTGTGAACTATCATTAAAAACTTCTGTAATACCTGAAGATTGGAGGGTGGCCAATGTAACACCAGTTTTTAAAAAGGGTTCCAGGGGTGATCCGGGAAACTACAAACCGGTGAGCCTGATGTCAGTACCAGGAAAAATGGTAGAAACCATAATACTTAACATGTAGATAGTCTTGGCTTAATGGGAGACAGCATGGCTTTAGACAAGGAAGATCTTGTCTTACTAATCTGTTATGTTTTTTTGAAGGTGTGAATAAAGAGATAGACAAAGGTGAGTTGTTTGATATAATGTATCTGGTCTTTCAGAAAGCCTTTGACAAGGTCCCTAAACAAAGACTTTTGGCAAAACTAAAAAGTCATGGGATAGGAGGCAGTGTACTATTGTGGATTAGGAACTGATTAAAAGGTAGAAAGCAGAGGGTAGGGCTAAATGGCCCCTTTTCCCAAGGGAGAAAGGTGAATAGTGGAGTACCCCAGGGATCTGTGCCATGTCCGCTGCTTTTTGACATATTCATATATGACCTGGAAAAGGGAATAACGAGTGAGGTTATCAAATTAACAGATGACACAAAACTATTTTAAGTTGTTAAAACCCATGAGGATTGTGGAAAATTGCAAGAGGATCTTGATAAATTGGAAGATTGGGCATCCAAATAGCAGATGAAATTTAATGTGGACAAGTGCAAAGTTATGAACCTAGGAAAGAAAAAACAAAACTATGGTTACATTAGGAACCACTACCCAGGAAAAAGATTTAAGTGTCATCGTGGATAACATGTTAAAGCCTTCCGCCCAGTGTGCAGTGGCAGCCAAGAGAGCAAATACGATGCTAGGTATCATAAGGAAAAGAATGGAAAATAAAACAAAGGACATTATAATGCCTCTGTATCGTTCCATGGTTCGACCGCACCTTGAATATTCTGTTCAATTCTGGTCTCCGTATCTTAAAAAGGATAAAGTATTATTAGAAAAGGTACAGAGAAGAGCCACCAAAATGGTAAAGGGGATGGAAGGATACCGCTATGAAGAGAGACTAAAAAGGTTAGGGCTCTTCAACCTGGAAAAGAGACAGCTGAGGAGAGATATGAAAGAGATCTATAAATTAATGAATGGAGTGGAATGGGCAAATGTAGATAGATTGTTTATGTCATCAGAATATAGAAGAGTAGGGGACATGCAATGAAGCTACAGGGTAAACTATTTATGACTAATAAGAGAAAATATTTTTTCACTCAACATGTAATCAAACTCGAATTTGTTACCAGAGGATGTAGTAAAAGCTGTCAGTGTAGCTGGGTTTAAAAAAGTTTTGGACAAGTTCCTGGAGGAAAGGTTGCCACCCACCCACTCCCTGGACCTTGAGGGTTAAGGGAGGGGCTGGCCTTGAATGCCCTTGATTGTTAATGTTGTAGTTGTGTTGGTGCTCAAGTGATAAGGCAAGGCAAAGAATATTCCTTTTTCTGAGGTTTATTCCCGCTTTCACAGTTCAAATGCAGCAGACGTCAATGAAATAATATGGTACAAAACAAGGTTGAGAAACTGAACTTAAACAAGGCTTTTTTCACTGCTTGACTGAATTCCATTACTGATCACATTCACCCGTCATGTGATCTCCTTTTCATTAAAGGCATTTCTTCTTGCCAGCTGGTCAATGGCTTTGCTACGTTCTGAGTAGAAACTGCTCTGCTCTTAAGGAACTCTCTGAATTCAGTGAGAAGTAATTCAGCCTGTGTATTTTCTGAGCTAGGCTAAGCAAATCCTCCTTCAGGTAAATGCTTATTTGTATTTCTTATCTCTAGGCAATTATCAGTGCTTTTACTTGGACAACATTTCAGCGTATAAGCATTTCCCTTCCCCCACCTATCTCCACATGGCAGTGCAGGGTAAAACGCTTCAGCTGTGATTAGAGAGTCACTCAGAGTGTTAAAAGGAAAACAGTCAGGCTTTTCTTGACTTAACCAGTTAGTATCAAACTCTCTGCCTTTATCCTGTCTTTCACAATTAAAATTCACTCTCTCTGGCTTTCCACTGTTAAGCTTGCTAGCCGTGCCACTCCCACCAGATACCTTGTGCTTGGGCTTCTTCCAGGGTAATTCCTTATCCCTTTGCCTCCTATTCCAAGGTTCTTCTGGGTCTTTTAAACTCCTGAGCTGCAGCCTTGGGTCTCTCAGTGCCTTAGAATTCCTCTGCTTCCAGAAATCTTTCTTTGCCCCTGAGTCTCCCAGTTCCTGTCTGCTCCTTCTTGGATCACAGCTACTTAGTGATTCTCTCTCCCACGATTCCTATTCCTGGTCATCTGACCTATCCTCGTCCAGGTGCTTGTGTCCTTCTTTCCAATCTCCTTGCTTGTCACGTTGCTTCCCTGGCTTGTCTAACTGTTTCTGTTTTAACAAGCTGGCTGAGTGCTGCACTGCCCGCCTCCTGCTTGGGCGTGCCCAATCAGGGACTTGGCTTCTCACCTGCCTTGAAGTGAGGAGTGGTTCCTGATTAGCTCTGCATTCTTTTTTCCTCTCATCAGAGAAAATCCTGCATTCCCCTGCCGTACCGGCTCTCTCCACCGGATCATTATCAGTTTCTATTGCTTCATAAGAGCCTGCTACATCACAGATCCCCCCCCCTTAAGATATCACGGGCTGGCGTAGGCACGCCCGCACAGCACGTGATTCTATCTATGGGTTCAGTGGTGATGAGCTTCTGTTGGGGCTGTTGTCTGGGAGAGGCTATTGTGGCTATTTGGGCTAAAGCTACTCTCTCATGCCATGGTTTTAACACGTTGACATGGTAAACTTGCCTGCGACCTTTCCTATTCTCCAAGTAAGACACAGGTCCTACAGCTTGTACTACCCGACATGGTCCTTTCCAATTGCTCTCAAATTTTGGTTCTGTCCCAGCCACCATTACAATAACTTTCTCTCCAACATTTAGCTGACGTTGCTTTGTGTTCCTATCGTAATAGGCTTTTTGTTTGGCCTGACTATGCTTCAGGTTATCCACTGCAACTTGTGAAGTCCGCCGTAGCTGCTTCTTTAAGTTTCTCAGGAACTCGGGCACTTCTACTTCCCTGGGATCGGGTTCTACCCACTGTTCTCTCAAAATATCGAGAATGCCTCAGGGAGACCTCCCGTATAGGGTGCTGTTCCTAATGAGGCCTGTTTTCTCTCTCGGCATGCATAAAGAACAAAGGGTAGCATTGTATCCCAATTGTCCATTTCCCCCTCCAAACTCCTACGTAACATCCTTTTAAGAGTCTGGTTTTGTCTCTCGACTAAACCGTTCGTTTGAGGGTGGTATGCTGCTGTCTTGATGTGGTGAATACCAAAGGCATCCCACACTTGTCCTAAGTATTTTGACATGAAGTTGCTCCCCCTGTCGGTGAGAACTTCCTTAGGGAAACCCACTTCACAAAACAACTTAATAAGTTTGTTTGCAATTACTCTGGCAGATATGGTGCGTAGTGGCATGGCCCACGGGAACCTTGTAGCGTGGTCTACCACCACTAAGATATAGCGGAAACCTCGGGGTGTTTTAATCAGAGGTCCGACAATGTCAACACCTATCCTCTGAATGGGATCCTTAATCACTGGTGATGGTATCATGGGGATATCCTTGGGATGGGCTGCTGAAACCCTTTGGCACGTGGGGCAAGCCTCACAGAACTTGGCCATCTCTTTGAAGACACCAGGCCAGTAGAACCTGGATAAGATTTGATCAAGGGTTCCCTGAATGCCTTTGTGCCCCCCAACAGGATGGTCGTGTGCCAACTGTAGCACTATATTTTTAAAGGTCGTTGGCACAACCAACTGCTTTCTACTATCTCCTGTGAAAGGATCTTTACTCTCCCTGTAGAGTATTCCTGCAGTCAGAATAAATCTAGATAAGGTATCTCTAGTAGTCTGAGCCCATTTGAATGCCTGTGTGAGAGCGGGATCCGCTTGCTGCTCATTTGGGAACGTGGGAAACTTATTCATTAGCTCCTCTGGTACCCATGGTAGCTCTTGCCCTGCCCGTACTTCAGACTTGTTCTTAGAGCGAGACTGTTTCTCCTTACGTTTCGCAGATTTAGGCTTCCTGACTTTAGTGTCTGGAGTATCTATCAACGCATCATCAGAGGGGAGAACTTCTCCAAGATCCTCTGGTGTATCTTCTTTCTTTTCTAAGGCTGAGGACTGGGCTCTTGTGGAGACCATTGCACCTTTCACCTGCAACTCTCTTTCCATCTCCCTGAAGAACTGCGGCCAATCCCTGCCTAGAATTACTGCCTGGGGAAGTCCTGGGACAACTGCTAATGGGACAGTCTTTGGTGCACCTAACCCTGCTATGCGTAACTTGTATACTGGGTAGGTAGAAGTTCCTCCATGGATGCACCTTATTTTAACTGAACTCACAGGCTGAATTACCTCCTTGCCCTGCATGGCCTCTATTCTCTGCCAAAACTCTTCAGAGAGCATGCTTAACTCTGCCCCTGAATCCAACAGAGCTTGAGTGGTAATTCCCTGTACTTCAATAGCAAAAAGAAATCCGGGTTTATCATCCATAGGACTGCCCGCTATCAATGCAGTTTTTACAACACACTGTTTTTGCAAATGTCCCTCTTGCCCACATCTGTAACATCTTAGCGTATTCTTAGAGCTTTTCCATAAAGGCATGCACATTTTTACAGGGTCCTCATACACCCTTCCGTCCCTTTCTGATCTGCCATTGCCTGACTCCTGGGAAGTAGTGCCAGCTCTCTGGGCAGATAGCTCTGCCTCTATATATCTCTCAGACAGTGCAACAGCTTCTTGGGAAGTTTTGCAATTCTGCAAGATTAGGAAGGTGCGGATTCCCTGTGGTAGAGCATTCATGTACTGCTCTAAAATCAAAGCATTCAGTATTGACTCCACAGACCTCCCTTCTGGAGTTAACCATTTATCAAGCAAGCTTTGAATCCTATGACATAATGACTTAGGCGTCTCACTCGGCCTCAGTCTCACACTCCTCAAACGTGTGTGGTAGACTAAAGGAGTGAGCCCTAATCTCTCCCTGATTACCTTTTTTACTTCATCATAATTGCCAGCCATGGCAGCAGGCATGGCGCGGTAAGCGGCAATCGCTTCCCCAGTAAGGGATGCTGCCAGTCTTAGCGCCCAGTGCTCCCTAGGCCATGAGCTAAGGCAAGCTACTCTTTCAAAGCTCTCAAGATAGTCATCAACGTCATCTTGATTGGTAAGCTGTCCAAAATTAAACACAGTTCCCGCCTGTAAACCCACAGGTTGTACCGGGCCTATTAAAATGGAACCTGTTGTAGATGATTGTCCAGCGGCTTGCTTCCTCTCTTTCATCCATTCCTCCATGAGAGTGAGTAAAGGTTGCTGCTGTTCACGCATGCTTGCGTTGGCTTTCTCCTGGGCCTCTAACGCAAGGTCTCGCTGGCGCTCCAGCTGCGTCAACATCCATTGAAAAATTTCTTTGGCGTCCATCGCCATCTTGGGATACCTGAAAGAAAATTAAAAAAAAGAGACCCAAGTGCGGAAAACACAGTACACTTTGGCTATCTGCTCTTTTTTTTTTTTTCTCCTCCCTAGTCACCACTAGGCTTCACCCTTGCCCTTGTATCCTGGTTACCCGGGGTGGATACCCTTTACCTGGCTCAGGTGGTATACAAGCACGTCAGGAACAGAAGATCCTGTAGTCCCGCAGTCTCCTTCCTTGTTCTGGGTTGGTCAGCTCTTCGGCTGGGTACCTCCTGGAAGTCAGCTTCTGCAGTGGTTGCTGTAATTATCTCTTGCGCCTGCGCAGTATCCTCAATACTATGCCACTTTGCCACCCACCCACTCCCTTGACCTTGAGGGTTAAGGGAGGGACTGGCCTTGAATGCCCTTGAGGGTTAATGTTGTAGTTGTGTTGGTGCTCAAGTGATAAGGCAAGGCAAAGAATATTTATTTTTCTGAGGTTTATTCCCGCTTTCGCAGTTCAAATGCAGCAGACGTCAATGAAATAAAATGGTACAAAACAAGGTTGAGAAACTGAACTTAAACAAGGCTTTTTTCACTGCTTGACTGAATGTCCATTACTGATCACATTCACCCGTCATGTGATTTCCTTTTCATTAAGGAAACAGAAAACTCTTATACCAGCACTGCTCCTGAATTGCACAGAATATGCTTCCACTTGTTCCCTTCAGATAAGCTCTTTTATCACAGCAAACAGTGAGGTAACTTTGCTATTTTCTTACATACAACACTGGCAAGCAAATCACTTAAATGTCCTTTGGAATCATACACGTAGAGCAATCCATCGGGACTTCCTGTTCAGTAGATGGCAAAGAAATTAAAGGCATTTCTTCTTGCCAACTGGTCAATGGCTTTGCTACGTTCTGAGTAGAAACTGCTCTGCTCTTAAGGAACTCTCTGAATTCAGTGAGAAGTAATTCAGCCTGTGTATTTTCTGAGCTAGGCTGAGCAAATCCTCCTTCAGGTAAATGCTTATTTGTATTTCTTATCTCTAGGCAATTATCAGTGCTTTTACTTGGACAACATTTCAGCATATAAGCATTGCCCTTCCCCCACCTATCTCCACATGGCAGTGCAGGGTAAAACACTTCAGCTGTGATTAGAGAGTCACTCAGAGTGTTAAAAGGAAAACAGTCAGGCTTTTCTTGACTTAACCAGTTAGTATCAAACTCTCTGCCTTTATCCTGTCTTTCACAATTAAAATTCACTCTCTCTGGCTTTCCACTGTTAAGCTTGCTAGCCGTGCCACTCCCACCAGATACCTTGTGCTTGGGCTTCTTCCAGGGTAATTCCTTATCCCTTTGCCTCCTATTCCAAGGTTCTTCTGGGTCTTTTAAACTCCTGAGCTGCAGCCTTGGGTCTCTCAGTGCCTTAGAATTCCTCTGCTTCCAGAAATCTTTCTTTGCCCCTGAGTCTCCCAGTTCCTGTCTGCTCCTTCTTGGATCACAGCTACTTAGTGATTCTCTCTCCCACGATTCCTGTTCCTGGTCATCTGACCTATCCTCGTCCAGGTGCTTGTGTCCTTCTTTCCAATCTCCTTGCTTGTCACGTTGCTTCCTTGGCTTGTCTAACTGTTTCTGTTTTAACAAGCTGGCTGAGTGCTGCACTGCCCGCCTCCTGCTTGGGCATGCCCAATCAGGGACTTGGCTTCTCACCTGCCTTGAAGTGAGGAGTGGTTCCTGATTAGCTCTGCATTCTTTTTTCCTCTCATCAGAGAAAATTCTGCATTCCCCTGCAATACCGGCTCTCTCCACCGGATCACTATCAGTTTCTATTGCTTCATAAGAGCCTGCTACATCACAAGGTCCATAAACCATTATTAAAAGGGACACAGGATATCACTGCTTAACCCAATACAAGCATTGTGGAACCTGTGTCTTTTGGGGAAACTGCTAGGTACTTATGACCTAGATTGGCCACTATTGGAAATAGGAAACTGGGCTTGATGGACTTTGGTCTGACCCAGTATGGCAAATCTTATTTTCTTATGATTGTGCAACTGTAGGACATGAAGAAATTAAGCCCAAAATTCTAGAAAAAAGGCCAAATGAACTGAAAATGAAATTAAAAATTTTGCCTAGTGCACATCCACAGACATTTCGTAGGACAGACAGAATCTCAGCAAAGAGACTTTCCTATCAAACTTCAACCTTACCTTAGGGCAAAGTTATTATCCTTCAGTGTTAAATGATAGGTTACAGCCCTGTAGATATAATAAGATTAACCATCCACTCCAAACAAGCATTACATTTAGGCTTTAGAGAAGAGACTGGAAAGAGCTTTCAGAGGACTGCATCACATGATTTTTTTCTCTGCAACCCCTGCAATCTAATAGCATCTGACATTATTCATTTGTAGATATTTGTATTGTAATGATCAGCTTCTGCAGAGCTGGAAAAGCCAGGGTTCCGGAATAGTGCAGGCTCCCTTGCAGCCTCATAGGCACCCAAGAGGGAACAAGCATAGGGAAAACCCGGCCCGGATCCCCAAAGAGAAGGCCTATACCAGCCCCATTCCTGTTAGGAGGGAACAGATCCACTCCACTCATCCATCTCGGGATTATGATCTGGATGAGTTTCCCTGGCTCACCAGGAACTACTCATTGGGATCGAGAAAGAGGTGGGGAGGGGGAGGGCTCTGGTGGTTTGGCCTAGAAAAAACCCACAGTTCCCAAGCAAAGGAGAGATCTACCCTGACCAAGAGGAGGAGACTATGGAAACCCAGCCCTGTGAAGACATGGAGAATCCTGAACCCATGGAAGTACAAGGGATCAAACACTAAAAGCTCTAGCCCTGTGGCAGGTTCCGTTAGAGGATTAAGTGAACCTGAAGGGAGAAAGGGTGGGGCAGCTGCACAGCTTTCTAACTGGGCAGCTGAGCTTTGTAGTGCATTCTATGAAAGACTTTGTGTTGAACTGAAATGATTTGAGAAGCAGTATGAATTGTTCTCATAATAACTTTATGTTGTTGACTGGAGAGATTGGAGCTAGTACCAGTTTCTAACTCTGCTTGTCCAGTTTCCTCCTGTGAAGGGGAAGGTGTGCTCCAAGCCTAGTGGCTCAAAAAGCCCAGGGGACTGAATTAAGCAAGAGGATTGTGTGTGCACTGTGCATGGATCTTGTGGGACAGTCCGAAGAAGAAGATCCGGCTTGTATCAGCTTGCTGCAGCTACCCAGAGGATTCTTTTTTGCACTACAGTATGCAGCTGCAAAAATACTCAGAGACCCATTTAGCATTTTGGCTAGGGTCTTAGCACATAGCATGCTACTTAAGATGTGGGTTGAACAGCCTTAACATGCACACTAAGGGGGCCTTTAACTATAGTGCATGGCGTAGTTAGTATACCGGTAGGTTCAGAGCATGATAATCACGCACTGAGGCCCACGGTAACTGTGGCTCATGTGTTGGGGTGATAAGTGGTCATGGTGGGCACTGTCAGGTTTGCAGTTCTCATGGGTTCAATTACCCCCACTTCAATAGGTGGAGGTAAGTGCACCCGTGGTAATAGTACCCTGCATAAGGGATTGGTGCAGCGAATTAACAGACGGGAATATGCTGTCCATATCCCCAACAGTTAATATGGCAGCTTAATGCATGTGGATTTTCACATTAGTCAGGCACAAAAAGAGCAAGAGGCTCTTGCTAATCCAACAGGAACGCAACGAGGCAAGAGATATGGATGAACACAGGTGCCTTTATTAAGTCCCCACTTAATAAAGGCACCTGTGTTCATCCATATCTCTTGCCTCGTTGATTTTCACATTAGTCACATGTTAGGTTCAAAACCATAGTGCTCTTTAAAAGAAAACCCTTTAAAATTTAGTACAGAGATCTCATTTCCACAAGAATATTGGAAACATTTTCACATTCACTAGTGGAAACAATTTGCTTCTCCCAAGCCCCATTTCAAGGTACTAAAGCTCAGTGTCAGTATCTTGCAATCTTTTTTTTTTTTTTTAAATTTTTATTTTCATTTTGCAACAAACAAAAGAAACAACACACCAAAGGAGACAAAACAAGTATACAATAAAGAAAAGTAAACCCAATTACCCCCCACCCCCACGCTTCTTCTCTAGCTGATTATGTCAGCATGTGAGCGCTTCCAAACAACAGTGATTATACATCAAAACAATCAAAAGAGTATCTGCGATACAGAATAATCATGGGACAAAGATATATACAAATTTAGACAGTCAGATGAGAGCATTGAGCAGAATGTACATAGTCATTGAGCATCTTCCATTTAGACCGATGATGAGGAGTCTGAGTGGGAGAAGCAAACATACGAGGTATTTGTTCATATTTACTGTAGAGACAGACATGATTCCACCATTCATTGGGGCTCAGCTGGGAGCTATTTTTCCAGTATTTCGTAATTAGGGAAATAGCAATGCCAAGCATAAAGTCCAAAAGGAAGTAAGCCGTTTTTGGAAGAGAGGGGATCCCCGCAGCTGAGCGAAGTCCCACTATCCTCCAAGAAAGGGGCTCTTGAAAGTGCAAAATAGACTGGATACGACCCCAGACCCGACGCCAGTAATACTGTAGTGCGGGGCATTCATACATAACATGAGGTAGTGAACCAATGGCCGCATGGCATGTCCAACAACTATTGCCCTGAGTAGTGTTCCATTTGGCTAATCTGTCAGGAGTGTAAAAACACCGGTGGGCTAGAAAAAAGAGTGTCTGAGTGAGTGAGGCGGATCGGGAGACCCGTGTCACTTTACTCCAGACAAGGCTCCATTGCTCCGGGGTCAAAGTCACATGCAATTCTCTCTCCCATGCTTTCTGCGCTATAGGGGTATCTCTAGTTATAGCATTACATAAGGTTTTGTAAAAATTGGATGCTACACCCGGTGAACTACCGATAGATCGGATAGTCTCCAACCAACCTTGTGTAGGGGAGACCGATGGCGGGAGCACCTTAGCACTCCGAAGGCAATGCTGAAGTTGCACCAACTGAAAGTAGTGTTTCGCTGGGAGACCAAATTCAATTTGCAATTCACTAAAAGTTTTCCAGCGACCTTCATGGAACAACTGACTAGGAATCCAAATGCCCCTAGTGTACCAGGGGCTCCACGCCATCGGCTTATTTTGTATTCGAAATCGAGTATTATACCAAAGTGGGAGCTTGTCTAACGGACAGAGTCGGGAGTCTAAAGAGTGCATAAGAGTAGTAAAGGCACCTAAGGTGTCTAAAAGCATTGGTGGAAAGTGGGAGTCTGATGGGAGAGTCATACCAGGGAGAAAAGTAAGAGGAATCGGTTTGCAAAGGTCCTCTTCTATGTCTAGCCACACAGGTCTACTCGGTACTGGATCTTCCAGCCAGCGAGCGCCTTGTTTGAGAAGAAAAGATTGATGATACTTCAGGAAATCAGGGAATCTGACACCCCCATTTTCCTTATCTGCTTGCAGCTTATGTTTCGCTATCCTAGGTGTCTTGTTTTGCCACAAGTATCTAGTCAGAAGGCCCTCTATATCTTTATATATACGTCGAGGGAAGAGACAGGGCAACATTTCTAAGATATAATTCACTTTCGGAACAATCATCATTTTTATGGTTTCTAATCGACCCCACCAGGTAAGTGTTAAAGGAGTCCAGCGGTGAGTTAGCGCCCGGACTTTAGAGATTAAGTCTTTGGCATTGAAGGAGATAGTGTCTTCCAAAGGAGAACAATAGTGAACCCCAAGGTATTTGACCATGCGAGGTTGCCATAAAAAGGGGAAGGGTTGCATATCTGCCTGATGAAGCAAAGGATTTAATGGAAAGGCTACCGACTTGGTCCAATTTATCTTATAACCGGACAGTTGTGAGTATTTACCAATTTGCTCTAGGACAGCCGGTACTGAGTCTATAGAGACAAAAAGCATAAGGTCATCAGCATACGCTGAAATTTTGATTTCCCTATGGGTGAAGGGGACTCCATGAATCTCCTCCGATTGCCGGATCAGTAAAGCCAAGGGTTCAAGTGCAAGATCGAAGAGAAGTGGAGACAGTGGGCATCCCTGGCGAGTGCCGCGTTGAAGGGGAAAAGGCTGAGACTTTAAAGCATTGGCACATATACTGGCTGTAGGCTGTGCGTACATGGTGCGAAGACAACGAAGAAAACCTTCCCCGAATCCGTACCAGCGGAGGACTGCAAACAGGAAGGGCCACTCTAAGCGATCAAAGGCCTTCTCAGCATCAAGTGAGAAGCCAACAAATGGGCGATCAAGATTAACTGCGGTAGTCAGTACATGGCATAGAGTCCGAGCATTGTCAGCAGTTGATCTACCAGGAATGAAACCGCATTGATCTGGGTGTATTAAGGTAGGCATCCTATCCGAGAGCCGGGTAGAGAGAATGGTGGCAAATATTTTATAGTCCGCGTTTAGGAGGGAAATTGGACGATAATTAGCTGTTAGTTGCGGGTCTCTCCCCTCTTTCTCAAAAACTACTACATTTGCCATTGAAAAGGACCCAGAAGGAGAACCCTCCTCGGCCAGAGCAGAAAAATAAATTTTCAAAACTGGAGCTAAGTCAGCGTGAAAAGTTTTGTAAAATTCAGCAGGGAGACCGTCTGGGCCTGCGGCTCGACCTGAGGCACATTTCTTGATAGCAGAATGAATTTCTGAGACAGTAAATGGTGTGTCCAAGGCCACTCTATCTTCGTCAGATAGGGTCGGTCTTTGTACCCCTGAAAGTAAGCGTTCAAATACATCTGGCTCAAAATCACATTCAGATTGATAAAGCCGGGTATAAAAATCACGAAAGAGTTCTAAGATTTCGGTATCTTTAGTGACCAAGCCCCCCCCGACGGATTACGGAGGGCGGTAACACGTTTGGCTTCTTTTTGACCTTTTAGGGCATTTGCTAATAATTTGCCAGCACGATTATTTTCCCGATAATATAGCCCTTGTTGAGATTCGATATTTTTAACAGCAGCAGTGTACAAAAGCTGATTGTATTGAAAACGCAAGCGTTGTAAACGGAGTAAAATACATGGGTCAGTACGGGACGTGAGAAGACGCTCCCCAGCCTGTATCTGCTGCTCTAGAATCAGTAAATGCTGCTTTCTTTGTTTCCCCTGCCGAATTTGATAGCTAGTTATAGTGGCGCGGATAGATGCTTTAAAACCCTCCCACCAAGCCCAGCTCGCTGTGTCATGGGGTGAGTTAAAATGAAAATAATCTTGGATAGCGGCCTTTATATCAACCTGAAAATCTTTTTGACCCAGTAGGGATCTATCAAAAAACCAAGCTCGGGGAGAATCGTCCCGCGCAGTGACACGTAATGATAAAGATATGGCAGCATGATCTGAAATATGAAGAGGATGAGTCCTAGTCGTGTCTACTTGAGAAATCAGTGCTTTGGAAATGAGAAAGAAATCTATTCTAGATTGGGAGTGATGGGGGGCAGAAAAGAAAGTGAACTCTAAGTCGGAGGGGTGAAGCAGCCTCCATATATCTACCAGCGCAAGATCTTGCATCAGAGCTGTAAGGGTAGCAAGACTCTTGGGTGGACTACTCGTTCTAGGCGGCTGTCTATCTATCAGAGGGTCTAACACTTGATTAAAATCACCACCAAGTATTAATGGAGTATTGGCAGAGGCCTGTGCCAACTGCGCAATACTTGCATAGTAAGCAGGGTTGTCCACATTCGGGGCATAAATGCAAATACATGTAAATTCACTATCTCCAACCTTAAGATGTACGCGGGCCCATCTACCCTCCTTGTCAGCGCTAGTATCAATTACAGTAGCTTGCAAAGATTTCTTAACCAAAATGGCTACCCCGCACCGTTTGGAAACGGCGGGAGAATAGGCAGCCACCAGGTAAGGCTTAACATTGAGTTTCAGTGTTTCAGCAGAGTTTAAGTGCGTTTCCTGAAGAAACGCTAAATCAGCATGCTCATGGCTAAGATAGCTAAGGATTTTCTTTCTCTTGATTGGACTATTAATGCCCTTTACGTTGAGTGATAAGATTTTACATAAAGCCATTCAGACAAGTTAAAAATTCTGAGCATGATAGCGCACATAATTTCACAATGTCCCTCATATTGACTGTATCTGGCTGTACATATGGCATAAAAGAAGATAAGCTTAGATAAGACAATGAAGCGCCCCACATTAAAAAAGAAAAACCGCAGCGCGCGGTAGAGAAGAAGCAGAACCCCAAAAATTACTGGCGACCATGTGTCTGCGGGGAGAAGCCCCAGAGAAGGCCAAAATTGAAAAAACACATAACCTGTAGGACTGTGCGTGCTCCGAATCCGACCGAGGCACACATCATGGAGGGATAGGAGACCACAAAACAAAAGTCATAGAAAGAAAGAAAGAAAGTCCAGGCAGTCTCTGTGCTGAACTATGACCGCCGCATCGGGCCCTTCAAAATGGCGGACAGAGCCGGTAAATAAAAGTCCAAGTCGTTGGATTAGCGCATCTGCTCTGCTTCTTTGGAGTCTAAAAATGTTGATAGTAGATCAGGATCTTCGAATGTCCTGGTTTGGTTGTGGAGAGTCACTCGGAGCTTCGCGGGATACAACAGGCCAAAGCGAGCCTGTAGCTGTTGAAGTCGAGGGCGAAAAGCAAGGAGTTTCTTCCGTCGGTCGACTGTAGGCTTTGCCAAATCAGGGAAGAAGGAGACTTTGTGACCTTCAAATTCCAAATGATGGTTCGCCCGGGCAGCATTTAAAATTTGTTCCACTTGTTGATATCGTAGCAAGCGAAAGATAATAGGCCGGGGGGTCGTTCGGTTGAGCGCCATGTGGGTAGGAACACGGTGTGCTCGATCGATTTCCAGTTCTTTATGAAAGGTGATCTTCAGCAAGGAGGGAAGAGTTTTGAGCAGGAATTCTCTCATATCTCCCGCTTCCACCCCCTCCGGTATTCCAATGAGCCTCACATTGTTGCGACGGGCTCGATTATTGCTATCTTCTAACTCCTTTTGAAGATTCTGTATCTGGCGCTCAGCCTTGTCCAGTGTGCCCAAGCGCACCGCGTGCGAGTCGAGGACCCCCGCCATATTGTCCTGCCGTAATGAGAGACTTTCAAGTCGGTCCTGGAGCACTCCAAAGTCTTCTCGCATGGCTCTAAGTGCTTCTCCATTGGACTGCACCAATTCCTTCACGCCGCGTATTTCCTCTAAAATCTCCAGGTGCATTTCGGGGTTCTCCCGAAATGGAACCATCTTCTGTGGGGAGGACACCTCTGTTTTGGAGCGTTTTCCGTGAGAAGAAGAAGGAGACCCGAAGTCCAAGCGCGCTGGTTTATGGGCTGCCATCCCCCCGAGGTACCCCGGTCAGCCCGGAGCGAAATAGTAAGTTTGTATAGGTATTATGTCAGGATTCTAAGTAGGCCTCTCGGGAGCTTCAGCGCGAAGCGTCTTACCCGCTGGACATCAGGCTCCGCCCCCCTGTATCTTGCAATCTTAATTTGGGAAAGTACATCTGCGTGTCTATAGTTTTGCATTTAGTGTTTAATCTGAACTCAGAAGAAGCAATTTTATAACAGGATATTAAAAAAAATGTTCAAAATGAGTCTATTTTTGCCTATTTTATGAAGACAATTTACTATAGGTGCTTATATACCTCTATAAAATAGGCTGCCAGGACTATTTCCAGCAGCAAAACTGCTCTTACACAAAGCTACGCTTGTTCCATGGAAGGTGTAGGTGAGAGTGAATACTTGCATATTTTGTGAGGTACACACTCTGCCCTGCTTTGTTGTACTATGCCCCTTGGTTGCCTACATGTATGTCATGGGAAGGTAGGCTCTATATTTCTGTGCTCCTACTATTAACGCATGTGTACCCTCACACAATTATATTTGAGTCATTTTCTACATGTAAAACATGCTTTCAATGTAGAAAATACATTATGAAATACCCCCCCCCCTGTTTGTTTTCATTTTAGACTTTACTTATCTCAACAACTTATGCATTTAGTCTTTTTAGATATGACATAGAAATATTCAGGAACCCCTTAAATAGGAACGATAAGGGGCTAATTCTAGGCAGTAATCTTTACACAAGTATTTCATTTCATTTCATTTATAAAAACTTAATATACCGCCCCTAGTGGGAACAACAGAGCGGTTTACAATAAAATCAATAAAAGCATAAAACATTTAAAAAAAATAGAAAGGAATACCAATGCAAAAATAAGAAAAAAAAAGACACAACCTCCCAACAGCAGGGATCTAGAAAAGCAACAATGATGGAGACACACAGCAACTAAAAACAGACCAACTTTGAGAATTATGGGGGTCAGGTGGAAGGTCAAAAGCTGTGCGAAACAGGTAAGTCTTGAGCCTTGCTTTGAAGTTGTGAAAAGAGGGTTCCAACCTGAAGAATGAGGGAAGAGTTTTCCACAGGAGGGGACACAGAAAATAAAAAGCAGAGTGAAGAGTAGATTCTAAGTGAGCCTAGGAAGGGGATGGAAGAAGCAAATGGTTTGTATGAATAGAATGGAGGGAACGTTGAGAAACATGAGAAATGAGAGAGGAGGAAAGATAATGAGGGGAACCAGTGTGAAATATTTTATAAACTTTGGTTAATATTTTGTAATAGATGCATTGTGGAACTGGTAACCAATGTAGATGAATAAGCAGAGGAGTGATGTGATCATGACGGAAGACGTGAAATAGCAATCTGTCAGGAGAATGTTGAACAAGCTGCAAGCATTTTAAAGTGGATTGGGGGAGACCAGCCAGAGCAGAATTACAATAATTGAGACAAGATAGTACCAGGGAGAAAGTAAGGATAGTTAGAGCAGGAATAGGCAGAAAAGATCGAACAGTCCAAATACGGTGCAGAAAATAAAGGGATCATTGAACGACTTGAGTGATGTGTTCCTGGAAGGTGAGGGACAAAACCTGGATTACTCCAAGGTAACAGAATGAAGAGATAAAGGTAATAGGGGAATCGGCAAGGACAGAAGAGGCAGATGGTGTGAAGTAGTAGCAGTATGTTGTCAGCATAAAGATAGATGGAAATGCCAAATTGTTGAATCAGCAGTGCAAGGGAAGCAAGAAAAATGTTAAAGAGCAAGGGAGCAAACACCAAACCATGTGGAATCCCTCAAGAGAGAGGACGAAGTGAGGAAGAGAGGGGGCCCGTAGTAACCTTAAAAGAGCGCTATAAGAGAAAAGAGCTAAACTAACTATGTACAGTACCCCGAAGACTAGTATCATAAAGTCATGAAAGTAGGAGATCATGATTAACAAGGTTGAAGGCCGAGGATAGATCAAGAGAAACTGCTATGGTGACATTCCCAGAATCCAAGGACCGATGAATTTCGCTGAGTAGTGAAAGAAGAATATAATCTGTAGAATGACCAGGACAAAAAACAGCTTGGCGGGGATGCAGAGTATTGGTAGATTCAAGGTGAGTAGAGATCTGTTGGAAAACTAATCTTTCAAGGAGTTTAGAAAAGAAAGGCAAGTTAGAGATAGGCCAACAAATGGTGGGAACAGAGGAATCCAGGGATGGTTTCTTTAAAAGGAGTTGCATAATGGCTTGCTTCCAGAAGGCTTGGACGTGACCAGATGACAGACTATTGTTGATGATAGAAAGAGAAATAGGGTGAAGAGCAAGAGAAGGCACATGTAGTTTTCCGAAAGGTAGAGAGATGCTTGGAGAAAGCAATAGCAGTCACTGGATTGAATGTGTCCCACCTATGAGAGAGGGATAATAGAAGGGAAACAGGTGAATATGGAGAAGTGGGTGAGTTGAATGAAGGGATTGATGGAAAATTCTGTTGAAGATTTACAATCTTGTCATGAAAGAATGTGGCAAATTCTGAGGAGGTCAGAGAATTTGAAGGGACAGTAACCTGAGAGGAAGATGTTGATAAGGAAGAAAGAATGGAACAGAAACATTTGGGTTGTAAAGATGAATTAGCAATCACGGAGGAGAAGTAATCCTGTTTAGCAGAAGAAATCATATGACTACATAACCTATGAGATTGACAGAAGGAGTAAAGGTCATTGGGAGATTTGAACAGTGTCCAATGGCATTTGGCATGGCACCATCCAAAGACCTGGGTGAAACCATGGCTGCTGCGGATGAGTCCTGGCACAGAGCAGATGGAGAGGGGCCAGATGGTCAAGAGTGGAATGTAAAGTAGAGTACCAAAGATGGGCCTAATTGTCGACAGGCAGAGAACTGAAATGGGATGGAAAGAGAGTATCGGAGGGTGGAAAAGATGCAAGAGTGTCAGGAGTAATTTGACGTGAGTAGGTCATAGGTTGAAGGTCAGTAGATCTGTCAGCCAGAATGGTGGTAGAGATAGAAAAGAGGAATGAAAAGAGACAGTGATCAGTCCAAGGAAGAGGAGATGATGTAAGTTGTGTGGGAGGTGCATTAATAGTGGAAGCAGACATAATTAGGGCAAGAGTATAACCAGAAGAATGAGTCAGAATAGAGACATATTACCTAAGCTGAAGATTGGATAAGTGAAGTAAGAAAGACTTATCACAGGATTTAGAAGGGAGATCGACATGCATGTTGAAATCATCTAGAATATAAAGACTGGAAAAGGTAACAGTACTCTCAGTAATGGTCAGCAACATAGAGTCCCAATTAAAGATGGATACTGAGGGAGGGTAATATAGTAGCATAAAATGAGATTCTGGGTGTGTCATGAGGCAGAGTAACATAGAATCTGGGTAATGCATGGTTGAAGAGTGTATTGCTGAAATCGGGAGAGGAGCGATAAATGGCTGCAATACCCCCTCCTGCGCACACTGAACATGGAGTGGAGGAGAATGCATATCCATCGGGGAGGCAGGAAGGCAACAAGGGCTCCTCACCATGTTTCAGCCAAGTTTCTGTTAGAAAGATAAGGGCCAGGACATGTCTGGCAATAAGATCATGGAGAAGAGTGGTTTTCAAACGGAAGACCTATAATTAATTAAACCACAGCGAAGTGAGCGGGGGGAAAGAGGAGCAGCAGATGAAAGTGGGAAGGAAGGAATAGACGTCTGAATATGGAGACAGTAAATTAAGGTTGCTTAAAACCCTCAAACCAGAGGGCCTGTGAGGATGTGGGGCATGATCACTTCAGCGGATAGGAATAGTACTCCTGGCCAAGAAGAAGAGTAGGAGAAGGACAGCCAGTTTCCTTGACCAAGAATAGCTACATGTGTACTCGTGCACCCAGACTCGGGGCACACATGCAGGAGTGGGCAAAGTAGGAGAGTACCTGGCTGATGGGATGTTATCGATGTCACCCCCCAAGTCACTCCAAGGAGCTTGCCCAAGGAGCAAGACCTGCTCTTTCAGTGCGCGCCAGTGCGGCGCGGAACGCCATGATGATATCGGTAAAATAGGGCAACGTGATTGATGACCTTGTTGGCATCGGTTAGTGACAGAGGCTGCCATCGACATCAGCAGACAGGCAAAGTAGGTGGAAAGTAGTTCAGCCAGGCAGATGAGCACTGAAAGCCACAAAAATTAAACAGAGGAGCACTGGAAACAGAGACAAGCAGGCAAAACAGAGCAAGTACTGGTTAGGTTTGTTGCAGTTGAGTATTCAGGAAAGTCTAGCTGGTGAAAATATAACCAACTAGATTCATGGGCATGTTTGCTACTACTAGTACTACTACTACTACTTATCATTAATATAGTGCTACAGGGAGTATGCAACGCTGTACAGAGGCATGTAAGAGACAGTCCCTGTTCCTAACAACTTACAGTCTATTCAAGACAAACAACGCGACTGGGGATTAGGATATATCTAGGGGAATGGTAAGGGAACACATAGGCGGTGAACCATAGACTAGGTGGATCAGGATCTAAAAGCAGTCTCAAAAAAGTGAAGGCCCGATATTTGAAAGACATTTACATGATTTACAGACCTGTAAACCATGTAAATGCCACTGAATGATACATTCAACTGCACTAGCACAGGCACTGTCTCCCCAAACCTCCCCCCCCCCCAACAGGGTTAACCACTTAGCATTGGGGCATGTCTTGGGTATTCGGGGAAGGAGCACAGGTGGTAACAGTCACTAACCAGGTGGTGGCAATATTGCACTGCTACCCGGTTAGCAACTTGCGGGTAAAACTGGGCGAAGCAAAAGTTGGCCTAGTTTTACCCATGGGAGCTATATGGGCAGTGGTGCAATATCACAGCTACCCAGTTAGCTTCTATGACTCTGACGCATGTGCCGTGATACTGGATATTCAATGTTGGGATCACATATGACCCTGGCATTGAATTTCCAAGGTTAGAGGTCAGCGGGGATGGCTATGCACTGTAGCGACGTATAGCTGGCTCAATTCAATATCGGGCCCTGAGTTTTTAGCCTGGATTTGAACAGGGCCACATATGGAGCCTGATACACTGACTTAGGTAGTTTGTTCCAGGTATAAGGAGCAGCAAGGTAGAAAGATGAAAGTCTGGAGTTGGCAGTGGAAGAGAAGGGCACATACGAGTTGTGACAAAAAAGAAACAAGACTGTTCCATAAATGTTTTATTACAAAATCTACAGAGAAATTATGCATTGTCCCTTTCAGAGTAATCCCCCCCCCCCCCCCAGAGTTAATGCACTTCTGCATTCGTTTCTGCCACTTATGGAAGCACTCGGTAAAGTCCTTGAGGTCCCTCAGCTCCCTCACAGTGGCCTTGATCTCTTCTACAGAGGCGAAATGAGTTCCTTTGAGCACAGTCTGGGGAAGAGCCAGAAGTCACATGGTGTGAGATCTGGGGAATAAGGAGGCTGGTCAAGAGCTGTGATCTTTTTGCTGGCCAAGAACTGCCTCACTCTGAGCACGGTGTGTGTGGGTGCATTGTCGTGGTGGAGCAGCCATGACTTGTCTCTCCACAGAGCCCACCTGTTGCGCCAAACCCGGTCATGGAGACGATTGAGGACCTGCTGGTAGAAGTGCTGGTTGACTTTCTCAGCCTCAGGCACAAACTCATGATGGACCAAACCCTTCTGGTTGAAGAATGCGATCAGCATGACCTTCATCCTTGATTTGGACATGCGCGCCTTCTTGGGTCTGGGTGCAAGTAGAGTCTTCCACTGCAGGCTCTGTCTCTTGCTTTCAGGGTCATACTGGAAGACCCAAGTCTCGTCTCCTGTGATAACTCGGCCAACAAACTCTAGATCTTCTCTAGCAAGTATTGACAAACATTGACCTGGTGCTCCTTCTGGTCGTCCGATAAAAGCTTGGCACCATCTTGCCTCACACCTTCCTCATCCCCAGCTCCTGCACCAAGATGGTCTGCACTGACTCCCTGTTCATGCTGAGCTCCTTATCTATCATCCGCACCTTCAATCTGCGATCACTCCACACCAGCTGGTTCACTCTGTCATTGTTCTCAGCCGTTTTTGTCGTGGAAGGCCGTCCTGACTTGGGGTCATCCTCCACCTCCTCGTGGCCAGTCTTGAAGTGTTTGTGCCACCCGAAGACTGGCGGCCTAACATTGCATCTTCTCCATAGGCCTTTTGGAGAAGTTGGAGACACTCAGTTGGGCCTTCTCCAACTTAACCAGAAATTTCAGGTTGATTCTTTGCTCCATATTTCTGCCACCTCCAGTTGTGTGACAAAGCGATGGAGCAGTGTGCTCCAAAAAAACCTGAAAAAGAAAAACAGAGTGAGAGAGATGAAAAATATTATAGCAGAATAGTGGTTAGATGTTGCACAACACAATGACATAAGCGGTTAGCCAATTGGCATTGAGTCATGGGCATGGCTGCCACAGTCTCGTTTCGTTTTTGTCACATCTCGTATAGAAGGGATCTGCCAGAAAAGCAGAGTTCCTGAGGAGCAGATTAGGGAGAGATAAGAATGAGAAGAGGCTGAATGTACTTGTAGAGCAGTAGTAGAAGTTTAAATGGGATGCGGAAACTGATAGGGAGCCAATGAAGTGATTTGAGAAGAGGGTTGACGTGAGTATAGCAACACTAATGAAGCTTAACTGTACAGCTGAATTTTGAACAGATTGAAGAGAGGAAAATGATCCAGAGGAAGACCAGCGAAGAGGAGGTTGACTAGACAGAAGGTGACTAGAGAATGAATAAGGGTCTTAATAGTGTGTTCAGAAAGGAAGGGATGAATTTTGCCAATATTATAGAGGAACTGCAGGTTTTAGCTATCTGTTGGATGTGTATGGAGAAGGAGAGGGAGGAGTCAAAGATGACCCCATGGTTGTGAACCAAGGAGTGGAGTGTTATCCACAGAAATAGAGAAAGGAGGAAGGGTGAAGTGCACTTAGGGAAAAGATAAGCTGAGTTTTGGCCATGTTCATTTTCAGATGGCAGTGAGACATCCAGGCACTAATGTCAGATAAGCAGGCAGAGATCCAAGTCTGGATTCCTGAAGAGATGTCAGGTGCAGAGAGGTAGATCTGAGAGTCATCAGCATAGAGATAGCACTGAAAAGTATGGGAAGAGATGAGTGCACTAAGGGGCTGAGTGTAGAGAGAAAAAAGGAGAGGTCGCAAGAGTCCTGGGGTATACCGACTGACAGCAGGATGGCAGTAGAGGACGATCCACCAGAACATAAACTAGGGGGCATGTTTACTAAACTGCGGTAGTGGACTCCATGCGATATCGGAGCTGCGGCACCATTGATTTCAGTGGGGCCATGGCTCCGATATTGCACAGAGTCTGCTACTGAAGTTCAGTAAACATGCCCCTAAAAGTCCAATGGGAGAGATAGGAAGAAAACTAGGATAGGACAGAGCTCCTAAATGCAGGCAAGGACAGGATATCAAGGAGAAAGTAGTGATCAACACTGTCAAAAGCAACAGAAAGGTCAAGAAGGATGAGGACTGAGTAAAGGCCCTTGGATTTGGTGATGGACAAGTCATTGTCAAGAGCTGTCTTGGCAGAATGTAGAGGGCAAAAGCCAGATTGGTTTACTACTACTACTTATTTATACATTGTAACAAAGCATGTAATATACAGTCCCTGCTCAACAGAGCTCACAATCTATGCAAGACAGACAAATACAACAAACAAGGAATTAGAGTAGAAACTACGGAAATGGTTATAATGCACATGACATTTATAATGTGTGATGTTTTTTGCACATGACATTCAGTGAATGCAAACCACTATTCAGTAAACATGCCCTTAATGTTCATTAACCTTCAAATTAATTCATGTGCAATTGATTTGCATGTGTGAAAAGTTTGATTTTTTTTTACCTGTGCACTTCCTTAATTGAGACAGCTTTTTGGAGTCCTACTTTAATGGATAAAATCAACTGAATAGCACCAAATATTAGCCTTCCTCCTCCTAAAGAGATATGCGGCAAGACAACCCTGTGTTTTTAAACTAAATGATGTATGTGGTTAGATTCAAAGATAATGCATAAATCATACTGAGTATTGTTCCCAGTATCCCTTACCAAGCATGGAGGCCATTAGGATCCTGGACAATTCTTTTCACACAACTTATGTCATCATAAATGTTAGAGTTCAGCAGGGCTGAAAAATGTAAAGAGATTTCTATGATTACTTTCTATTTGCATTATGGCAATATATCAGAGAATGGTAGAAGAACACAGCTAGTCCATCCAGTCTGCCCAGTTACTTATGTTCATACTATCAGGGATATAGCACAACTGTCAGCCAGAGACTGTGTACCGGGGAAACAAGAGAAGCAACCACCACAAACACAACACAACCATGGAGGCTGAGAAGGACAAAGAAAAACCTTTTATCTAAAAGCTTAAGCTAAAATCAGATCAAAACCAGTCCAAATATGTCAAAATATCAATCCATATGTTACAGAGTTAATTCTGTACCATATGGGATGCATCATTCAACTGCTATCTGGATAAGTTATATAGTTCATATGAATTTGCCCGTACTGCCCTGACCTAAAGAAGGAGGTTTTAATCGCTGAAAGGCAGTCAAAAAATGTATTAAGAGAGCAGCAGAAGAACAGAGAGGTGCTCGCCGGAGGACTAGGAGGAGGGTATGAGCCCCGTAGTATTCTCTCCCAGTCCTGCTGATATCATCAGTGCAGGGTCGATTGAATATAAGTGCCAGTGTCTGTATGTACCACACAGCCACCAGTGCACAGCCACTGAGGTCATGGCCCAAAGGGCTGTGACCTAAGGGGCAGATCATGCCCCTTTGGAGACAGGGCCGGCCCATCCATTGTTGTTTGCACAGGGCCCCGCGCTTTAGGGGACCCTGCGCCAACAACATCCAGCATTGAATGGCAGGCAGGGTGGCTTTAGAAGGAGCTGGAAAGGCCCCAGCTCACCTCTAACAGTTTCCAAAGTGAAGCACGTCTTTTTCCTTCACTTCGGCAGCTGTACTGAAGTTTAGAACACTGCTGTGCTGAGCGCCAGAAAATAGGAAGTCCCCTTTGACCTCAGTGTGGCAGCTTGTGTTCTAAACTTCAGTACAGCTGCAAAAGTGAAGGAAAAAGATGCACTTCACTTCGGCAACTGTTAGAGGTGAACTGGGGCCTCTCCGTTTCCCACTAAAGCATTTTAGATAGCCGTGGGGCTCTTCTGGAGGGGAGGAGGGGGGGGGGCTTGGACTGGAAATGGGCTGAGTGAGGGGGCTTGAACTGGAAATAGCTGAACGTGAGGGGGGCTTGGACTGGAAATGGGATGACTGGAGGGGGGCTAGGACTGGAAATAGGCTGATGGAGGGGCTGGATAGGACTGGACATGGGCTGTTGGGGGGCTAGGATTGGCAATGGGCTGATGGTGAGGCTAGAAAAGGACTGGAAATGGGCTGATGGGGGGCTGGGATTTGAAATGAGCTGTTGGAGGGGCTAGGATAGGACTGGAAATGGGCTGTGGGGTGACTTGGATTGAAATGGACTCATGAAGGGACTAGGACTGGATATAGGCTCATAAGGAGGCTTGGATTGGAAATGGCCTGAGTGGGGTGGGGGAGCTAGGTCTGGAAATGGGTTGATGGTGGAGCTAAGAAAGGACTGGAAATGGGCTGATTGGGGGATGGGACTGGAAATGAGCTGATGGAGGGGTTAGGATATGACTGGAAATGGATGGGGGAGCTAGGACTGGAAATGGGCTGATGGGAGGCTAGGGTTGGAAATGGGCTGATGGGGGGGCTTGGATAGGACTGGAAATGGATGGGGGAACTAGGACTGGAAATGGGCTGATGGTGGGACTAGGCTAGGACTGGAATGGGCTGATTGGGTGGGTTTGGATTGTAAATGGGCTGATGGGGGCTAGGATAGGACTGGAAATGGATAGGGGAGCTAGGACTGGAAATGGGCTGATAGAGAGGCTAGGATAGGATTGTAAATGGGCTGATGGGGGTTAGGATTGGAAATGTGCTGATACAGGGACTAGAAGGGAGCGGATGCTGGGTGGGGCTGGAACTAGATGGGAGCTGATGTTGGGGGAGGACTAGAATGGGATGGGGTTGGGAGAGTGAAATGGAGAGGGGAAAAATATTTTGAGTGGGAGGGAAGAAAAATCTACGATTGGCCAGGTATTGGGAGAGTAAGTGGAGATTGAGGATGGAGAGTTAAAATTTGAGTGGATGAAAAAGGAATAAAGAAAGAGATGGAAGAAAGAGCAAAAGGAGAAAGATCAGTATGCTAAAGCAGATATAGAGAGAGAATGGAAAAAAAACTAGAAGAGAGAAGAAAGGACAAATGGACAGCAGACAATGGAGAAATAGCAGAAGATAAGAAGAAACCAGAAGAAAGTGACTGGAGCAATTGCAACTGAAAAATAAAATGCACAAACCAAAAAAGGTAGAAAAATACTTTTTTATTTTGAATTTATTAATTGGAATATGTCAGCTCTGGGAAATGTGCACCTTTAGCGTCTACATTTTGTTTAGTACAAGTGGAAATTAATTTATAGTTTTATTTCTGCACTGTTGTTATACATTGGCTTTTGGGGTTCCCAGTTTAATTATTGCCTTACTATTTCTAAATTGTGATCCCTTGTTCTTTGGTGATGGTCTATGTTCTGCATGTGTAACCGAGCTGAGATATTCTGTTCATATAGTTTCTATTTGACAGTGCCACTTGTTCTCTTTCCCCAGTAGAAGATGTATTGGAATTCTCTGAGATGTATTGGTATAATATTTGTAGTGTTGCCTTTTGATAGGTAGGTTTTGGTGCTTTGTGAGTCCTGGTAGTGCTGTTATGATACAGCGGGTTTGCTATGGGTTCTAAATGGGCAGTGTTTGTAGTACTTCCTAATATACCTGGTGGTTGGCACTGGAGTATAGTAATGTAGAAATCTTTTAGTCTTTCTTTATCCAGACATTCATTAAGAGGCATGTTTACTAAAAGT
The DNA here is from genome assembly GCA_033557465.1 of Ichthyophis bannanicus. Taxonomy (NCBI): domain Eukaryota; kingdom Metazoa; phylum Chordata; class Amphibia; order Gymnophiona; family Ichthyophiidae; genus Ichthyophis; species Ichthyophis bannanicus. The sequence goes on from CM066033.1 coordinate 761,420,620, forward strand.
TAGTAAATGTTAACATTATTCAAATATTTATGCAAATGAGACCCCTTATGCAAATAAGGCCCCACACCAAATCTCCGCACATGGCCCCAAACCCCCCATGGACCGCCTCTGTTTGGCGACCCTTTGCAGCAACTCCGAGCTTTTGGAGTAGTTAGTGCTGGCTGGATTGTGGACCCTGCTTTTGCTTTTTCAGACTGGGGTGAGTTCGGACATTTTCTTCTCGCTTTATTGTTTTTCTCTGCTTTTATGGTGTCTAAGAAGAGGAAGGGGAAAGGTTCTAAAACCCCTTCCTCGGCTAAAGGACCAATGGACAAGTGTGTAACTCTGGTGTCACAGATAGGGGCTGGCCCAACCCCAATTATGACACATCCTCTCCCCTCTGGAGTATCTTTGAGCTTCGGGGGCTCTGTGACTTCCTTTTCCTCGGGTAATTTGAGTTCTTCCTTGTTTGGGCATGATCCTACCTGCTCCATACCCAGTGGATTGATGGGACAATGGGAATGGATTCTGCCCCAATGAATATGGACAATCTGATAGGGATACCTATCCCTACTCCAGTTTCTTCACCAGACTTTGGGACTGCTTCAGGTGAACTTTCTCCTCCAGAAAATATTTTCTTATTAAACATTTGGAAAACTTCACTGGAACTAAAAATATGTTGAAGGGTTCTATTGTTCAACTTTGTCATTTTTCAATGCATCTAGACCAGAAGATGCAGGGGACAGATTTGGCCTTGAAAAATTTGGCGGACAATGTTAAAAGTTGAGATATGAGTTCTAACTTTACAATCTGCTGGAGCTTCTACAATTAAAGATAGTTGTGTATTGCATTCTAAGTTAGACGCTTTGGAAAATCGCTTTCATTCTCATAATTTACGATTGTTTAAATTTTCCATCTATTTATTTGATTTCTCCAGAAATTATGTTTAGAAATATTGGAAAGAGATTTTGTTGCTTTCTAGAGCTGATGATATTTTATTTGTCAGCTGTTACTATTTGCCTCCTGATAAGGTAATACAAGATCAGCCTGAAGTGGCAATTGATGAATTGGTAACTCCTGAGAGATTTGACAGCGTTTCTGGAGAATTTGCATGATGATATCACTACTTGGAACACTTTATTAGTTACTTGAGAGTGATCATAATGTTATCTTTAAACATAATTAAGGAGGAAAAAGTTCCTGGAGTATAAACCTGTGGTTCTGGCTTTAGGTGCTATTGGTTTTTTTTTAAGTATCCCTGTAACAGCCCGATTCCATCCCATACATAGATCCTCTCTATACGTCCAGTCTGAGCCGGACATATAGAGAGGATCGTGATTCTGATCCTGCAGGGCATGTCTACCCCCACGGAATCAGAATCGTGATCAGGCATATACGTGCAAGATGGGACTGCGATTCCATCTGGCCTGCATACATGCACAGCCCAACTAACTCAGTCAGGGCTTTTAAATCGGGCCACGGTGCCATGGTGTCATGTTGCCATGGAACCGCAGCTCCATTTAAAAGCCACAATGCCATCCGCCTGAAAAAGAGGTTGATTCCCCGCAGCCCAACCCCCGATCTGGCTTCCTAAGGCCAGAGTTGGGTTGTGGAGAATGTCCCCTTGCTCCCTCTGCCCCATCAGAGCCCCAGGCACTTAAAAAGATCACATCCAGGGAAGTTATTACACCTCGGAGGTGGAATAACTTCCCCGCACAAGCCACTGGCTCTGGACATACAGGGCCAACATTAGAATTGGCCCTGTATATCCAGGGCCAGTGACCGGCCATTGCCCGCCCAGACTCTGCCCCCAGGCTACCCATGCCCCGCCCCGACTAACTTTCCCGTCTAACTAATCCCTTAAGTGTATGATTGGTTAATGAGGTCAGGTATATGTCTTTGTTGTTCCTATACAATTATAGAGATTTTTGGTTTCAAGAAATAATTCAGTGGAGTAATCCTTATTGGACTCTCTTTTCGGGGGCTATTGGGGGTTGGATTGTATTTTGCTGTTTGGCCATATTTCTTTCTGTATTTCTCACTGTAAGAGATTTCTCTGCTCTCCATGAATGTTGACTAGTGTATGTAAGATTTTCTTTATGTTTTTCTGTATTCAGGTTTTGTCAGATAATGAGATCTGATTTGCTTTGTTTTCTTCATTTTCTTGTAAAGGATTTAAAAACTTCAGTTAAAAAATGTGTTAAGTTAGGCCAATCAAAAGAATCACCTTATCTGTTTTTGTTTTGTTTTTCTTTATTAACCTTTAAAGGTAATTTTATAACATGATGTCTAGGTTATTTGATTGGAAGGTGTATATTTTAAAACCTATTTTGTATATAAACATAGGCACCCATGTGTCTTTATAAAATAAAAGCACAAATCCTGCACAAATTGCACCTTGATTGAAGGCAGGGATGTTACTCCTGCTTAAATGTCAGCATGTATACCACACGCATATTCCTGGATTTTATGAAATATGCATGGAAATCACGACTCTGCCTCTGCTCCACCTTAGCTCCTCCCCTGAGTTATTGTACAATATTTGACGACTTGCACGTTTTAGGCATGACCTAATTTCATGACAGGCCATTTATGCGCATAACAAAGCATTTTATGCACAAAAATGGTTTGTAAAGTAATCCTCTTAAATTTGATTAACATGGCAACAGCACCACTTTTATGAGAGGGAAAATCCACCCTTTTCCAGTTTTCAGTCTCCAAAGATTTAAGGCCCGATTCCGTCCCGGACATAGATGCCTTTTGTATGTCCAGTCTGAACCGGACGTACAAAGGGCATTGCGATTCTGATCCTGCGGGGCACGTCTAGCCCCGTGGGATCAGAATCATGATCAGTCCTATACATGCAGGTTGAGACTGTGATTCAGCCCGGCCTGTACATACAAGTCCATGCTGATCTTTATCTGCCGTCATTTACTATGTTACTATGTAACTAACTCAGTCAGGGCTTTTAAATGGAGCCGCGGCGCCATGGTGGCCGGTTGCCATGGTGCCGTAGCTCTATTTAAAAAACGCAATCCTGGCTGCTGGACTTGAAATGTCCTCTGGCCCCCCCTGCCCCATCCACACCCCGGGCCTGAAAAAAAAAAAACATCCAGGAAAGTTATTCCACCTCAGAGGTGGAATAACTTCCCCGCACAAGTCACCGGCACTGGACGTACAGGGCCTACATTAGAATTGGCCCTGTATGTCCAGGGCCAGCAACCACCCACTGCCTGCCCAGACTCCGCCTCCAAGCCGCCACTTCCACGCCCCATCTAACTTCATCGCACAATCGTCGGGGAAGTTAGACTCTGGCAGGGAAAGCACATGCAACAGAATAACCCCCTTATTGAATAATTATTTTGGTGAAGCAGCCACAATGTCTCCAAATTCTCAGAAAAGGTAATTTTCAAAAACCATTTACCCGAGGTAATAGGTGGTCTGAAAACTGCCCATCCTTTTCCCAGGTAAGAATATGTGCAGGGACTTTTTTTTTTTTATAAACTTTATTTCTCAACACCATGTAACAAGAAAAAGCAATACAATAAGCAAACTCCTGGAGGGGGCTAGCTCTTCTTCCCCACCAGGAGAACAGAAGCAAACACATGTGCGTTGTACAGTTTTCCAATATATAAACCCCTAAACCCCCCCCACACACCCCCTCCCCCCCCACCCACCCACCCCCCTTTGTTAGTCGCATCCACACCCCGAGAACCCAGGACATCGCTTTCCATTGTTGGCACCTCAATCCATCCTAGACCGTTAGGAGCCCAGTTGTAACACTTTGTTCCTAGTACGGGAGCTCAGGCTCTGAAGATAGGGGTCCCACAGCAACTGAAAATGTGGCCAACGTTTAACATTGCCCCTGGCGTATCTAGCTTCCATAAGCATCATCTGGTGGAAGGCGTTTCGCCACTCCCAAAATGAGGGCGCCCTGCGTTCCCGCCAGTTGTGCAATATGGGGCCCTTACCCACCAGACAGGCCCTGCGCACCAACAGTCTCACCCACCTACCCTTGGGCTGTGTAAGGTGCAAGTGATCAAGGAGAACCAGGGAGCTATCCCAACAGATCTGTTGTCCCAATATTCGCTCCATAAATGATCCTATTCTTGACCAGTAGGGCCGAATATATCTGCACCCCCACCACATATGCACCAGATGCGCCAAGGGTTCCGAACACCTCGGGCAGCAGCCGTCCGAAGCAAGATGGGAGCGGAGGGCCCGTCGAGGAGAGAAATGCACCCTGGTGAGAGATTTGTATTGCACCTCTCTCCAGCAGGCTCCAACCGCCAGCTGCCCTATCCGCTGCAGGGCCTTCAAGAGTGTACCCGGGCCAATCTCCCTTCCCAACTCCACCCCCCACCCCAACTCTACGGAGCGATAATCCGGAGACGGTCGATATGGGGCCAAGCGCGCCTTCAACAACTGAATGGACAGTTGGGATCCCCCACCCAAATCGAAGAATTCTAAAATCTGCGCAGAGCGCTCTGCCCGCAGCTCTCCTGCCGGCAGGGAAGCGATGTAATGCGATATCTGCATAAAGGCAAATTGATGACCAGCCCCGAGAGCGTAGTCGGCGCAAAGAGACCGAAACTTCGTACAGCACTCCGAGGGGTCGACCACATGGCCTAAACTATGGATACCCTTCTCCGCCCACATACGAAACAGCGCGTTTTCGGTTCCTGGAGTAAACAATACATTACCCTGAATCGGCAGCCAACTAGACACCCTCCAATTTGTATTCCAGTAGGTATTTAGCTGTCGCCAAGTTCGACAAACCGGGACAAGAAGCACACTCCCAGCTAAGTGAGCGGGAAAGAGACGGTAGTCCAAGTGTATGAGAGAAAGAATAGATACTGGGGCGGCAAAGGCCTCCTCTAACCCCCGGGGAGTAAAAACCTCAGTCCCGCCCAACCAATCTCCCAAGTGTCGCGCCTGACAGGCCAGAGCATACGCCCCTAAATCAGGGAGTCCCAACCCCCCACACCTCCAATTCCCCACCAATCGGGAGTACCGAATACGTGTGCGCGCCCCCCCCCCCCACAGAAATCCGCCAAGAATTCCCTCCAACCGCTTCAAGTCCTTTCGCAGGAGCCAGACGGGCAGCGTCTGTAGCCAGTATAAGATTCTCGGTAAAACTACCATTTTAACTGCAGCAATTCTCCCAGACAAAGACAGGGGAAGAGGTCGCCAAGCCTGCAACTGCACTTGGAGACCCTGAATGATTTTAGAAAGATTGCTCTCATAGAGTTGTGATGGCTGACCTGTCAATATTATACCAAGATATTTAAAATGATTAACCGCCCATTTAAGGGGAAAAGGTCCTTGCCAGCTACCCCTCACAGTGCCCGATATGTCTAATGCCTCAGATTTATCCATATTGATATTTAAACCGGCAAATTGACTGAAAATCTCGAACTCTCGCATTAAGCTGGGGAGCGAGTCATGGGGCCAAAGTAAATGCACAAGGAGGTCATCGGCAAAAGCCGATAATTTAAAGCAGGTCGTACGGATACGCACCCCCCGTATCTCCCGTGAGGCCTCCACCCGTCTAATAAACGGGTCCAGGGAGAGAACAAAAAGCAACGGGGAAAGAGGGCAACCCTGCCTAGTCCCCCTGTGTAAAGAGAATGTATCGGAAAGCACCCCATTACAGCAGATCGCCGCGACCGGGTCAAGGTATAGACTTTTAACCATAGCACAAAAAGGGTGCCCAATCCCGTAGCGGGGCAGCAAGTCCCATAGATAGTTCCAGTCAACTCTGTCAAAAGCTTTCTCCGCGTCAAAGCTAATTAACAGAGACGAGAGATTCCGATTATGGACCCATTCCAAGGAAGCTAGTATCTTCCGCAGGTTGCGAACCGCGTACCTCCCTTTCACAAAGCCCACTTGGGAGTCATGAACCAAATGCCCCAACACAGTCGTCAATCGATCAGCAAGAATTTTAGCTAAAATTTTAAGGTCAAAGTTAAGGAGAGAGATAGGCCGGTAGGAGGCAGCACGCAACGGGTCTTTTCCTGGCTTTGGAAGCAAAATCATATGAGCCAAATTACTACCCCATCGAAACGTGCCCTGCTCAGATCTCCTAGTATGGACCGCCACCAACATCGGGGACACTAAACCAGTTAAGATCTTGTAAAACTCGGCCCCAACCCGTCTGCCCCAGGGGATTTATAACAACTCGCCATGGCAATAACATTCTGCACCTCTTGAACAGAAATCGGCTGGTCCAGCAGCAATCGCTGCTGGTCAGATAGCCGGGGAAGGTCCAACCCTTCCAGGTAGTCAGACATTTGCTCATATGAGCCTGGCGCCGCGGTATAGAGTTTCTGAAAGAACGAGTGAAAAACACGCGCTATCTCCGGGTTTTCCCTACAAAGGACCCCTTTATCGTCCTTCAGTGCATGCACCAGCGTGGAACCCCGAGACACCGAGCCAATAACTTCCCTGGTTTATTGCCGTAACAGTAGAGCTGAAATCTATAATACATAACCGACTTTTTGGCCCGCTGGTGTAGGAGATCGTTCAACGTCGTCTGTAACTCCCATAGCCGCTTCTTTGAAGCCACACTCGGATTACTCGCCCACTTCCGCCGCTGTATTGTGACTAAGCATTCCAGGCGGATAATACGCTCCGCCATGAGACGACGTTGGCGGGCCATATAGCCAATAATATCTCCGCGCAGGACCACTTTCGCTGTCTCCCAGACCAGCTCAGGATCCACAGAATGCCCACTGTGATCTGCTTCGAATTCACACCAGCGCCTTTGTAGGAACTGACGAAACTGAGAGTCTCGATAGAGTTCCAGAGGAAACCGCCACAATCTCGTCAAAGGACGGCTCACGCCCCACCGCAGCTGAAGCCAAACAAAGGCGTGGTCGGATATTTCCGCGGGTCCAATCTGCGCCTCCTCTACCAAAACAAATAGGCACTGCGAGGTCAGCAAATAATCTATACGTGCACTAGAACTATGTGCACGAGACTGATGGGTGTAGTCTCTTTCAGCGGGGTGTAGCAGTCTCCACGGGTCCACCAACCCCAACCTGGTCCGCAAACCATTTAAGGCTCGGGCCCCCTGGGATCGCTCTCGGGTCCCCTCACCCCGAGATGTGTCCATCGCCACATACATCACACCATTGAAATCCCCCCCCCAAAATCAGTGGGAGCTCCGGAAGCTGCTCCACCTGGGAGGCCAGTCGAGCATATAGGTCTCTGTCTAGCACATTGGGACTATAAACATTGCCAAGGATAATAGGTTTCCCCTCTAGCGTGTCCTGTAGCAGAAGGAACCGCCCAGTCAAATCCGCAATTTCTTTGGTGACCTCAAAGCGGATCCGCTTGTGCAGTAGTATGGCCACCCCCCCCCTTTTTTATTCTGGGCCGGCACCCCCCATACCTGTCCCACCCAAGATCTATGCAGTTTAGCATGCTCCGCTGCTGTCTGATGGGTTTCTTGGAGGAAAACTATGTCAGCTTTGTGCCTCGCCAAGGCTTGCAATACTTTTGCTCTTTTAAATGGGCTCCCCAGGCCACAAACATTCCATGACAGGATCTTCAGTCTGGATTGATATCACTCCAATATCTTAAAAAGGTACCCAACCATATTCCGGGAAGAACCCCCCCAGCCTGGAGCTCCCCCCCACTCTCCCTTACTGGATCCCCCAGCGCCCAGGTCCTCTTGGTGGGATGTGACCATACCCCCCCCTCCCCTCCTGTAAGTCAGACATAAATGCAATAGTAGGGTGCACATTGACCCTTCCCCTAGGAACCTTCCCCTCCCCCTCTGCCCCACCCCCCTCCCCCTCTGCCCTTCCCCCCCTTCCACCCCTACCTCACTCCCGCCTGGACCTCCCATGAGACCCGACTAACTTCCTATGGCATTTGGCCCCACCCCACCTCCCACTCCCCCCAGATCATGTTATACCAAAGTGTCTAGCCTTCCCTCCCTGGAATCCCCAGCCCCCCAGATCCCCAACAAAACCCATCTAAACTCCACCCCGCAGCCTTAGGGATCCGCGCTACTCCCGCCTCCCCCCATCATAGCACAGAATGTAAAGCCCAGCAGAGAAACCCCGCAGAGTGTTGACCCCCCCGAACCGCCTACCCCTCTTAACATTTGATAGAAGGGCCCCAGGAACCCTTACTCCCCCCTCCCAAATCACGCCTCCAACAGCCGCACCCTAAGCCCCATAAAAGAAAGGAACCCAAAGCCAGTACAAGCTACAGAGTTGCAAATGAAACAAGTAGAAAGGCAACAAAATAGAACAGGCACCCAAATGTAACAAATTGTGTCTGCAGCCCACAGTCCCAAACCAATTAACACTCTATATATAGCCCGCATACCTACAGGCTACTGCAGGCGGTCGCCTCCCGAGTGCAGCCGGGATGCCCCCACCACCAGTCTCGGTCTCAGGTCCAGGAGGGGCAAAACATCAGACCTCACCACCACAGGCCCTCTCCTACCCCCCATCAGTCCAAGAGTGAATCCGGCAATGTGAATACTCCCGCCTCCATCTGGGCCTTCCCTTCTCATTGAGCTGTGTCTGCGGCTTCAACCAGACTGTCCAAGAAAGATTGGGCCTCCCCCGCAGACAGCAGGAAGCGGGTCTGTCCCTGGTAATCAACTCGCAGTCTCGCCGGGTAGAGTAGAGAGAAGCGGATTCCTTTGTTCATTAACTGGGCACATATAGGGGTGAAGGCGCGTTGTTGCTGGCTCACCAGGGCTGAATAGTCTTGGAAGACCAGGATCGGCGCCGCGTCCCCAGTCACTGCCCTGCGGCCGCGAGCGGCCCTCAGCACGGCCTCCTTTTGCTGAAAGTCCAAAAAACGTGCGATGACCGCACGTGGTCGTCTCGCCTGCTCTCATTTGGGGCCGAGCCTGTGCATGCGTTCCAGCCATATGGGGCCTCCCCCCTTGCCGTTTAGCAGCTTCTCCATCCAGGCGGTCAAATATACGAGCAAGGCACCATCTCCCACACTCTCCTCTATTCCAATAAAGCGGAGATTGTTGCGGCGCCCCCGGTTCTCGAGGTCATCGATCTTTTCTCCTTGCTGTCTCACCGTGCGTTCCAGGGACTCAACTTTTGCGGACAGGGACTGCTGAGTGTCCTCCACATCGGAGATGCGGGTTTCCACCTGCTCCATTCATCCCGTGAATTCCGTAAAGCGCTGGCTGATAGTTAAGATCTGCTCCGTCAAGTTTTGAAATTGAGCATCCAGCGCCTGCACCACCGCGGCACTGACCTCCGCCACCAGGCCCTGGTCGCCCGCTGATTTAGGGCTCTTAGGCGCCCCCTCCGCCATCTTAGCCTCTGGGGCACGCGGCTTCTCCCGCCGAGGTGGTTTTGCTGCCATCTGCCTGTCTCTCGCACTTAAATCTTGCACTGCTGCTTCCCAGGTTTCTCCTCAGCCAGTAGCCAGTAAAGATATTAGTGATCTCTCACTTTAGTAAAGAATTGTTGCCGTTTTTCGGGGTGTAGTAGCCGGAGCTGATCGTCCCCTGTCTGATCAGCTCATTGCCAAACCGGAAGTCTCATGTGCAGGGACTTTTACTTGTGGATACAAGTGGGGCAAGCATGCGTGGCATGGCTCATGGAATTCTTTCTCACCTTTATAGCATGTGTGTTTGTGTTTATGTTTGTGTGTGTAGCTGTGTTGTCTCTGGAGAGATGAGAAAGGTGGCTTCAATGGTGCCGTACCCAAACATAATGTTGGTTTGGAAATAATAATAAAAGTAAACAAAGTGTGATGTTATATACAATGTGGAGAATAATTTTATAAAGAGGCAGCGACTTTTCTTTATCAAGTGGTTTAAAATGTATTAATTGAGGTGCGATACTAGGGCTGGTGTAAATGCCTGTACATGTATATGTCTTTGTGCCTCTCATGTTCCACCCAATCTCTACCATGCACGTGCTCATAGCGAAAGTACACCCCATCGAGCTGATGCGGATACCGGCTAAAGCATATGTGCAAACCAAAAAAGACCACAATTATTAAGACATCCAGAAGTGATACAGTTTTTGAAGACAATGTCAATTGCTAAGTCAAGAGGCTTTTGAGCAAAAATAACCATTTCCAGAAGCTTCTGTGTGGCAGGGTTCTTTTAATGACCAACAGTTTAGCATCATCCTGGCATGAAATATTTTTTCTTTGAATTCAGGCTGAACTTCTACAAATGATCTTCTCTTAAGATATGTTTCTTTTGCTCAGTGGTAAATATGAGATGCACTTTCTTGATTTTGAATTAGTTGCTTACTGACTTTGTAAAGAAAACAAGGAAGGATAAAAAGCCCTCTTATGCAAATAATGAATAAATGAATTAAATTTCACTATATTTCATTTATACCCATCTAAGTTGTTTCAGGAAACATACATAAAATCATACACAAAATCTAAACAACGCCCATATTACACTCCCAAAATGACACCCTACAAATCATCAACATCCCATTATACCTTTACAAATAGATAACATTTCTTTGTAAAGTTTCTAGTAATATATTCCAAAATAAAGGCTCCTAGACTGAGAAAACATGAGCTCATATCTGTTCTTTAGACATTTCTGCCACTGTCTATATACACAATTGCACTGTGATTCAGGGCACAATGCTCATGTTGGGTGATAGGCCTTCAGACAGGAATGCAAATAATATTCCAAACCAACCAAGAAAATTGACTTAAAAACCAAGGCTAAGAATTTATATTGCATCCTAAGTGCAAAAGCAATAGAGTTCTGTGATTTATGCGTGTAGATGGTGCTCAACTTTGCACGGTTCCAGGGCCAGCCCAAGAGTTTCTGCTGCCCCCCAGGCAGAAACCCTGACCGCACTGCCCCCTCCCCCCCCCCACACTAGGCCGCCCCCACCAAGCTGCATCGCTGCCCCCTGCTGCCACTGATTCCATTTTTCAGCGGCAGCAGTGGCAGTAGTTTTAAAGTGATGGCTTTGTGCCGCCGCTTTGTTGCCTGCGGCAGTCAATGTGCTTCTGTACACATGACCTGCTGCTTCTGACCCCTTTCCGACAGTAAGATGCAATGGAGGGAGATCAGAAGCGACAGATCATGTGTAAAGAAGCACATTGCCTGCCTCAGGCAACAAAGCAGCGGCACAAAGGTTGAAGGCCCTAGGCGGCTGCCTAGCTCAACTAGTGGGCAGGCCAGGCCTGCACAGTTCTTTATCAAATTGCTTTCTAAATGTCACTGACCAGATTTCAAAGGGTAGATTTTACCGTTTGGCTTTATCATGGACCCCTCCCCCCCCCCCCCCCCATTTACTTCTTTTCTGGACCCCCTCATAGAGTCTCATTTATTTATAAAATGCTATGTTACTCCTTCCTGAGAACTCATCCAAAGTGGCTTACAACAACGTACATAAAAACACAATAAAATTATTTCAAAAAGAAAAGAAAAGAAGAAAAAATAAAAATAAAGAACATTATGAGGTCTGCCTGTCACTGGTCAGAGGGTGCCTCCTTCATGACTTTTGGAGAGACGTAAAAAGGGCCCTGTATTTAGGGGCCAAGCATCTTCTTGTGTCCCTCATTCCCATTTCTTTTGATTTTTTTTTTAAATAAAATTACCCTCTAACGGTGGTTGCTTAGGGTAGTGACTATCAAGGGTCTGTATTTTGCAACTAACTTGCAGAAACCAATGGGAGTAGGTGTCTGAAGAGACCTACAAGAGAGAGAACCAGAGGAATTGTTTCATGCCTCAAGACTTGAGCTACTTATTTTGTGGCTGATTTTACCTTTTTTTATTTTATTTATTTATTATTTATTAACAATTCTTATATACCGCACTATTAGACATCAGCGCGGTTTACATTGAACAGAAAACATCCGACAATTTACATATGTCTGGTCATTACATTTAACAGGAAGTATAAACTTGGCAAATAGGGGAAACTATATACAAAGGTGTGTTATCTGACAAGAGATATCATGGTTAACTATATACAAAGGTGGTACAACAGTACATGGAACTGTTTGTATTTACATTGTGCAATTGGCCTGTTGCGATGGTCTGTCTGTCTGGCCACTCCTGCTATTCACCTGGGAGTTATTTTCTGCGCTGTCATTGAGATATTTAAGGAAGAGGAAATGTTTCAATGACTTTCTGAACTGACTCAAATTTGGTACTGCTCTGATTTGTGCTGGTAAGGTGTTCCATAAAATGGGGGCGTAGAGTCGGAAGGCTCTGTTGGCTGTTGATCTGGCACATCTTGTGGAATCCTTTGGGGTAGCTAGTGTGTTCATTTCTGCTGTTCTTCTTGGCCTGTTTGGTGCAAGTGGTAGTATGAGGTTGGAGAGAGAAGCAGAGGTGAGCCCCTTGGTCGCTTTAAATGTTAGCAGTACAGTCTTGAAACTGATCCTTGCTTGAATGGGAAGCCAGTGTAGCTGTTTTAGGAGTGGTGTCACGTGGTCTCTCCTAGAAGCTCCGAGGAGTACCCTCGCTGCACTATTCATGGCCAGTTGCAGGGGGTTCAGGGTGGACCGGGGTAGCCCTTGTAGAATGGAGTTTGCAAAGTCGAAATGGGGAAGAATAAGGGCTTGATAAATGGTACGGAAATCCTCTGGTTCAAGTAGTGTGCGTAGGTGTCTGAGGGATCTGATTTTAAAGTAGATTGCCTTGACTGTGTTGGCTATGTGACTCTTCATGTCAAGGTTTTGGTCCAGTGTTACTCCAAGGTAACGTATTGCAGGTTTCACTTGGAGCTGGGCATCCTTTACATTAATACAACTAGGAGGGGTGAAGTTAGTGTTCCTTGAGACAAAAAGGACTTCCGTCTTTTTGTGTTGTATTCTCAGGTTTTGTGATAGGAGCCACTCTGCTACGGCGTCAAAGCAGTTAGTCAGTGGTGTGAGATCCAGGCAATCCAGTGATATTGGCATATATAGTAGCACATCGTCTGCATATATCATGTAACTTACATTAAAGGATTTGATGATGTCGCAGAGGGGTTGAATATATATATTAAACATCAATGCAGATAAGGAGGATCCTTGAGGTACACCTTGACTTTGCTGGAATGGTTCAGATGTATCCCCGTCAATTCGGATGTGCTGCCATCTATCGGACAGGTAAGATTTGCACCATTCGAGTGCTGTTCCGCAGATGCCTTTTTCTCTTAACCGGCAGATGAGAATTTCGTGGCATACCGAGTCAAAGGCCGCTGCTATGTCTAGAAAGACAAGGGCGAAACCTTGGCGTATGTTATCCATACCTGAGATTATGTTGTTGAGGAGTGTTGTAAGTAGTGTTTCTACTCCATGTGACTCTCTGAAGCCATGTTGAGCCGGATCAAGTGGAGCAGAGGTGTCTATATGATCCTGTAGTTGCCTGTGCACTACTTTCTCGATGATTTTTGCTAGCATAGGTATGCTAGATATGGGCCTATAAGATTCTACCTTCTGAGGATCAAGTTTGGTGTTCTTCAACAGCGGTCTTACAGAGGTCTGCTTGAGCGTACTTGGGAATGAGCCGGTGGTGAAGGAATGGTTTAAAATTTTTGCTATAATTGATGATATGTCACAACGCAGGTCCTTTATCCAGTGTGCAGGGCAAGGGTCTGTGTGCGCAGTGGATGTATTTAGTGCTAGGATGGTATCTTCAATGGTTCTCTTTGAGGGAGTGGAGAAGGATGCCAGAGATACTGGGTAGTCTTGTTCATCAAGAGGTTCCGGTATTAATATTCTATTAGTTTTGCACATTTTAGATTGCATATAAATTGCATAGTCCTGTGGGTGGATCATGCTGTGGTGCTCCGGTGTTGGTTCTTTGGTAATTGTTTTAACTAAGTTAAACAAGTCATGAGGTTTATTCAGTGACCGTTTCAGGGTGTCTGTGTGGTGTTGTCTGATTTTATCTGTGATGGTTCTACGATGCTCTGTCAGGTGTTGGATGTAAGCTGATTGGTCGCAGCTGGTGCGTGATTTCCTCCATCGTTTTTCTAGCCTTCTTAGAATGGTTAGTGAGGCTTTTAAGTCCGCTGTGAACCATGGGGCTGTAGATCTCTTTTTGGGTTCTTGTTCCTTGGAGGGCGGATAGCAATTGTGCTGAGTTTTCTGTTCCAGGAGGAGATCAGTTCTTCTAAGCTTAGTGAGGTGTCATCAAAGAGTGTGCTAATCTCAGTAAGAATGCGTTCTCTGTTAAATGGTTGGAAACTTCTGGTAGCCGAGTTAGCGGGCTTGCTTTTATCCGTTATTGTCTTGTGTGAACGGTTAGTGGTAGGCATCTGGAAGGTGATGAGTTTGTGATCAGTCCATGGGACTGCAGTTATGGATAGTACTATGTTTTGTGGTTGATCCAAAATTAGCTGTGGTGCGAATATGAGGTCGAGGATATTGCCTTTCTCGTGAGTAGATTCTCTCACCATTTGCTTGTATCCGAGGTTCTCTAGGGCATCTAGGAATGCTGTTGCTTGGGTGTCCTGTAATGATGGTAGGTTGATATCTCCTACGATCCAATTGGGTTTATTTGGGCCCTGGGTGAAAGATGCCAGATTTATTATGGTTGCTAGGTCGTCTGGATCTCCTGATGGTGATCTATAGACCAGGTTTATGGAGCATACGTTGTTTGAAATTGATACTGTTTCTAGATGGTTGTTGCTGTTGGATTCGTCCAATTTAAACTGTAGGTCGGCTTTGGTGATGATAATTACTCCTCCGCCTTTTTTGTTCTGTCTGTGTCCGGTGAAGGCTGTAAAGTTAGGTGGGAGCAGCTGATTGAGGATGATATTGTCTTCCGCTGAGAGCCATGTTTCGGTTACCATGAGAATGTCTAGTTTATGGGATATTATTATGTCTGTGATCGCTGGCCACTTGTTTCGAAGTGAGCGGGCATTTATAAGTGCACACTTCATGCTACTAGGGTAGAAATTTTTAGATTGTCTGGTTTTCTTGTTGTGTTGTAGTGGGATTTGTAATAGAAGGCTGTGGTGCGGGAGGTTGGCCCCACGTGAGTTGTAATAGGGGTCTCCTGACCATTTTCTCTCACTATGTAGAACAATAGGAATGTGGTTTTGTGGGGTGGTGAGGGCCAATATATTGGATGGTAGTGCTATACTAAGTAGGAATAGGCATATCAACCTGATGATTATGTCTTCCATTTTTAACCCAGAGAGGTAGGAGGCTTGCAGGAGGCGAGTCTAGGAGGTTTTTGGCACACTAGAGCTGATTGAATCTTAGCTGGTATATTGTGTAACCGATAAACAGGCTAGTGTGTCATATTGTATGCTGAGAAGACAGTATTTACAAATTTATGGGTGGTGATGACAGTATGTCTGTCTATCTACTGACAACAGTATATCTTTCAAGGTGATGACAACAGTATGTTTATCTATCTACTGACAACAGTATATCTTCAAAGTAATGACAACAGTATATCTGTCTATCTACTGACAACAGTATATCTTTCAAGGTAATGACAACAGTAAATTCTATCTGGCTACTGGGAGCAGTAGATTACCACTAGTGAGTACTGGCAACAATATATCTTATTAATATGAACAGTGTATGTTTTATAGCTACTTAGGATATTTAACTGATTGCTGATAACTGATTTGGGATACCTATGGTTACTAACAATAGTAAGCAAGGCTTTTAGGGGATGTGCAAGATATCGGTTAAAACATAGTTCCTTTTTGTTGTGTGGTATACTTGCTGTTCTCGGAGAGGGATCCAATTCAGCGGGGGAGCGAGCTCTACCGTGAGGGAGCTCAAGCTGCTCGATTTTGTATGAGTCTCAGATGACGATTTGCTATTGAGTTGTTGCCCGAGGCTGCTGAGATGTTGAGGCGTTCGGTCAGTGTTCTTTTTTGCCTATTGTGCCCCGCCTAAGGGCCACGCCAAAGGGCCCTCTTGCGAGGCCCTCAGGCGCGGGCCCGCAAGGCGCGGGCGCGCGGCTGCTTTTAAAAATGAGCCTCTGGGTCCTCCCACGGCCCGGATTGGGCCGGAGATGCAGGAGCGGGAACGCTCTCTCCTATTGCTCGACCCCGACTGGGGAGCTGATGCTGGATCGTGCGGTGAAAGGGCCTTCTCCTGCCCGCGGCTGCTTTTAAAAATGAGCCTCTGGGTCCTCCCACGGCCCGGATTGGGCCGGAGATGCAGGAGCGGGAACGCTCTCTCCTATTGCTCGACCCTGACTGGGGAGCTGATGCTGGATCGTGCGGTGAAAGGGCCTTCTCCTGCCCGCGGCTGCTTTTAAAAATGAGCCTCTGGGTCCTCCCACGGCCCGGATTGGGCCGGAGATGCAGGAGCGGGAACGCTCTCTCCTATTGCTCGACCCCGACTGGGGAGCTGATGCTGGATCGTGCGGTGAAAGGGCCTTCTCCTGCCCGCGGCTGCTTTTAAAAATGAGCCTTTGGGTCCTCCCACGGCCCGGATTGGGCCGGAGATGCAGGAGCGGGAACGCTCTCTCCTATTGCTCGACCCCGACTGGGGAGCTGATGCTGGATCGTGCGGTGAAAGGGCCTTCTCCTGCCCGCGGCTGCTTTTAAAAATGAGCCTCTGGGTCCTCCCACGGCCCGGATTGGGCCGGAGATGCTGGAGCGGGAACGCTCTCTCCTATTGCTCGACCCCGACTGGGGAGCTGATGCTGGATCGTGCGGTGAAAGGGCCTTATCCTGCCCGCGGCTGCTTTTAAAAATGAGCCTCTGGGTCCTCCCACGGCCCGGATTGGGCCGGAGATGCAGGAGCGGGAACGCTCTCTCCTATTGCTCGACCCCGACTGGGGAGCTGATGCTGGATCGTGCGGTGAAAGGGCCTTCTCCTGCCCGCGGCTGCTTTTAAAAATGAGCCTCTGGGTCCTCCCACGGCCCGGATTGGGCCGGAGATGCAGGAGCGGGAACGCTCTCTCCTATTGCTCGACCCCGACTGGGGAGCTGATGCTGGATCGTGCGGTGAAAGGGCCTTCTCCTGCCCGCGGCTGCTTTTAAAAATGAGCCTCTGGGTCCTCCCACGGCCCGGATTGGGCCGGAGATGCAGGAGCGGGAACGCTCTCTCCTATTGCTCGACCCCGACTGGGGAGCTGATGCTAATTCTTGCCTCCCTCCTTCCCCAGCACCTAGTTCCTTTATCCCTTTTTCCTAGCACTTGGCTCTTAGCTTCTGACTCCCCCATTTTCTAGCCATATCTCCTGGCTTCTGCTTCCCCTCATTTCCCAGTCCCTGGCTCATGAATTATACTCTTCCTTTCTCTTACTTGGCACCTGGATTCTGCCTCCCCCAAACTCTCCCTAATACCTGCTTTCGGTCTACACCCCTCTTCCATCTCTTTTCTTCCAAGTGACCCCCTGATGGCAACAGAAGCATCAAGAGCTTCTTTCACTGTTAATGCTGCTGCTCTGACTCTGATAACTGTAGGCACATACACTGAAAACTTATTGCTGAATTTCTAATCTTGTGAGATTAACGGAGATGTGAAGAAGCTCATATTGTTAGTTTTAAATGTGTATGTCGCTGGTGGTCAGTGTCAGAGCAGCAGCAGAAGCAATAGAGAAAAAAGTACTTGCTCCTATCACTGCCGTTGGTGAGGTGCTGGTGAAAGGTAATGGGATTTTTCATAAAATTGTCCAATGTTTGTTCTGGTCGAGGTTGGGGGAGGGAGTTGCATATCAGCAGATTTCTGTGCTGCCTGCTTTTGCTAGACTTGCTTTCTGCTAGGCAGTCGAGCATCTCCCCTCCCTTGGAACTGCTGCCTTGTGCAAGTGCACAGTTTGCACAGTGGGTCACACTGGCCCTGACAATCAGGAGCAGCCCACGGGGAGTGCAGGGCCATGTGCAGAGACTCATTGTGGGGAATCTTTTGCATAATGATCCGTATTTGCATAAATATTTGAATAATGTTAACATGTGCAATTTTTAGTAAACATGCCTCTTAATGAGTGTCTGAATAAAGAAAAACTACCAGATTTCTACATTACTATATTCCAGTACCAACCACCAGGTGCATTAGGAAATACTACAAACACTGCCCATTTAGAACCCATATCAAACCCACCGTATCGTAACAGTGCTACCAGGACTCACAAAGCACCATACTCTACCTATCAAAAGGCAACACTGCAAATATTAAGTCAATACATCTCAGAGAATACCAATAAATCTCCTACTGGGGAAAGAGAACAAGTGGCACTGTCAAATAGAAACTATATGAACAGAATACCTCAGCTCAGTTACACATGCAGAACATAGACTGTCACCAAACAAAGAACAAGGGATCACAATTTAGAAAGAGGAAGACAATAATTAAACTGGGAACCCCAAAAGCCAAATTTGGAATGTACAACAACATTGTAGAAATACAACTATAAATTAATTTCAACTTGTTCTAAACAAAATGCAGAGATTAGTGGTGCACATTTCCCAGAGCTGACATATTCCAGTTAGTAAATTCAGAATGAAAAAGTATTTATCTACCTTTTTGTTGTTTGTGCATTTTATTTTTCAGTTGCAATTGCTCCAGTCACTTTTTTCGTGTCTTCTTCGTGTCTTCTGCTAACTCTCCATTGCCTGCTGTTCATTTGTCTTTTCTTTCTTTCTTTCTTTAACATTTTTTATAAACCACCTTTCAGATTCTCAAAGCGGTTTACAGTGAACATAACTTTGCTTACATAAAACTTTTCTTCAGAAGTATTTACAAAAGCTGTTTTTTTTTTCATTCTCTCTCTACATCTGCTTTAACATGCTGATCTTCCCTTTTTGCTCTTTCCTCCATTTCTTTCTTTATTCCTTTTTCATCCACTCAAATTTCATCCTTCCATCCTCAATCCCCATTTACTCTACCAATACCTGGCCAACCTTAGATTTTTCTTCCCTCCCACACTAAATATTGTTTCCCCTCTCCATTCTCATTCCCACAGCCCCATCTTCTTCTAGTCCTCCCCCAACATCAGCTCCCTTCTAGCTCCAGCCCCACCCAGCATCTGCTCCCTTCTAATCTCATTCTCCCATTCCCCTACATCAGCCCATTTCCAATCCTAGCCCCCCATCAGCCATTTCCAGTCCTATCCTAGCCTCCCATCAGCCCATTTCCAATCCAAGCTCTCACCATCAGCCCATTCCCAATCCTAGCCCATCAGCTATTTGCAGTCCTATACTAGCCCCCTATCAGCCCATTTCCAGTCCAGCCCCTTCCCAATCAGCCCATTTCCAATATTAGCCCCCCATCAGCCATTTCTGGTCCTAGCCCCCCATCAGTCCATTTCCAGTCCAAGCCTGCCCCCAATCAGCCCATTTCCAGTCCTATCCTTGCCTCCCCAACAGCCTATTTTCAGTCCTAGCCCCCCACCAAAGATTCCCACGGCTGTCTGACTGGCTTGAGACAGCTCACCTCTGCACAGTGCCTGATTGAAGAGCAGCGTTTTCCTTCACTGCAGTAACTTTGTTCTCCTGAAGTATGCTAGCGCACTGGAGGTTTAAGGGCATTTCCTGTTTCCCACACTCAGCATGCTTCAGGAGAACACAGCTGCTGGACACCGCTCTTCAACCTGGCGCTGTGCAGAGGTGAGCCGGGATTTCGGGCCTCCCTTGCTCCCTCTGGAGCTGGCCGGCCCTGCAGACCCAACAACAAGTGCAGAATGGAGTTGATGTGGGGACCTCTGAAGTGCGGGGCCCTGTGCGAACAACATTCTTGCACAATGTACAGGCCAGCCCTGCTGACAATAAAGGTGTTTTAATACATAGTGCCTTTGACATTCATTTGAATTTTTGGTAAACCTTTATATTTTATTTATTTTAGCTTAGGCCATGAGGTTTTCGCCTCCCCCCTCACAGGAATGGTTGTTTTGCCACTACTTTCCCCATTGTTTTAAGTGCCAATGTCCATGTTCCTATTTCTGCAGGGCTATCCTTTAGTAAGAGACGCGCTACACCTCTGCACTACATATATTTCCCTGTGGCATCAAAACCTGCATATAATTTTGTTCAAATCAATGATAGACAAAATGATCCCCTGTTTATTTTGAATGAAGTAAATAAAATTCCGTTAAAATAATAGTGAAATAGTGAAATTTGTTGAGTAATGATAACATTTTATGGACAGAGTATGTTCCAGCCCCTGCATTCCCTTCGTGGACTGGAAGAACTGGTCCCTACCATATTTTATAGGGTATTTTTTTTCCTGTCTTATCTTTACATTGAACTATGGTACCAATGGTATCTTGTTTTGAAAGAACAACAACAGTAAATTCACTATTTCCTGTCACATGCAAGAATAAAGAATATTAAATGTTACATACATGCACACCACATATTGCACGGTTTTCTGTCTCTCGAGGTGAGATTGCACCACCAGCCGCTGTTTATCTGAAATATCCCAAATTCGGTTGGACTTCTGTTCAGTGATGTGTCATAGCCACTTGCATAGTGCGCTAAACAGGCATCTGTGAAAAACAGTGGAAAAGATGTCAGCAGGCAATGAAAATAGAGGTCTAACATATACATTGGTCTAGCATATGCTGGGGACAACATTGGATTGATCTAAACAACATCAAAGGCCACAATTTTTTTTTATCAATATGCTCAGCATGCAGTGGCTAGCACCTATGCAGGTCCAGAAAAGTGTTGTAGCTTACAAAGGATCAGAAGAAAAGAAGCTTGCTGGGAGAGAAGCATAAACATTCCTAGGACCAAATGTAAATAATCCATATTTTTTATTTTTTACTCTATAAATTTCTTCACCAAAGTAAATGTATAAAAACAAGAACATAAGAAAAGTCAAGCTGAGTCAGACCCATGTCCACTGAGCCCAGCATCCTGTCTCCTGCAGAGGCCAATCTGGGTCACAACTACTAGGCAGATCCTAAAAAGTAGATCTCATTGCTCATTTCCAGGGATGCACAGTGGCTCTTCTAAGTCTACCTGGCAAATAATTTTTTATGGACTTTTCCGCCAGGAAATTGTCCAAACCTCTTTTAAATTTGATCATTTTAGTTGCCTTGACCATATCCTTTGGCAACAGATTCCACAGCATTAGAAAAAATAAAAATAATGATTCGCCGGTCATTCATTTCAAGGCATGTCCTCTTGTTTTGTATTGTTTGAAAGGTTAAATAGCTTTCCCTATTTAAGCTTTCCATACCACGTTAGCATGTCCTAATCAGCCATTTATGCAATCAATATTAGGGTAATTTTAAATTACCCTTTATTGTTGTATTGCCAAATTTGTTAGCCTTCCTAATTTCTGTTAGCCTTTCACTGTCTCTCTCCTCATCCTGTCAAGGTAGACTTTAGTATATCTTCATCACTATGCACCTCCCCAAAGATGCCACATCTCATTATATTTGTGCAGAACGTTTGTCCTATTTGCCTCTATGCTATCCTTAATATATAGCACCATGCCTTCACCGATTTGGTTCACCTTTTCATTTAACAGTAGAAGCCCCAAAAGGAATTTTACCTAGAAACCCCAAAGTGTGTCAATTGATGCATTATCACGACGACTGCGTTTAGCATGAAATGCAGATGTGAATTAATGTAAAGTTACTTATTTGTTAAATAAATACGTGCAGTATGTGACATCATTACATGACGTCATCATGTGTTTATTGTTTGTAATGTCAGAGTAAAACTGTAAACAGTGATTGAGATGCGCCACCTAGTGGGAACATGAATTTATACCTAGAAGCCCCAAAGTACGTCAATTGACGCATCCAAGGCAATTGAGTGCGTCAATTGACGTACTTTGGGGCTTCTAGGTATAAATTCATTTTCCCGCTAGGTTGTGCATCTGCCATTAATTTTTGATGCACATATTTGAACATCTTGACCTTGCTAACAAAGTCATGGAACATGACTGACATGGTTCTAGCAGTGGCGCTGGTATACAACTTCGAAGATGCATTTGCGTCAATTGACGCACTTTGGGGCTTCTAGTGTTAAGTATAATTTGTACGCTGGTGTTCCATTGGTTGTCCTTCAACTCCCAGGTCTCAGAGATGCCTGTTATTTCTGATTCTTCTTCTATTGCCATACATTCTAATTCTCCCATTTTTATAGACTTCTTGCATTTCATTTGCATACAGACAACTTAAAGTATGTTTTTTATTTGTATTTACAACCTGCTCAGTAGTTGAAGGGAATAAGTTGACATCATTTATTCTGTCTGATCTTCATTTAAATACGACTGGATTACTTTACCTTTTATCCTAACCTCTCTATTAGAACTTCATAACTGCACAAGATATAGGGAGATGCTAAAGTGCATAAGAAAGAGATGAAGTGAAAGAAGGGCAAGAGTGTCAGGAGAATGGAAAGGGAACTAGTGCATGTGATGTTATAAGAGAGAAGGACAGACAGGCATGAGAGGAGGAGGAAGAAGAAGAAGACCACTTACAGTTTTCCGCAGAATAACCTTTGTATCCGTCTAGTCCAGCCCATCTTGCAGCTCTAACCACCTCACATTTTCCAATGGCTTCACACTTCAGGACGCAGATGCCAAGAAGAAGGAGCGAGAGAGTCTTCATTGTCTCAAACATGAGCTGAATATTGACAGAAGCAGGGAAGCTGCTCAAAACAGTAAAGGCAGGATTAGGAGAAAAGATAGTGAAGGCAGTAAATCAAGATGACAAGACTTTCTGACAAGCAGGCCGATGCAGAAACCCGTCCTACAGCCCAGTGCTTAAAGCTCTAGCGCAGGGTTTCATAGTGCGAGTTTAACACTGGCGTTTTGCACTGGAATGCAATATGCAAATTACCCAGCGTGCAAAAAGTCAGTGTGAAAGTATGAGAGCAAGCCAAACATACACACAGAGGTCAGCGCAAGTCTGGCATGCTGTTCCCGGACAAACAGGGTCATCTGAGATAAAGTTTGAAACTTCACTTCAGATGATCCAGGCACGGGGGAAAGCCCCTGATCCCATCAGCACACTGGGGGCCAGTGCCTCCCTCAGACACTGACATCCATGTGGGACAGAAACAAATGACCCGGTGGTCCAGCAGCCGCTATTCCCCCCAACCAACCAAACAAAACTGGTGGTCCAGTGGCTCTGAATTCCCTCACCCAATCAAACAAAACCTTTGTGGTCCAGCAGCCTCAATCACCCCTCCACCCAACTAATGAAAACAAACGAAACACTGGTGGTCCCGCTTTCCCGAAACCCTCCATCCCCAAATATCTTAAATGTTGATGCAGGAGCATTGCCCACAAACTCCCACCTCCGCACTGCCTTCTTGTTAAATTGTAACACCTGCCCCTTCATGGTGTATCCTAGGATGTACCAGGCGGGGTCAGACTGCCATATAAGGCAAAAAATGACATATGACAGAGTGACCTCCCGTGTTGCATCCTGGGCCACTAGGGTTTTGTTTGGTTGGGTGGGGATGGGGGATCAGGGCTGCTGGGCCACCAGGTCATTTGTTTCTGTCGGGAGGGGGGGTCATTTCAATGTGACAGTGGCATCAGGGGCTTTTCCTGATGTCCAGATCATCTGAGGTGAAGTATCAAGCTTGATGTTTTGCTCCTGGATAAATCTTTACATCAAGTTTGAAGCTAGAGTGAAGATCCCGCATTAGCACAGTTTTATATACTGTTTTTAAATTTCAGTGCAGCTTTTACATTGGTCACAATTAAATATGCAGAGACCTATATGAGCTTTGCATCCCCAATGTGCTGCAAGTATAGAGTGGTTGTGTTTTTGGCATTATGCCAGGGCTAGCTTGCTTTCTGCATCTCAGAGCACTCTTAGCATGACAAAAACACCAGAAAAATGTCATGCTAAGGTTTTTTGCATTAGTCCCAAAGTGAACTCTTGCCCTTGGAAGCTCATGCCTCAATAAATTCTAAGGACGTGCATTCATTTGAAAATGAATGGTAAAATGAGATGGATAAGACCATTTTCATTTTATTCTCTCTAAACAAAGCAAATGAACTTGGATCCTGAATGATCTGAAAAGCCATTTGTTTTCAGCACCATTATAGTCTATGGAGACAGCAAAAGAGCACTCTTTGCTTACCCATGGTGAGATTTAACAGGCATCATCCTCGTGACCCATGGGAGCAAAGGCTAGAGGCTTGGAACTGAAACCACAAGAATGGACAGCCGACATAGAAGCAAGTAAATATTTATCTTCTGGTTAGCAGGAGAGATGGCTCCAGAGGAGTTCACTGAGGAATTTTTTATCTCTATTCAAGGACATAACCCATGCTGATCCAATAGGCTTCTTTGGGGGCGTGCCTTGACTTTTCCTGTCCAGAGAATAACTGTTCACTGCCTTCTACCTTAACTGTGGAATTTTTGTGGCATCAGAAATACGTTTCTATCTGCTACTCCTGAAAGTCATGGGCTTGAACCCTAGTGAGTTTAGCAGCCAGACAGACTAGAGCCACCGTGGAAGAGAATAAGGAAGAAGCAAGAGTCACCTGGTACACCGTTTTGATACTTTTTATATATTTATTTATTTATTTATTAACATTTTTTATATACCGCACTATTCGTTATCAGTGCGGTTTACATGGAACAAGAAACCTCAGACAAGTTACATTTATCTGGTCATTACAGTTAACAGGAAGATCAACTTGGATAACAGGAGCAACTATTTACAAAACAACTATATACATAGCAGTGTCATAGTGTCTGAAAAGCGAACTGTTAATCTGGTGAAGTCGTGTAATGTTCTGTTGAGACAGGAAAGTTTACGTGGTTGGAATGTAGTTATTGATATTTGGGGGTGACTGTGTTTCTTTGTTCCCTGGGAAGTATTTGAGGAAAAGGTGATGTTTAAGGGCCTTCCTGAACTGGCTGAGATCGGAGATGGCCCTAATGTGTGATGGCAGGGTGTTCCAAAGTTTTGGGGCACATAGACTGAAGGCTCTGCTCAATGTTGTAGAGTTGTATCTTAAGACTTCCTTTGGTACGATTAGCATATTTATTTCCGTGGTTCTTCTTAGTCTGTTGGGTGGGATTGGTTGTATCATCTCCGATAATGAGGTGGAGGCGAGACCTTTGTACGCTTTAAAGGCCAGGAGCAGTGTCTTGAAAGTGATTCTCGCTTGAATAGGAAGCCAGTTTAGTTGTTTTAGAAGTGGCGTAACATGGTCTCTTTTGGATAATCCAAAAAGTACCCTCGCTGCACTGTTTAAGGCGAGTTGAAGAGGATTTAAGGTAGATTGAGGAAGCCCTTGTAGTATGGAGTTTGCGTAATCGAAATGGGGAATGATTAGAGCCTGGTAAACAGTACGGAAATCGTCTGAATCAATCAGTTGGCGAAGATGTCTGAGGGAGCGGATCTTGAAGTAAATTGCTCTTACTGTGTTGGATATGTGAGTCTTCATATCAAGGTTTTGATCAACAGTCACTCCTAGGTATTGGATATGGGGTTTTACTTGCAGCTTGGCATCTTGAACCTCCAAGTATGTAGGTGGTATGAAGTTTGAGTTCCTTGAGATAAAGAGAACCTCTGTTTTTTTATGTTGGATTCTGAGATTTTGTGTCAGTAGCCAGTTTGATATGGCGTTGAAACAGTTGGTTAAGGGAGTGAGGTCCATCTTATCTATGCAGATCGACATGTATAATAACACGTCATCAGCATATATCATACAATTGACGTTAAAAGATCTGATGATGTTACATATAGGTTGCATGTATATGTTAAATAGTAATGATGATAGAGAGGATCCTTGTGGGACCCCCTGTCCTTGATGGAACGGATCTGATATTGCACCATCTGATCGCACATGCTGCCATCGACTTGACAAGTATGAGTTACACCATTCGAGTGCTGTTCCACCAAGGCCCTTTCCTTTTAGATGGATAATAAGGAGCTCATGACATACTGAATCAAACGCTGCCGCAAGGTCCAAAAAGATGAGTACGAATCCATGCCGGATGTTGTCAATGCCGGAGTTAAGGTTATTGAGGAGGGTGGTAAGGAGAGTCTCGACACCATGTGATTCTCTGAATCCATGTTGGCATGTATCCAATGGAGCTGCAGAGTCAATGTGGTCTTGTAACTGCCTATAGACCACTTTTTCAATTATTTTTGCAAGCATAGGTATGCTGGAAATGGGTCTGTATGAGTCTGCTTTTTGTGGGTCTAACTTGCAGTTTTTTAGTAAAGGTCTGATGAAGGTCTGTTTGAGAGCAGAAGGGAATGAGCCGGTGTCAAATGATAGCCTTATAATCTTGGATATTATTGGAGCGAGATCATTGCGGAGATCCTTTATCCAAAAGGCTGGGCAGGGATCAGTGTGTGCTGTGGAAGTATTGAGTGTTGAGATAATGTCTTCAATTAGTTTTAATGAGGGAGTAGTGAAGGACAGTAAAGGTGTTGGGTGCCCTTGAATTATAGGGGTGGAGGGTATTGCAATTTTATTTGTCCGGCACATCTTAGATTGTATGTAAGCAGCAAATTCTTGCGGGCTGATTTCACACTTTTGTTCGGGTGACGGTTCCTTGGCTAATCTCTTGACTAAACTAAACAGGTCATGAGGTTTATTTAGAGCACGTCTCAGGATGTCTGTGTGGTACTGTTTCATCTTTTCTGCAATGGACTTGCGGTGAGTAGCAAGATGCTGCATGTATGCAGTCTGATTGCTATTAGTGTGTGATCTCCGCCATCGCTTCTCAAGCTTTCATAGTAGTCTTAGTGATTCTTTCAGCTCGGATGTGAACCATGGGGCTGTCGCTTTTTTCCTTGAAGACCTGCTCCTTGGTGGGCGTAAAGCAATGGAGTTGAGTCTGTTGTTCCAACAAGTGATCATCTCTTCTAAGTTTAGGGTGGTGTCTTTGAAGAGTGAACATAAGAACATAAGATCATAAGATATGCCATACTGGGTCAGACCAGGGTCCATCAAGCCCAGTATTCTGTTTCCAACAGTGGCCAATCTAGGTCATATGTACCTAGCAGTATCCCCAAGAGACACAAGTTCCACAATGCTTGTACTGGGTCAAGCATTGATATCTTCGGTCACTTCTTAATAATGGTTTATGGACCTTTCCTCCAGGAGCTTGTCCAAACCTTTTTTAAACCCAGCTACACTAACAGCCTTACTACATCCTTCGGTAACAAATTCCAGAGTTTGATTACACGTTGAGTGAAAAAAATATTTTCTTTTATTAGTCTTAAATAGTTTACCCTGTAGCTTCATTGCATGTCCCCTAGTCTTTCTATATTCTGATAACGTAAACAATCGTTACGTGCATGAGTGCATCAGTTTCGGCCAGGATACGTTCCCTGTTAAAAGGTTGGAAGAATCTGGCTGTAGCGTTTGTATGTTTACTTAGATCCGTGTCACTTGTAGGTAGTTTGTTTTGAGTAGGAATTTGGAAAATAATAAGCTTATGGTCTGACCATGGGACCGCTGTGATTGATAACAGTATGTTTTGAAGCTGATTATGAGCTGACTGTGGGACAAATATGAGGTCAAGAATATTGCCTTTTACATGCGTGGATTCTTGCACTGCTTGTTTGTATCCTAGGATTTCCAGGGCATCTATAAAGGCGGATGATTGGTTGTCTTGTAGGGATGGTAGGTTAATGTCTCCTAGAATCCAGTTGGGTCTATTTGAGCTCGGTGTGTTGGAGGCGAGGTTTATTATAGCTGATAATTCATCTGGGGAGGATGATGGAGCTCTGTATAGTAAGTTTATGGAACAGAGGTTGTTGGAGATAGAGACGGTTTCAAGGTAGTTGTTGCTAGTGGAGTCATCCATTTTGAACTGGAGTTCCATCTTGGTGAGGATAAGTACCCCTCCTCCTCTTCTGTTTTGTCTGTTGCTAGTGAAAACTACAAAGTTGTTGGGGAGGAGCTGGTTGAGAATTATATTATCTTCAGAGGACAACCATGTTTCGGTGACCATAAGGATGTCTAGGTTGTGAGATGTTATTACGTCTGTGATAACTGGCCATTTTTTACGAAGTGAGCGAGCATTAATGAGGGCGCACTTTAGGCTTCGAGGGTGATTGTGGTTTTCTTGTCTTACGTTTCTAGTGTGTTAAAGAGGTATATGTAATAGATAGTGGAGCGGAGATCGGTGGGCCCAATTTGGGTTGTGATAATTTGTGCCTGACCATTTTCTCCAGTTGTTATGTAAGATAGGAATATAATTGTGTGATGAAGTTAGAGCTAGAATATTTGGTAGCAACCCTATAAGAAAGAGGTATAGGCCTAATGTTATCTTGATGGGGAGTACCATTCTCAGCCTATATCCTTGAGGAGGAAAATACTGCTGGTGGGAGGGAGGAACTTATAGTATGATACTGGAGAGTTGTTTTGCAAATAACTTGTGAGGAGTTATATAGTGTTTAGCCAAGCATGGACAGATGTTACCAGAAACTTGCTTAATGAGAGACAAAATTCTGCGGAAAAGTACTTATTATCCAGCCAAGTATAGACAGAAAGCAGCTTGAATTTTGACTACTGAGAGAGAGACAATCTGTGAAAGGTTACATGTTGTTTAGCTAAGCATTAACAAGAGTTATAAGAATCCTGCTTAATGAGAGAGAAACAGTATGTGAACAGATACCAATTATTTGGTCAAGCATAACAAAGCTATCCAAGACTTGCTTAATGTGAGATAAACAAATGGGAAAGTTAGATATTATTCTTCACCGGTATTAGATGGCTTGCATAGATTTGGGCCCAGGTGGATTATGCAGGTTGCTTGAGTTGCTCTAGAGGTCTCGTGCGATTTTAGGGCTGCAGTCTTGACTTTCCCAGTTCACGCTTGTATGGGTGAGATTTGATCCGTATCTACTCAGTTTGGTTGCAGAAGATGATAGGTTACTCTCATTTGTGCTTACGTGGGTGGAGGAAGGCTGTTTTCGAGTGCCCCGCCTAAGGGCCACGTCAAAGGGCCCTCAGGCGCGGGCCTGCCTGTCGGCAGCCGTTTAAAGGTGCTTGCTGTTCCCTCCCACAGCCCCGATTGGGCTGGAGGCCAGAGCGTGGTTGGTGGACGGCCTGCTCTGGAGCTCTATCCCGATCGGGGGAGCGGAAGATGGCTGGAGGTGGAAAAGGGCTGCTCCCGCTGTCGGCAGCCATTTAAAGGAGCTTGCTGTTCCCTCCCACAGCCCCGATTGGGCTGGAGGCCAGAGCGTGGTTGGTGGACGTCCTGCTCTGGAGCTCTACCCCGATCGGGGGAGCGGAAGATGGCTGGAGGTGGAAAAGGGCTGTTCCCGCTGTTGGCAGCCATTTAAAGGAGCTTGCTGTTCCCTCCCACAGCCCCGATTGGGCTGGAGGCCAGAGCGTCGTTGGTGGACGGCCTGCTCTGGAGCTCTACCCCGATCGGGGGAGCGGAAGATGGCTGGAGGTGGAAAAGGGCTGTTCCCGCTGTCGGCAGCCATTTAAAGGAGCTTGCTGTTCCCTCCCACAGCCCCGATTGGGCTGGAGGCCAGAGCGTGGTTGGTGGACGGCCTGCTCTGGAGCTCTACCCCGATCGGGGGAGTGGAAGATGGCTGAAGGTGGAAAGCTAGCCAATGTAAGACCGAATGTGACAGGGGGATAGAGATGGAGAAGTATCCTTTATGTGAAAAACAATATTAAAAGAACTGAAATGCAGGAGCTTAGGGAAAAGAGGAAGCAGGATGGATCATCTTGAAAAGATAAGCTGAAGAATCTATCTATATACTGTTGATCATCGACAAACAAATCCAAACAGAGAAACTGAACAGAGATTTGGCCAGGGATATCCAAATGTTGGGAGATTTTAACCTACCAGATTTGGATTGGACCCTCACATCTGCAGAATCAGAAAGAAGTAAAGAGAAGCACAAAGTACAATTCATGGAACATTTTACAAAATACTCACTGAAAATTAAGCTTTTGAAAAACAACGGCAAGGGTGTGGGAAACACACATGTAATTGTCAGCATATGCAGGGGGATGCCTATCTTAGAAATCAACATGTTCACAGAAAGAGTGGCCTCACTCAGGTCTCTGCATGTCTAAATGCTGGCACTTACACATATAAGTGATGGATTTACAACCAGAGGTAAGGTGATGGCTCCCAATTAAGCCTAAGGGGCATGTTTACTAAAGCGCACTAACCATCCTCTGTCATGGGCTTAGCATGTAGTATGTATGTTGCGCTAACAGTTAATGCAGGGCCCCCAGTAAAAATCCCATGCTAACCAGGTTGGGGACTGACTGGGTTAGGGGTGGAACGTGGGCATTGACAGTGCATCGGAGTTAGAGCAGGCCTCTTGGGTACGTGCTACTGCTGCTGTTGCCGTTAGTGCAGGTGCTCCTTAAGTCACCTCAACAGATGGTGTTAAGTGCACCCACATACCAGTTAGCTTGATACTGTGTGGGTACAATGCATTAAAGGCAGGGGGATGGATGGAGATGGGCCCTGATGTTAATGCATACCTCCATGCCAGATCCACAGCCTAACAGTTCACTAACTTAGCACATTTTAATAAACATGCCCCTAACTCAGTTACAGTATTTATTTATTTATTTTATTTAAACAAGAACTTATATACCGCAGCTTCCATAGATCAGCTGCGGTTCACAGATAACAACAGTCAACAAAGCATAGCTTGTTTTACATATAACATCAGATAACTATAAGCAATATAAAGTAAACAGAATAATGTTAAACTGAATGGCACAGAACAGTGCAACTTATATACATTATTTACATATAGACATTATTTGGGGTATAATCATGGAAAGAAGTTCAGATTCAGATAGGGAGAGTTTTCTTTTTATGTTGTAGTGAGATGTCAGACAAAAATTGTTTAGCCTTTATCTAATTCTTTTGAGTGGATGTCTTTACTATTGTAGTGTATTGTGAAAAGATGGGTTTTCAATTTTTTGCGGAATTCATTAATCTCTGTTATCATTCTTAGGGGCATGTTTACTAAAATCCGCAAAAGAGCGCGCCGCAAAATAGCGCACGGCAACGCGGCACTGAAACGCGCAGAAACGCGTTTAAACGCCCCGCACACGTGCGTGTCACCCCCGCACAGGTACGCGGCTCACTAACGGGCCCCGTACAAGTGCGGGCCCGCAAATGTCCGATAGAGGCGTGGAACGGCGAAAGGAGGGCGGAGGAAGGCTCCGGAGGGGCGGAGGGACGGGGTCAATGGGTGGAGAGTGGGAGGGGAGAGGCTCCCCGCACAGTATCGAGCCCGAATTTCCATGTAAAAACTACCGCGAGTGAAACACTCGCGGTAGAAAGCATTTAAAGGGAAGAGAAACCATTTCCGTCAGCAATGTACAGGAAAACCGGGGAAACCAGCAAAACGTGAGCAGTGTGATACATGTGCACAGCACAAACGTGAAAATAAACATAGAAAATGACCACAACAGAACTATTAAAATAGTAATTCAGCTGGGGAACAGTTATAGTGATGGGCAAATACAGAAATCACACCCAGCAAAGCTCCAGAAACAAGAAATGAATTTTGGAAGGGTCTACTGAGAGGAGACTCTTCCAAAAAACATTTCCACGTTTTGGAGCTTTCCTGGGAGTGTTTGCTATGGTTGCCCATTAATATCACTGTTGCCCAGCGTGGTGATATTCTGTCCCACATTTCCCGTGGTCAGTTCCGGGGTTTATGTGCACGTTTGTCACCAGACAGGGTGCATATGCCCACAGTAGACTTGCGTAGAGCAGGGTTTGTGACTCCATCCTGCCAGGCTTACTGCCTCCAGGGGCTGCACTGTCTCTGTGGCCAAAGTGTGGTACAGCAGACAGAGTCATTACCTCTAGAACCAGAGGGCAGAGGTTCAAAACCCAGCTGGGGCACCTGCCAGCCCAGTCCCTATATTTTACCCACCACTAAATAAAGATAGCGCAGACACCCCTGTATGCATGGGGAAAACACCCATATTTTACCCAACACCGCACACACACCACAACAATGGGCATTACCTACAGCCAAGTCCCCCAAATGCAGTCCCATACTGCCACAGTGCAATCAGGTCAACTGCTTTTCTGAGAGACGGTCATGCCAGCATGTTGGCGGACAAGTACATGTGGTGCAGGGGGCAGTGGCTGCTAACCACAGAAGACAGAGGCCTAGCCATGTGCAGGCTGGCACAGTCCACTGCAACAGACAGGTCCTGCCGGATCCACAGTCATGGACAGTCCAGGGAATCCAACCAATCTGTGGCTACACAGTGGTGCAGTGCACACAGACAGTGCATACAAGAACAGAAGGTCACAGGTTCAAAGCCCAGCTGGGGCTACTGCCAATCCTGCCCACATATTTTTCCCACAACTAAACAGTGATAGTAAGGACACACCTTTCATGGCGGGGACATATGCAATGGTAAGACATCTATCTTTTACCCCACTGAGCACAGACACCATGAACAGGGGCAGTACCTAGAGCAGAATCACCCAAATGCAGTCCTGGTGGGCCACACACCAGTCAGGTTCCATGCTGACACTCATACAAATGCCTGTGCTGTATATCTATGCACCACCCCCATGGCATGTAGATGTAGTCCATGCATATTCATGAGGGATAGCAGGAAAACCCGAACAGTGTGATGCACACCTGGACTGGAGTTGGGAATCTGTGCCGTAAAGCAGCAGCCATCAAGGGCAGACACACCCACACCCACAGGCCCCATTGGCCAATGTCACCTGGAAAGGCAGAACATTGGACCGTGCATGCAGCACCCAAAACGAGCACTTGCATAACTTACCAATGTCACCCTACACCTGAGGTATACGGTACACAGCTCGGAGACGTTTGCTAGGAGCACAGGCAGGCAGTTATCCATACGTTACGTACATACTGCTAGTTGGCCCCATCCAAACAATCTGTTAGGTGTTTGCGGGGCATGCTCCAGGCCTGGCCTCTGACGGTGCTTACCACCCTGGGGAGTGACCACCAGCTGTAATGCGTACCATATCCATGCCTTGCCGTGCTCAGGACCGGTTTGGTGGGCAAGGCTACTTACCCCCTCAATCGTAGCACCATGATGGCAGAGGTGTGGAAGTGTGTGTCTGTCTATACAGTGGGTGTTGGCTGCAAGCCCCTTCAACAGCCCGCACTGCCAGCACTGTTGCCAGTATTGGCCAGTCAATGTGCATAATGAGGTGCAAGGTACCATGGGTATAGCCAGGGCAGGATGGCGTGGCCAGGATGCATCTGCACTGGGCATAGGGCCCTGGCAGGGACATTGGCTGGGATATTGTAGTGTCCAGCCACCACCTACACAGACAGGGTGGCCAAAGCATGTCCATCTGGGGGATCACGCTCACCCTGACTGTGCAGTGACCACAGCATGGCTAGGCCCCCCCATAGTGCTGTATAGTAGTTCTCTCATGTGATATATATGGGTTTCTCTTTGGGGCCCAGTCACTGATATATCTGCTTGCTGTGTATGCAGACAGCCCAATTCTGGGTGCATGCATCTCCATTGGGAACATGCACTATGGACTAACCAGCAGACTGTTTGTAGCTGGTAAATGTCTTGCTATAATGGCTTGCAGGGTGCAGTGGCTGTTGGCTTGCTGCAGGGAATATCTGGTGGTGGAGTGCAGCTTACCATACCCTGGGCTTATGTCTGTCTGCTATTGTGTTATGGCTGTGTATGGAGCTTCCTGGGGGGGGTGGTGGTGTTCCTCAGCAGGACTGGGGTTGATGTTGCCCTGTACTGCCACCTTTGCAGGGAGGTAGAGTGTGGATCCCTTGATGGGGACCATGTTTGCCACGGGGGGGGGGGGTGCCTGATGGCGGCAGACAGGGATATCCATGGTGTTTGTGCATAAACTAGCTATCTTACACATTAACACTGCTTTGGAATGCCCGCTTGGCCTCCATCAGCCATGGCAGGTGTTGTTGACCTGGTCCTGGCCACCTCATTGCACACTCAGGGTGAGCACAGTACCCGCACGATGTAACGGTGTGTGGCTACTCTGTGCCAGTAAAACACCCGGTCAGTGCCCCCTACTAGGCCAAGGTGCTGTGTGGGTGCACCCGGTCACTTCCCCCAACAGGGCCGAGGTGCTGTGGGGGTGCATTCCCCATCTTGTGTCCATCTGCGGACAGCTAATTTGCATGTGCAGTGCATCATGGGTACGGGTGGCCTAACCCATCCTGTTGACACCAGCAGACTGTCTGTGAGGTGACGTGTAGGCTATCTGCAGCCAGCCAGGGGCCTGCTTACAGCTATGGAGCTGTAGTGCAATGGTTACATCACTGCCTATGCAGCTAGAGGTCATGGGTTCAAAACCACAGTGGGGCCCTTTGGTAGGGCTGTCCACAGCTTTATTTTTATTTACTGTACATATGTCTATGCCGGCAAGACCACCCTCAGCTTACTATACTCATTAGGTGCCTCTGAGGGTGCTTCATAGGGCGCCCTGTAGGCCACCTTATGGTTGCCATCCCTATAGGGTGCACTATACATTATCCTGTGTCGCAACATACATGCTGCCCTATAGGGGTCATTCAAGGGTGCCTTGGCGAACAGTGCACTGTAACATGTGCCTTATGGGCCGCCGTATGTTAACATGCTGGGAGAGTGCGTTTGCTAGTAGTGATAACAAAATAAAATTATACAGCCTCCTACAGCACTCCACAACATAATACCTCAGCAGGCATTTTTCACTGGGCATTGTGAGGAGTTGAACCCCTGATCCCTGCACCATTGGTCAGTGTTTTAACCATTGTGCTGTGGCTCTGGTCCTGTGCTTGTGCATCAGCGCGCCGCCTTGTGCCTATCAGCGCGCCGCCTTCTGCCGCCCAAGGGGACCAGTGCGCCGCCTTCTGCTGCCCAAAAATAACTGTGCGCCGCCTTATGCCGTTCCAAATTAATTTGCCTCCTAAAACAATGTTAATCATTACAGTTACTGCCTCAGCTGACCTTTGTTGTTGCGCACACTGGGGGATTGAACCCATGGCCCCTGCACCATTGGTCAGTGTCTTCACCGTTGTACCACGGCTCTGTTGTTTTGTATACTCAGCAGCGCGCCACTTTGCCTTTCCACGCGCTAATGTCGACCCCCGCACATTAGCGCGACGCACACACGTCCGGTTGCTTACTACCGTTATTTTTCTATTTTCTGCCTGAACCGCCCACTCCTTATATGGCACAGGCACACTAGCGCGGCCCCGCACGTTAGGAATGTTTAGTAAACATGCCCCATAGTTCTTCTGGGAGGGAATTCCAGGCTATTGGGGCTGCATGGGAGAACGCTCTGTTGTTTGTTGATTTATTTGTTTTTATGAAGTCTTTGGGGGTTTTTAGTTTATTTGAATGACGTTTTCTTTGAGTAGGTTTTGATGGTTCTTTAGTAATTAATTTACTTAATGTGTGTGGTGCCATATCGAATAGTGTTTTAAATGTAGTTATCAATGTTTTGTATATTATCCTGCTTTGAATTGGCAGCCAGTGAAGGGACTCTAGTATTGGTGTTATATGTTGGTGAGAATGGTAAATAAAGGCAAAAGGAACAGGAGACCGCTATGGTTTTCGAAGGAAGTAGCTGAAAAAAAGAGAAGAAAAAGAGGGAGGCCTTCATGAAATACAAGAGATCACAGAGAAAGGAAGACAGGCATCTGTATTTGGAAAAACTTAGAGAAGCTAGCAAAGTAGTCAAGAAGGCAAAGATTCAAAAGGAGGAGGAAATAGCCAATGCAATAAAATGGGGAGATAAGACATTTTTCAGATATATTAGTGAGAAGAGGAAGGGCAAAAGTGGTATTGTCAGACTCAAGGGTACAGGGGGGGAATATGTAGAAGCTGATAAGGATAAAGCGGAATTGCTTAACAAATATTTTTGTTCTGTGTTCACAGATGAAGAACCAGGAGCAGGACCTCAGAAAACACCCACAAATAAGAACAGAAGCGAGGGACATCTTGAACAATTTTCAGAAGACTGTGTTCGTGAGAAACTAGCTCAACTTAAAGTAGACAAAGCGATGGGACCGGATGGGATACACCCTAGAATACTGAGGGAACTTGGGGACGTTCTAGCAACTCCACTGACTGACCTTTTCAATGCCTCGTTGGAGTCGGGAGTGGTGCCAAAGGACTGGAGAGAGGCTCATGTGGTGCCTTTACACAAAAGCGGAAGTAAGGATGTGGTTGAAAACTACAGGCCGGTTAGTTTAACTTCAGTGGTGAGTAAATTAATGGAAACGCTGTTGAAAGAGAAAATAGTGAGGTTTCTGGAGTCCAGCGGATTACAGGATCCGAGGCAGCATGGATTCACCAGAGGCAGGTCTTGTCAGACAAATCTGATTGATTTCTTTGACTGGGTGACCAGGGAGTTGGACCGAGGGAGAGCTCTAGATGTGGTGTATTTAGATTTCAGTAAAGCCTTTGACACTGTTCCTCACAGGCGACTTATAAACAAACTGAGCACCCTAGGGATGGACCCTAAAGTTACTGCTTGGGTTAGAAATTGGTTGGGTGGGAGGCGACAAAGAGTACAAGTAAATGGAGCTCACTCTGAGGAGAAGGATGTTACCAGTGGTGTGCCCCAGGGATCTGTCCTTGGTCCGATTCTTTTTAACATCTTTGTTAGTGATATAGCGGAAGGGCTGTCGGGTAAGGTTTGCCTCTTTGCGGATGATACCAAAATCTGCAATAAAGTAGACACCCAGGAAGGTGTAGATAACATGAGGAGGGATCTAGCTAAGCTTGAAGAATGGTCTAGAATTTGGCAGCTGGGATTTAATGTTAAAAAATGTAAGGTCATGCATTTGGGCTGCAGCAATCCAAGGGAGCAATACAGCATAGGAGGTGAAGTACTTTTGTCCACTAAAGAAGAGCGGGACCTAGGCGTAGTTGTGTCCGATGATCTTAAAGTAGCTAAACAGGTAGAAAAGGCGACGGCAAAAGCTAGAAGGATGCTTGGGTGCATACAGAGAGGAATGGCTAGCAGAAAAAAGGAGGTGATAATGCCTCTGTATAAGTCTTTGGTGCGACCTCATTTGGAGTATGGTGTGCAATTCTGGAGACCGCACCTTCAAAAGGATGTGAACAGGATGGAGTCGGTGCAGAGGGTTGCTACTAAGATGATTAGTAGTCTTCATTATAAAGCATATGAGGACAGACTTAAGGATCTTAATATGTACACCTTAGAGGAAAGGCGGGATAGAGGTGATATGATTGAGATGTTTAAATACCTCCGTGGCATAAATGTTCAGGGAGAGAGCCTCTTTCAATTGAAAGCAAGTTCTGCGACGAGGGGACATGGGATGAGGGTGAAGGGAGATAGATTCAGGAGTGATATGCGGAAATATTTCTTTACGGAAAGAGTAGTGGATCCGTGGAATAGTCTCCCAGTGGAGGTGGTAGAGATGAGGACAGTAACTGAATTCAAAAAAGCATGGGACCAACACAGAGGATCTCTAAAGGTAAAAAGTGGACTGTTGTAGTTGTTGTTATGGAAGGACAGACTAGATGGGCCTTGTGGTCTTTTTCTGTCATCATGTTTCTATGTTTCTATGTTTCTATTAATGTGTTTTCGTTATTATCCTAGCTGCTGAGTTTTGTGCAATTTGAAGCCTTTTAATGTTTTGTTTTGTTGTGCCTAATAATATTAGATTAGCAAAGTCAAAGTGGGGGGTTATGGTGGCTTGAATTATGCTAATAAAATCATGTATGTATACAAGGGGTCTAAGTTGTTTAAGTATTTTAAGCTTGAAATAAATTTTCTTTGTAGTGTTTCTGATATGGGTGTCTAATGTTAAATGTTTATCTATAATTACTCCTAAGTATCTAACTTCGTTTTTTATTTTGATTTCCTGGTTTTGAAGCGTTATATGTGTTGGTGGGGTATAGTCTTGGTTTTTAGTGATGATTAGCACTTCTGTTTTTGAGTGATTTATTTGGAGATTGTGAGCGTTTAGCCATAAAGTTATTTCGTTGAAGCAATCCGATAGGAGTTGCAACGGTATGTTAGGGATTGTGAATGGGATGTACATCATAATATCATCTGCATACAGATGATAAAGTACACCATATTTTTTAAAAATATTGCAAACTGGTTTTATGTATATGTTAAATAGGAGAGCTGAAAGTGCTGAGCCTTGTGGTAAGCCTGTTTTACAACCAGAGGTAAGGTGATGACTGACAGTAGTTGACAGATATGATTAAACTCTCTGTCTCTTTGCATTTGTTGATCCAAAACATTGCCTTATTTTCTGGTTAACCTTGTTCTTTGAAAAGTTGCTTGTCTACTGTATTTAGATTTTTGTTGCCTTATAGAAATTACCTAATTCTTCTGCCTGTGATTAATCTATTACTGTAAAAATGTCAACCCTTGTTGTTTTGGCCCAGTTTTCAGCCTTTATTAAATTGTAGCTTTAAAAACAATAACCCTGGTCTGAACTTCGCAATAGCGAGGGCTGGGCTCAGGTAGTTAACAATTGCCCAGCAGCTTGTTACCATTTTTGGTTCAGTAATATTTGGAGAGTCCAAGCAGATTTTGCCGCTTAAAAACCATTCCACCCTATCCCTCACCCACCCACCCACCCACCCACCCAATATTTTGCTTTTCTTACACAGTCTAATACACATGATCAATATTCTTCAGTTCAGTGACATGTAAGTAGTAGACTAGTGTCCTGTCTCATCCATATAAAGGAAGTTAGTGCTAAGTTCCTATCTCAGAAATTTGAGCTAGAGGGGCTGCGGCGTGTCAATAAGCAAATCATTGCATCCTCAGGAGTGAGATAAAACACCATCAAGTGACATATATAACAGAGCACTGGGATACAGTTTTTGCTCGTTTAGGCTTTAATGCATAGAAGCACAAATCTCGCAATTTAGCTAATGAAGTGATCATAACCCTAAGTTTGTCCGTAAGAAGCCTTGATTCTTTTTAACTACTCCCTATGGTATTCTAAAGGTTAACCAGAACTCTACAAATGGACTTATGCCCCAGAGTAGATAATTAGCAATCAGAAGATTCCCACCTTTTAACACAGGAACAGTTAAACCCCAGGCAATGTGGGACTATCAGCACACAGAGAACTTACAAGTAGACAATATGTATACCAAATATGTAGGTAACTTATGACGTTATGGAGATCATTTTAGAAGGCTGCGCGGCATTGTGCATGTCAGAAGTGGTGGTTACACATGTAGATGCCTTCTCAGGCTGATGGAGTTACCTTGTGTTAAAGCCATGTGCTAAAACTCAGCACACAGTTTTATAACGCAAGCCTAATGACGAAGATTTGTTCTCCAATGCTGTAAATAAAGTCTGTGCAAATGGGAAGTGTGCAAAACCCGTGTGCTCACGTGGGAGAGCATGTGCAGATGCAAGCACGCATGACAGAAGCATGTGCACATGGATCAGCACTAGCAGTAGCTGTACTGGCATAAATAGCAATACTGCAAAAACTGCTGTGCATGGAATAATAGTTCATCATACGTGCAGATGTTTTGTGCATGCAACTCTGAAGAAGCATGCATAGTTCAGTACATTGAATTACGCGTGCTTAACATCGGCGCTTATGATAGAATGCTGGTCTGCACATAAATAATCTTTCAAAAATTGCTATGCACAGAATAACATTCCATCATATGTATGCAGAAGAAACAGGCATAAATTCCTCATTGGCACTGACAGCAGAACAATGAACTACCCTTTACTCCTTCTCAGACCTTGCACAGAAGCGCTGGTGTTGTGCTCAGCCTTCTGGTCTTCTACACACTTCTCTGCATAGCTAATTGTTTCATTACTATCAATTTAAATGGACTTAAATGCACTGTAGATTGTTGTCTGTTCATGGATATGCACATAGCATGTACACAAAACTTCTTCTTGCGTTGATAATGCACAAAATCGTGCACTAAAACCAAGCTATTCCATACATAAACCATAGTGCTTTTTACTGCATTTGACAGTATGTGTGGCAATAATGATTTTAGAAAGCCAACACTTACATGAATAGATCCACTGCATGCAGAGTTTTGACAGGGGCATGCTGTGGGTATGATTTGGGCAGGCCTAAAAAGTATTTTTGATTTTACAATGGGAGCAAACACATAGGGGCTTGTTTACAAAGCCGCGGTAGCGGTTCGCGGTCGTTATCGGAGCCGCGGCCCCATTGAAATCAATGGGATCGCGGCTCCGATAACGATCGCAAACTGCTACCGCAGCTTTGTAAACAAGCCCCATAGAGGCCAATTCCACATGGGGACTGTCCGGCCCATCTGGATACCCAAAATCTGGAAAGGCCAGTTATGCACCTGATTCTGCTCCCATGGGAGCTAGATGCAGGAGCAGAATTGGGTGCAATGGGCCTGGATGGGCAGGACGTGCCCCAACTCTGGCCTGCTGCATATCCGGCCTGTTCTCTGTCCAATCCCCTCCAGGGCTTCCATATGGAGCCTTGGTGCCATGACGCCCCACACAAACTCCAAAATGCATTTCCCCGCCAACTGACCCACAGATGGGCTTATCAAGGACGGGATTGGGTGGCGGAGATCCAGCTGACCTGCTCTCCTGGCTGGGGGTGGTCCTGCCATGATGTCTTCCAATGTTGGGGGGACTTATTCCACCTCGGAGATGGAATAAGTCTCCTGTTTAGGTCAGCAACCCCGGACGTACAGAACCGCAACTGGAATCAGCCCCGTATGTCCAGGGTCAGGGTCCCGCTTCTGCCCCGCCCTCACTCCTTCAATGAACCACCCCCTCCCACCCCTGTCCATAGCTCCCTGCACATCTCCGCTGTACATGCGGGGAGCTCTGGAGCCGGCATGAGGTCTAGGTGTTTAGCCAGAATGTACGTCCAAACTGGACATACATCTCTGCAAAACGCTGATCAGAATCTACCCCATTCTGCTCAAGGGCATGTGCAAATGCTGAATTGGACTTAGGCTTTGGAAAAGCAATTGGGCAGCATTTGTGCTTACCTCTCTGATATTTAACCCCCCTCCAAATTAAGAGTTTTATAGCTGAGTTCCTTAACTGTCGCCCCTTGGATACTGAGTTTTACATGCAGAGGTTGCAAAATTCATTACTTATATGTGTAAGTACCAGCAATATGATGCCACGCTTTCTTCTAATGTGCTTCTTTCTAGAATAGGCACTCCTGACATACATGACAGCAATTATAGGTGTATTTTGCAAGATGTTCGCATTCTGCCAGACTTGAACAACCCTTTTGCTATTGTCACTCCTCATCCAGTCAGCTCTCATATTGTCTGCTCACCAGATCATAGGTCTCCAGCAGTCTTTCCAAGCCTCTCCTGCATGCCTCCAACCATAGCCAGCTTCTAGAAGAAGACACCAAGAACCACCTGTAGGGGCCTCTCTAGTTGGGAGGTCTATATCCACAGTACCTCTTCACCTTAAGGTGAAACAATCAAAGTCCCACTATTTGTACTCTATTTGTACACTGTCACAGCTATCTAGATATTCTATGCAGAACTGGGCTTTATCGGGTCAGTATTCCAAAGGATTTTTCTGTGTACCAGATCTTACTATATGGATAACTCCTTTATTCATAAATTTTCAGCAACATAATTTAATGATAGCAGATAAACACCAGTATGGCCCATCTGGTCTGCCCAGGATGAAGTTCAGGGTTGTAACTGCCACTCTGTACAGGTTAGCCCCACTCTACATTTTTTAGTTTGGGAGCCTATTTTAATTTGAAAGAAACTGGGAACCAAAAAAACATCTTAAGGGATGCCTATGCCTGACTCAAGAATGATGCTCCCTGACCTAATCTAGATGGCTTGACTTCCTTACAGACAAAAGTAATGAGTAAGAATTAAGGAAGAAGAATATTACCTTACGAAGGAGGAGTGTATTAGTCATAAGAGTTTCTTTTTGTTGATTAAAAACAAGGGTCCCTCCCATCACCAACTGTATTAGACCTAAGAGAAAGAGAGGTCAGAGGCCACGGGACTAAGCTCATCTTCCAAAAAATGATGACCACCAAAAGCATGCATTATATGCCTTCCTTACCCAAGAAAGTATCTTATCTGAAAGTTTAGTGAGGGAGCTCCTATGGCCATATCTTTTAAAACAAGCCAGAACCAGTCTCTTCTCTATGACAGATGTGGATTATCTC
The DNA here is from genome assembly GCA_033557465.1 of Ichthyophis bannanicus. Taxonomy (NCBI): domain Eukaryota; kingdom Metazoa; phylum Chordata; class Amphibia; order Gymnophiona; family Ichthyophiidae; genus Ichthyophis; species Ichthyophis bannanicus. The sequence goes on from CM066033.1 coordinate 761,462,544, forward strand.
ATCATCCAATCACCTTTGCAGGAAGAACATGACTGAAGAAATCAAACCTTCAAAGAAAAATTATTGCATAATGGCAACCCACAACACCTCCAAACTACAATCTATGTCCACTATGTGGACATTTTCTGCACCAAGTGAAGGTTGTAAACCTCAACACTGAGAAGCTTCCCTATGAAGCCTGATCCTCTCAATGGCCAAAGCCATAAGACAAAATGGAAAGAGGTCTTCAAAAAAGGTTTCTGACCAAGGAGAACTGAAGGAGGTCTCTGCTTGCATCTTCCTCCTTTGCCTAAAGAGCTTGTCCCTCCAGGTGTTTTGCCAGATTGATGAGGTCCACTCAGTGAGTTGCTCCATCTGATACCTAGTATGGCAGAGGATAGTTCTGCTGATAATTTTTCTGTGGTTGCTCTAGCACTATGCAAATAATGCCGGTGAGGTGGGAGATCATTTTGCCCAGCCATAAAGACAGCATTGATATTCAGAAAATATCCATTTAGGTAAGAGTTTTAAGTTAGGACAGAAAAATTGTTGTAGCTTAAACTGCATTACTATATAGAGATTGGTTCATTAATGTTGGTATTTAGGTGAATGGGATTTAGCTCAGGCCTTTCTCAGAAGCTCAAGGTGAGGTACATTCAGTCTATATATGCAGTATTGCTGCTAATCTAGAGTGCAGTGCTAAACATATGTGGCTGACATTAAAAATCCACCTGACACCACAGCTAAACACTAACAGGAATGTCTAAAATGAAACAGAATAGCTCACAAGTACACAAAGACCCAGCTACCATCATATAAAAGAGGAAAAAAAACATCTGAGACAAGAAGAAAACAGGTAAAGAAAAAAGGAGAGCAATTGCAATAAATTATAAATGCACAGCTACAGAAAATAACCTTACTTCTCACCGTTCTTTGCGGCTGAAGTCACTCCACCAATGAAGATAAATCCCTCAAGCTCCTTCACCCTTTTTATCTACAGCAGCCTCAGTCATCAACAAATCAGCACACACTGGGCAGGGCTAAGAAAAAGATTTAGAAATCTTGGATGCCGCCTAACATTTTTTAGGTAACGGGAAATTTTTTTCATGTTTCTGTTTGCTCAATGCTCTTTTATTTTTGTTATATTTATTTATTTATTTATTAATTATTTGGTGCAGGGGGAGGATGCAAAGTGTCACATTTACCTTACCTCTTTTCTTTGATTTCTCTTTTTGCTCATATTTCTTCTGCTTATTTTGTTTGTTTTTCTACTTTTCTTTTTGTCGTGCCTCTTCACCTCTCTACCTCTGGCTTTTCTTCTTCCCTTCCCTCTCTTCAGTCACTGTTTTGCTTCTGTATTTCATTGCATTTCCCCTCTTCAGCCAAACTGCTCTCACTTTGCCAAATTGTCTCTTCTTCAGTTTCTTTCCTCCATCCAGTATCTCTGCTTCCATCCTTCAGTTTCTTTCCTCCGTCCAGTGTCTCTGCTTCCATCCTTCAGTTTCTTCACCCTCAATCAACAGCTGTCTAAGTTTATGTGGCCTGATCACAAGGAACATCTTTGGGCTGCTGCATGGGCCTGAGCCTATACTACTGTGGTGGGGCGGCATCATTCCCAGACCCAGCTCAGACACAGTTTGTCTTACACATTTCTTTTAATAACAAATGTTTAATATGTTAGAGCATTTAAACATGCACAAATTGATTGTATGTGAATTCAAATGTGTTTTTAATGAACAAACGTCCCAATAATACTCTGCAAGATGACTGGAGTTATCACTGTTATATGAAACAAAGCTACGGGTCAATATTTAACTCTACAGCAGCATTTTTTCTGCACCGCTATGAGCCCAACCCAGGAAGGGGCATGTTCGGGCCATCCAGACACCACCAAGCAGGCTGGGCCCATTAGGACCTGATTCTGCACTGCGGGGGGCTAGACATTCCCGCAGTTGCAGGATCAGGCAACACGACAGCCCTGTGTGCTCCTGCATTAGCCACTAGGATGTCCTCCAAGCTTCACAACCGGCCCACCGCAGTGCGACCCCCGTCTCTCCACTGCCTGATGCTCAGAGGGGGCAGCTGGGCCCTGAATCGGGCAGCGAGGACTCACCAACTGCCACTGTTGCTCCTGGAAGTCTGCCAGGCTGGTATGAGAGGGCACCCTGCGCTAATACCACCTCCAAGGTAGAATTAGCTGGGTACTCTCCTGGTGCTCTCTGGACATACAAAGCCATGACCTGAATCAGCCCTGTACATCCAGGGTCTGTCCCACCCTCGCCCTGCCCATTTCCACCTCTGTGCTGTCCCCATCCTGATCTCTCCATACTGAGGTTTTCTACATGTGGGGAGACTGCTACCTGGGATTCGAGCAGGACAACTAGCAAGGCTGCACATCCCACAGGGATGTACAGCCTCGCTAGTTGCCTTACATAATCGGGCTCTAGGTGTATAGTTAGTGGTGCTGAAATATGTATAATTGCTGAGCCCAGGACTGGCGCTACCATAAGGCTAACTAGGTGACTGCCTAGAGTGCTGGCTCTCTGGTGGGTGCCTATTACCACCAATGTTATTCCTCACCTGGACCTACAGCAGTGGCAATGGATTGAAACAGCCTGCGGTGCTTACTTGCAAACTTTGGAGCCACAAGGCTGTCTGCTTCCACCCCCTTCGATGGCCATCTTCCTGTTTGTAAACATTGGAGGGGGCAGAGGCAGACATCCCTACAGCACCCACATTTTCAGGTAAGTGCAATGGGACTGTTTCAGTCCCTTGCCGTGCCATAGGTCCAGATGAGGGGTGACAGCAGCAGCAACGAGGGATGGGTGGGTGGCCAGAAGGGCGTAAGGGATGAGGTTTGCCTAGGGAGTCTCATCTCTTTGTGCCAGTCCTGGCTGAGCCTTATGGATAGCAGTGATCTTCTGCCATTATATCTATAGCTAAGTGATTTAAATTAGGACAGCATTTGATCTCTCATTAAACCATTCGCTCTACAGATTGTGACTAAATATCTCCACTCTCTGAAGAGCTGGATGGAAGGCCTTTGCTCATCCCTCAATTTGCCCTGGCTTTATACAGGTAGTGAAGGGGCAGGAAGTAAGAATCTTCTGCAACACTATATGCATATTGCTACAAACAATTCATGGACAAAGTATTTATACTTTAATGAGGAGAATTTTATAAGAAGGCGCCTACTTAGGCGCTATTTTATAAAGAAAAGCAGGCACCTATTTTTGTATTTTGTGGTAACACTGCCTTCATACTGTACAATGGAGTACCCTAGGGATCTGTGCTGAATCCACTGCTTTTTAACATATTCATAAATGACCTGGAAATAGGAATAATGAGCGAGGTGATCACATTTGCAGATGACACAAAATTATTCCATTTCATTAAAACACAAAGATTGTTCAAAATTACAAGAGGACCTTGAAAAATTGGGAGACTGGTCATCCACATGGCAGATGAAATTTAATTAATTAATTAATTTCACTATTTTTATACACCACTTTATCTAAGGGGTATGTTCACTAAATGGCAGTAAGGGAGCATGCGTTATTGTGTGTTAACAGCAGTGATAAGGGATTTTCCGTGCAAAAAAGGCTCTGGGCAAGTAGTAGGTGTTCCGGCGATAAGGGTGCAATGGGCCACTTAATGGGTGCTAACAGGACATTGGGCGGTAAGGTGTCAAGCATGAACCTTAACGCCTGAAAACAGCTATCACTTTATCACTGGATAAGGGAACCCCAGCGAAAGCCAATGCAAAGATGATGGATGCAAGGACAGGTGGGAGTTGATGAACCTGACAGATCCGTGGGCAGCCTATGTGGCAGCCAATAATTTGGATGAGCATGTGGGAGGCAGCTGTACTAATGCACTGGGTGGTGCCCACATAAAACGCCATAATGTCAGTGCGTGGCATAGGATGGGGAAGATGTCCCCCAGCGGAGTCAGAAGTGGTATGATGTGTGCAGCGAAAGGAGGATGGAGCAGGAGTAGTGACATGCAGATCAGGCACAGGAGAGGTGTGAGTGAAGAGTCAAAATGCAGAAATGGGTACCTCTGTAGGCCATGGTGTAGTGGCTTGCACGAGAAGACATGACTGCACATAGCCGCCAGAGGCTGATGGATGGGCTTTAGGAAAAATGGCGGCAGAGGAGAGTGTGGTATAGATTGGCAGCAGGGGCAGCTCTATAAAGAGACTGATTGAGGCAGTGGCCTTAGGTGGCAACTTTTTGGGAATGGCAAAGAATGCCCCCAAAAAGGCCCCCTCACTTTGCCTTCAAAATTGAAATTAAAAAAAGGGCTGGAAAAGCTGTTGCCACTGCTTCTCAGCAGCGGCAGAATCAACCGCCTCATGCCCCCCCCTCCCCACTTGCCCTGGAAGAGCCCTGCCAATGCCCCGGCTCAACTTTGCAGAGCTGTGAGAAGGAACAGTGTTTCTCTTCTTTCCCACATCTCTGTTAAAGTTGAGCCCACCGATGCTGAGGTAAACAAGGCATTTGCTGTCTCATGCAAGAAAGGAAATGCCTCTTTTACCCTCAGTATCAGTGGGCTCAACTTTAACAGAGCCGTGGGAAAGAAGAGAAATGCTGTTCCATCTTGCGGCTCTGCAAAGGTGAGCCGGTCAGGCAACGGCAGGACTCTTCCCCAGTGGTCTGGTAATGGGCTGAGAGGTCTGGTAATGGGCTGGACTGGGCTGGGGGAGGGGGGGTTAGCACTGGAAATAGCCTGATTGAGGGGGTTAGGACTTGTAATGAACTGATGGGGGGGGGCAGCTAGGACTGAAAATGGGCTGATGTGGGATTAAGACTGGCAATGGGCTGATCAGAGGGGGTTAGGACTGGTAGTAGGCTGATGGAAGGGCTATCACTAGAAATGGGCTGATGGGGGCCTAGAACTGGAAATGGGCACTTATGAGAGGCTAGGACTGGAAATGGGCTGATCAGGGGAGTTAGAACTGGAAATGGGCTGATTAGGGGGGCTAGGACTGGTAATGGGCTAATCAGGTGGGGTTAGGACTGGAAATGAGCTGATTGGGGGGCTTAGAACTGGAAATTGGTGCTTAAGGGAAGCTAGGACTGGAAATAGGCTGATCAGGGGAGTTAGGACTGGAAATGGGCTGATTGTGGGGGGGGGGCTAGCACTGGAAATGGGCTGATGGGGAGGTAGGATTGGAGTGGGCTGATAAGGGGGATAGGACTGAAAATGGGCTGATGGGGGGAGGTGAAGAGAGTGCTGCTGTCCCTGGAAGAAAACTAGGGGCTATGACTACAAATGGGCTGATGTGGGGGATGGGAGAATAGGACTGGAAGGGAGCGGATGCTGAGAGGGTCTGCCAGGGGAAGGAGGGGGCAGGAAAGGAGCTGACATGGGAGGGAGAGGTGGGGGCAAGAAGGGAGCTGGCATGGGGGTGAGGTGGGGCAGGAAGTTAGCTGATACAGGGGGAGGAGGGGGCTGGAAGGGAGCTGACACCTGGGGATGGTACCGAAAGTGGATTGGAAGGGAACTGATACTTGGGGATGGGACTGGGAGGTGGCTGGGTAATGGGGATAAGGCACTGGGGCTGGAAGGGAACTGACATGTGGTGATGGCACTGGAATGGGGATGGACAGAGGGTAGGGTGACTGGAAGGGAGCTGACAGGGGAGTGGCACTGAGAGTGGAAGTTAGCTGATACCTGTGATGGTATTTGGACTAGAAGGGGCTGGACAGTGGGGACAGAGGGGGACTGGAAGGGAATGGACACCAGAGTTAGTCCTGGGAATGCAAGGCAGTTGACATTGGAAAGTACTGGGAAGGCAGGACTGGAAAGGGGCTGATACTGGGGAGGGTTATTGGCACTGGATATAGGCTGATGGAAGGAAGTGAATAAAACAAAAGAAGAGATAAGAAATGGCAGATGGACTATAGACCTGTTTTGCTAATTGAATGGGCTGCAAAAATAAAGGCCAACACACTTTGGAATAAAGATAAGCAGTTTATTTATAGAATAAAGAAAAGATGACTTGAAAGCAAGTAATTCACTTATTCACCTATAATTACCTGTAGTTAGGAAAGATAAGTGAATCACCTGCTTTCAAGTTATCTACAAACAGCAAGATGCAGGAAAATGATACATCACCGACAGCCATGAACTTCATCTCATGCAACATTTTGACTAAATGGGTCCCAGATTCAGCCAGGCAAGAGAGAGACTTCTCAATTGAGAGATTTCTAGGGCAATGCACGTGTTCACTCCATAGGTGGAATCCCTTTTTCTCTTCGCTCTGGCTGAAAAAGGCACCCATTTTATCCTGTTGCAAGAGAAACCAGTAATTTTCCATCAGGTGACACACACATAGAATAGGATCAGCTATCCATAAAACATAATCAAGATGCTGGCCAAACGCCTGAGAATGCTCAAGGGAGGGGCATCTCCTACTCCATGGTTCAGAAACTCACAACTTTGATAGATGACCTTCATTTTATGAGAAAAAGCACAGTTGCTATGGGAAGAAACTTTTCCTTATCTACATCCTTGTATCAGGACTCCCTCTCATAAGTTTCACATGATGTAGTTATGCACGATGATGTTTTTCACAAATTTGTACAGGAATATCTCTCTCCCATAAAACTGAGGTTTACGTAACCCCTAACTCACTACTCTGACACATAATCAGTAGTCAACTTTAATTCACTTTCACTACAAGACCATAGAAAGAAAGCTAAGAAGACAGAAAAGCAGAAGCCTCAGATCGGGACCAGCATGATCAGAGAATAAAATGGTCATACAACAAAGGTAGAAAAAATAATTTTATTTTCATTTTAGTGATTAGACTTTGTGCTAAGGGAATTCTATGTGATAGGGGGCGAGAGGTTGGTTTGCATGGACCAGGAGAAGGACCTCAGAGTGATTGTTTCTGAGGATCTCAAGGTGGCGAAACAGTGTGACAAGGCGGTGGCAAAAGCAAGAAGGATGCTGGGTGCATACAGAGAAACTACCAGCAGAAAGAAAGAGGTACTAATGCCACTGTACAAGTTGCGGGTGAGGCCTCACTTGGAATATTGTGTTCAGTTTTAGAGACCATATCTCACAAAGGAAACAAAAAGACTGGAAATAGTTCAGAGTAAGGCAACCAAAATGATTTGGAGCCTGCGTCAGAAGATTTATGAGAAGAGACTTGAAAAACAAAATATGTACACTCTGGAGGAGGGACAGGGGAGATATGATTCAGACTTTAAATACTTAAAGAGTATTAAAGAACAAACAAAAATCTTCCAAAGATGGGGAAGCTGTAAAACTAGAGGGCATAACATGAAGCTGCAAGGGGGTAAACTGAAAGGCAACGTCGGGAACTACTTTTTCACTGAAAGAGTGGTGGATGCTTGGAATGCCGTCCTGATGGAAGTGGTGGGGGCAAATACAGTGATGGAATTCAAAGTGACATGGGACAGACACAGTGGATCACTTTATGGCAGAAAGATAAAATCAAAATAACCATAACTCTTTATATCTCAACAAATAGGGGTGACCTACAAGAAGCGGTGGGTACACCCCTAAACTAAAGCATGGGGAGGAGTGACCTGCATGGAGCGGCAGGGGTACCTACTCTTACCGCCTTGCTGTGCAGACTAGATGGACCATACTTGTCTTTATCTGCCATCATATACTATGTTACTATGTTTATATTTTATACAGTATGGGGAACTGCATCTCTTATTTATCTGATGTTGCACTGCATTCAGAGTCTGGCTCTTTGGGATTTCAGTTTAATTTTTGTCTACATATTTTTTATTTTAGATTGTAGTAACTTAGGGGCATGTTTACTAAACGGCGCACCTGTGCGGGGCGCACCTGAGCGCCCTAAAATGATGCATTTAAGTGCTCTTAAACGCCCCGTACACGTGCGGGTCACATTAACGGGCCCCGCACACGTGCGCCGAAAACGCGCACGTTTTGCGGGGCGCTCATGTGCGATAGAGGCGTGGAAAGGCGAAATGAGGGCGGAGGAAGGCCCCCGAGGGGCGGAGAGACGGGGTCAATGGGTGGAATGTGGGAGGGGAGAGACTCCCCGCACAGGAGCGTGCCCGAATTTACAAGGAAAAAATACCGCGAGTGAAACACTCGCGGTAGAGCGCATTTAAAGGGAAGAGAAACCATTTCCGTCAGCAATGTACAGCAAAATCGGGGAAACCTAAAAGACGTGAGCAGTGTGATACATGTGCACAGAACAAAATAGCAAACATGATATGAAAATGACCACAATAAATTCAAAGAAAATTATAATCCAGCTGAGCAACAGTGATATTAATGGGCAACCATACAAAACACTCCCAGGAAAGCTCCAAAAAAAAGAAATGAATTTTGGAAGGGTCTACGCTCCGTAGACTCATTCAAAAGCACTGCATTTTAATGGAGCTTTCCTGGGAGTGATTTCTAGGTTGCCCATTGATATCACTGTTGCGCAGCTTGGTTATGGTTTCCCTCCCCTTTTTTGGAGAGCATTTGTGAGGTTTATTTGCACCTTTGTCCCCATACAAGGTCAACGAGCCCACAGTAAAATTGTGAAGAGCAGGGTGTCTGACCCGTGCGGCCAGGTATCACATCTCCAGAGACTGCACTGTTTCTGTGGCCACAGTGTGGTGCAGCGGACACAGCCAGTACCTGTAGGACCAGAGAACCACAGGTTCAAAACCCAGCTGAGGCTCCTGCCAACCCAGTCCCCATCATGTTACCCACCACTAAACAGTGAGAATACAGACACTCTTTTATTGCAGAGAACATAAGCATGGTCCCAACACCAATATTTACCCTACACACCGCACACAAACCATAACAATGGGCATTGCCTACAGCCAAGTCCCCCAAAGTCAGTCCTGGTGTGCTACAACTCACTCAGGTCATATGTTTTTCCCAGATAGGAACATGTCTGCATGTTTGCGGAAGGGTACAGGTGGCAGAGGGGGCAGTGGCTGCAAACCACAGCAGACAGTGGCCTAGGCCTGTGCAGGCTGGCACCGTCCACCGCAACAGACAGGCTCTGTCGGATGTACAGTCATGTACTCCCCAGGGAACATAACATATCTGTGGCAACATGGTGGTGCAGTGCACACAGACAGTGTGTGCAGGAACAGATGGTCCCAGGTTCAAAGCCCAGCTGGGGCTACTGCCAATCCAGTCCACATATTTTTCCTACAACTAAACCGTGATAGTAAGGACAAAACTGTATAGCTAGGAACATATGCATGATTAATACACCTATATTTTACCACAGCACTCACAGACACCATAAACAGGCGCATTATCTGGAGCAGAGTTCTCCCAAATGCAGTCCTGGAGGGCCCCACACCATTCAGGTTCCATGCTGCCTCTAACAAAGATGCCTGTGCTGCATAGCTATGCACCACCCCCATGGTATGCAGATGTAGCTCATGCATATGTATGAGGGATAGCATGAAAACCAGAACAGTGTGTGGAACACCAAGACTGGATTTGGGGAACTCTGTGAAATGGGTTTTCCAGATAAGGACATGTCTGCATGTTGGCTGAGGGGTACAGGTGGTGGAGGGGGCATTGGCTGAAAGACACAGCAGACAGTACAGTAGGCGTGTGCAGTCTGGCACCGTCCACCACAACAGACATGCTCTGTTGGATGTACAGTCATGGACTCCCCTGGGAATGCAGCATATATGTTGCAAAACGTTGGTGCAGTGGATACAGACAGTGTGTGCAATAACAGAAGGTCACAGGTTCAAATCCTGTATGTGGCTCCTGGCCAACTAGGTCACATAATTGTACCCTTCTAAAACAAGCCAGTAAAGAGTGGCTATTTGCTGATGAGAACCTAAGATCGTATCCCATATGTGTAGTTTTCCTTCAACAGTAGCCACCACATAAGCATGTGCATCACCTACAGCAGAGTCAACCAAATGCAGTCCTGGAGTGTCAATTGTTAGTTAAGTTTTATGCAGTCTCCAATATAAGGCCATGTGAGCATGTTGACGGCAGAGCAATTGGTGGCAGCTGTCCACAGCACACCATGGCATACTCCTTTTTAAGTGGGTGGTGTGGAGTGCAACAGACAGGGTCAGTGTGACAAACACCCATGCATATCCCTGGGAATGCACTGTCTCTGTTGCAAGACGGTGGTGCAAAGCACACAGCCATTGCCCTCAGGAGGTGAAGGTCACAAGTTCAAATCCTGTGTGTCGTCCCTGGCCAAAAAGCCCCCACGAATGTGACATCGCACAATTTTAAGAAACAGAAAATAATCTGTAGTGCAGGTAATGCAAAGATGGCCAATACATGTATTTTTTCTGAGAAAGTGTACATATATGAGAAACATGTGCATCACATAGAGCAGTTTCACTCAAATGCAGTCCTGAAGTGCCTCAAATCATGCACATCTTATGATGTGTCAAATAAAGATGGTGTTGTTCAATGTAATGTGTTGGTCCATGGTAAGCAGATATATCTCATGCATATTCCGTAGGCACACTTGGGAAAAATTAACAGTGTCTGACTCAACAGGACTGTATTTGGGTACCTCTGCCGGACAGTACTGGCCATCAGGAGAATAAATGAATAGACCCACAGGCTCCATGATCCAAAGCCTATTGGATATACATGATATTGGGCCTTGCGTACATCTCACACAAGTAGTAAGTGTGCACCTTAGCGCTGTCACCATAAACCTGGTAATTCAATACACATATAGCAACATGTTGAACAGATTAGTAGCAGATATCAATTTCTAGGTAAAGCACAATATGGTGATTGAGTGTTATGACACCAATATGTTTGATGTTTGTGGAGTGTGTCTCACGTCTGGTGTTCGACAATGTTTCCCAAATTGGGGTGTGACAGCAACAGTATTGCATACCATAGCTATGCCTGCACTGTGTCCAGGACTGCTGAGTGGCCTAGACTGCAAAAGCTATCTATAGTAGCACAGTGATGGCCTAGCTGTGGGATTGTGTGTCTGTACATCCAGTGTGTGATGTCTGCAAGACCTTACTCAGCCCACAATGTTTGTACTGTGTCCAGTATTAGCTTGCCAATGTGCATAATGAGGAGCTAGGTATTGTGGGTATACCCCCGACAGGCTGGCCTGGGCTGGATGCATGAGCGCAGAACATAGGGCAATGTAGCAGACATCGTAGTGTGTGGTCATCAGCAGCATGGACAAGGTAGCCCCTGCATGTCCTCCTGGAAGGTCACTCTCACCCTGACTAAGCAGTTACCATGGCGTGGCTAGGGCAGCCATAGTGCCAACAGCATCTCTTGTAAGTGATATGTATGGGTTTCCTTTTGGTGCCGAATCACTTGCTAAACTGCTTGGTGATTGTGCAGACATCCCAGTTTTGGTTGCGCACATTTCCTCCAGTAGTATGCACTATGGGCTAGCTAGCAGACCGAATGCATCTAGTATGTGTAAGGTTGCCACACCTTCAGGGGTGCATCGGCTGCAGTGTTCCACTATTTGCTGAGGACAATGTCAGATAGTGGGGGTGTGCTGCTGATCATTTTTAGGCCTGCCATTTGTCTGCTGTCACCTTATGGATGTGCATAGAAATCCATGCACCACGTTTATGTTTGGTTTTATGTTTATCTTCTCTCAGCTGGACCCAGTTTATCATTTCCCACCAGCAGCGCCATTGCAGTATTGTGGATGTGTTGTTGGGTGATTATGCGTTACAGTGGTTAATGTATGGGTTGTTACTGAAGCCGTCTATCTGTCCAACCCACCATCCACCCCCTCCCCCCAATTACATAACATATGTGGGCATTGGCACCACACAGCATAAGACCAATGTGGGTGCCTGCAAATTGCTGAAGGTGTAAACGTCACAGAGAAATAGCAGATGGCCACAAGTGTATTTGGCAGTGCATCTACAACAACTACCCATCACACAGTGTCACTGATGTGGACCTACACCATAGCCTATCCCACCTAAGCTAGGTGCTGAGGACATGGTGCTGTGTGTCCACTCTCAATCTCAGGGTGAGCACGTGACCCACACAATGTAACAGTCAATAGCAACTCTGTGTCATCAACCTACACGTTCAGTAATTATATACAGGTTGAGGTGGGTATCTGGCTGCATAAATCATCTTGCTGTTATTTGTAGACGGATGATTTACATGTGCAGTGCATCATGGGATATGTGTGGTTAACCCCATCCTGGTAAAGAAAGCCAACAGGTCATGTGTTGGCCTGTAGTCCACCTGCAGGCAGCCAGGGTTTATTAGCAGCTATGGCAGTGGTTCTGACCCAGTCCTCCCTGAAAGCCTAGGCAAGATGGTGTTTTATGAACGCACAAATTAAGATGCAAGATATATATAAGTAATCGCGATCTTTTGTCAAGCTGAGTGGTGTGTGGCCCCCAGGACTGCTTGTCAACACTCCTGGACAACACCTCTGTCATGAACCATTGTAAGTGGCCTAGGTGCAGATCTGTAAGACATCAAAAAGGTCAGATAGAATGTGTAGCATGCATCTTTGCCTGTCACCACCAACAACATAGTTTTTCAGTATACAACTGCATGGTGGTGGTGAGAAATTACAAAAGTATGTGACACAGTCTATCTATGCCTTCCATGTCTATGTCATCTGTGCTTTGCACACTCACACGCCTAATGACAGAGGTGTAAGGCAGGTGTCCTCAGAGCCAGACCTATCGAGCCACAAAACACTCAGTTGCAGGATAGCTCTGATGCATAGCGATCTCATGTTGTAGTCATTAGGCCTATCCAGATTACCAGACAGACCAAGGGGTTCAAGGAGGACTGCTCCACAACCGCAGAGCTATGGAGAGGTGGGTTACCTGTGATCTCACAGTGTCTTGAGGCAAAAGTCATGCATCTGATCCCACAGTTGAGTAATGTGACATGTGTATCTGAGGCTTGTGTCATATATTACGTCATTTGCTACTGCCAACAACACCCTCAGTGCTGTAGCCTGAACCTTCATCAAACGCACCCTATACGGTGGCCAGAACTGGAACATGAGAAGGTGCTATGGCGGAGACTGCAACTCATAATGCACTCTCTGGAGTGGCTCATAGAGGATCATATGTGCCATCCAAGATTATTGCAATGTCACAGTGTGTTTTGCTGTCAGAAGAAAAATCATAACCCAAGGACACACAAACCACTGCTGATATTAGAGAGTAATGTCCCAGCAAGTCATATTGATTAGGCAGACTGTGTAAAGGGAAATAGTAGGTCTGTACCATAAGGAGAATTGGCAAATAATGTGGCACACACGTCAGCCAGAATGTCTGTATGTCAGAACACCTACTTAAAATCAACGTGCTTGTCTGTCTCAATGGCAAACTCCATCAGCTCAGTATGTGTGTTACGCAACCTAATGTGTATGTAGCATGTTCATATAGAAACTGACCCCAGCCCCTCCCCCCCCCCTTATGCCATCCCGAACATCATTGCTGGCCGCACATTGAGATGAACTACTGAACATGATATATTGGGACTCATAGCTCCACATCACCAGGATGACTGTTAGACCACTCTGTTGTGCTGTGTGGTCTCCTGTGGATAGGGAGTGTTTGTGGTCTACCTTAAGCACACCCAACCATATCACCATGGTGACTGATATGCCACTGTGATGGCCTCCATGACGCATGGGGATAGGGAGGCTGTATTAAACGGTGCAAGCACACACAAACATATTTCACGGTTGACGTATAGCCCACTTTGATGGGTCTCAATGACACCTTGTTGTGGTTTTGCATTTGTAGTGTCACTCATTGCAATGTCAAAGCCATAGTACATCACGTCATACGAAAGCCTAAGAAACATTGTGGAGTGTTGATTACTTCAAGTCCAAAATGTGTAGACACCATATGATCACAAACTATCTTATGTGTCTAAAATAGGTGTCACTCACCAGTGTATATGCAAATTGTGCTGCGAATGTGCATATGTCTATGCGCTGAAATGCGTATTTGCGGTGCGCATTTGTACATAATACGTCACGCAGCAGCGCCAGTTGCGTGGCGTACATGACTGTAAACCAGTTGAAAAATGGGCCAGCTGCGGTGTGCAGATCACACGTATGACGTTGTTAAACTATTGTCGTTGCGCAGATGGACATCATAGGTTGCTATACATTGCGTTTCGGGACGCAGATGGACGTATGACATCGCTAAACCGCGCCATTTGCGGGGCACAGATGTACGTAAGACGTCACTAATCTGCGCCCGTTGCGGCGCGCATGCGCCAGTTGCGGCGCGCATGCGCGTGAATAACGCTGCGTGCAAGCACATGAACAGTATCGGAAAATGGCGCCCAGACAAAGGAAGCCCTCCCTTTACTCCAACGCGAGCTGCGCTCCCTGGCCCGGCTGATTGCCAACAGGCAAGAGAAGCTGTTCCCCGGGCCCAGCAGGCAAAGGGACAGCTCCAAGGTCCCGCAGGGCATGGGAGCGGCTACAGAGAAGATTTAATCGCCTCGCTGAATACCCAAGGGAGGTAAGTGTATGGGGCAACTCATTGGAATCAGATATGTAGCCTGTGTCCATTGCAGATGTCCATGCTGGTAATATAAGGTTTTGTGAGTCAGGAATAGCCAGCAGATGACTCAGAAATCACATAATGTCTGTGTATCATATGTGACGCTTTGTCCCTGTACCCTGGTGTTGCTGGTAATGGTCACAGAGGTTCTGATGCTATGGAATCTGCTGCTGTGGCCCTGCAACAACATACATGAGGAATGTACGCCCATAAATCACCCTCAATCCATCAATACCACATCCATATGGATATGGTGGGTTGTGGTTCTGGATCCAAACACCTTGTGTACAGCAATTGGCCATGTGACATGTTGAATTACTGGTATGTATGTCCACCCTGTTTTTTGGGTTACTAAACAAACGTTTTTTAATAGGCCCCCCCCCCCCAATCCCCAGGGGTCCTGAGAGCTCATCACAGTGGCCTATCCATCACCCTTGAGATATGGTTCTGTGTGTGCAGACAATTGAAGATATATCCATCCTATCCCCCATAAGACTACTGAGACCATCACAGTGAGTCACCTGTCATCCTGGCTAGATGTTGTTGTGTGCTGAAACAGTTTGCATGAGCCACCCTATCCCCAGGAGAAGACAGAGCCCATCACAGTGGGTCGCCTGTCAACCAGGGGATATGTTTTTGTGTGCTGAAACAGTTTGCATTAGCCACCCTATCCCCAGGAGAAGACAGAGCCCATCACAGTGGGTCAGCTGTCACCCTGGCTAGATATGTTTGAGTGCTGAAACAGTTTGCATTAGCCACCCTATCCCCAGGGGAAGACAGAGCCCATCAGAGGGGGTCATCTGTCACCCTGGCTAGATGTTGTTGAGTGCTGAAACACTTTGCATGAGCCACCCTATCCCCATGAGAAGACAGAGCCCATCACAGTGGGTCGCCTGTCATCCAGGGGATATGGTTGTGTGTGCTGAAACAGTTTGCATTAGCCACCCTATCCCCAGGAGAAGACAGAGCCCATCACAGTGGGTCACCTGTCATCCTGGCTAGCTGTTGTGAGTGCTGAAACAGTTTGCATTAGCCACCCTATCCCCAGGAGAAGACAGAGCCCATCACAGTGGGTCACCTGTCACCCTGGCTAGATGTTGTTGTGTGCTGAAACAGTTTGCATTAGCCACCCTATCCCCAGGAGAAGACAGAGCCCATCACCGTGGGTCACCTGTCACCCTGGGTATATGTTGTTGAGTGCTGACACAGTTGGCATTAGCCACCCTATCCCCAGGAGAAGACAGAGCCCATCAGAGTGGGTCACCTGTCACCTGGCCTAGATGTTGTTGTGTGCTGAATCCCTTTGCATTAGCCACCCTATGCCCAGGAGAAGACAGAGCCCATCACAGTGGGTCACCTGTCATCCAGGGGATATGGTTGTGTGTGCTGAAACAGTTTGCATGAGCCACCCTATCCCCAGGAGAAGACAGAGCCCATCACAGTGGGTCACCTGTCACCCTGGCTAGATGTTGTTGTGTGCTGAAACAGTTTGCATTAGCCACCCTATCCCCAGGAGAAGACAGAGCCCATCAGAGTGGGTCACCTGTCACCCTGGCTATTGGTTGTAGAGTGCAGAAACAGTTAGCATGAGCCACACTAACCCCAGTATAAGACAGAGCCCAACACAGTGGTTCTCCTGTCAACCAGCGGATATGGTTGTGTGTGCTGAAACAGTATGCATAAGACACCCTATCCCCAGAAGAAGACAGAGCCCATCTCAGTGGGTCACCTGTCACCCTGGCTAGATATGGTTGTGTGTGCTGAAACAGTTTTGCATGAGCCACCCTACCCCAGGAGAAGACAGAGCCCATCACAGTGGTTCACCTGTCAACCTGGGTATATGTTTTTGTGTGCTGAAACACTGTGCATTAGCCACCCTATCCCCAGGAGAAGACAGCGTCCATCACAGTGGGTCACCTGTCACCCTGGCTAGATGTTGTTGTGTGCTGAAACAGTTTGCATTAGCCACCCTACCCCAGGAGAAGACAGAGCCCATCACAGTGGGTCCACCTGTCACCCTGGCTAGATGTTGTTGAGTGCTGAAACACTTTGCATGAGCCACCCTATCCCCAGGAGACGACAGAGCCCATCACAGGGGGTCGCCTGTCATCCAGGGGATATGGTGGTGTGTGCTGAAACAGTTTGCATGAGCCACCCTATCCCCAGGAGAAGACAGAGCCCATCACAGTGGGTCGCCTGTCATCCAGGGATATGGTTGAGTGTGCTGAAACAGATAGCATTAGCCACCCTATCCCCAGGATAAGACAGAGCCCAACACAGTGGGTCACCAGTCACCCTGGCTAGATGTTTGTTGAGTGCTGAAACAGTTTTGCATTAGCCACCCTATCCCCAGGGGAGACAGAGCCCATCACAGTGGTTCATCTGTCATCCCTGCTAGATGGTTTTGTGTGCTGAAACACTTTGCATGATCCACCCTATCCCCAGGAGAAGACAGAGCCCATCACAGTGGGTCGCCTGTCATCCAGGGATATGGTTTGTGTGTGCTGAAACAGTTTGCATTAGACACCCTATCCCCAGAGAAGACAGAGCCCATCACAGTGGGTCACCTGTCACCCTGGCTAGATGTTGTTGTGTTCTGAAACAGTTTGCATAGCCACCCTATCCCCAGGAGAAGACAGAGCCCATCACAGTGGGTCACCTGTCACCCTGGCTAGATTTTGTTGTGTGCTGAAACAGTTTGCATTAGCCACCCTATCCCCAGGAGAAGACAGAGCCCATCACAGTGGGTCACCTGTCACCCTTGCTATATGTTGTTGTTTTCTGAACACTTTGCATGAGCCACCCTATCCCCAGGAGAAGACAGAGCCCATCACAGTGGGTCTCCTGTCAGCCATGGGAGATGGTTGTGTGTGCTGAAACAGTCTGCATTAGCCACCCTATCCCCAGGAGAAGACAGAGCCCATCACAGTGGGTCGCCTGTCACCCTGGCTAGATGTTGTTGTGTGCTGAAACACTTTGCATTAGCCACCCTATCCCCAGGAGAAGACAGAGCCCATCACAGTGGGTCGCCTGTCATCCATGGGATATGGTTGTGTGTGCTGAAACAGTTTGCATGAGCCACCCTATCCCCAGGAGAAGACAGAGCCCATCACAGTGGGTCGCCTGTCAACCAGGGGAGATGTTGGTGTGTGCTGAAACAGTTTGCATGAGCCACCCTATCCCCAGGAGAAGACAGAGCCCATCACAGTGGGTCGCGTGTCAGCAAGTGGATATTTTTGTGTGTGCTGACCAGTTTGCATTAGCCACCCTATCCCCAGGAGAAGACAGAACCCATCACAGTGGGTCACCTGTCACCCTGGCTAGATGTTGTTTGTGTGCTGAAACAGTTTGCATGAGCCACCCTATCCCCAGGAGAAGACAGAGCCCATCACAGTGGGTCGCCTGTCATCCAGGGTATATGGTGGTGTGTGCTGAAACAGTTTGCATTAGCCACCCTATCCCCAGGAGAAGACAGAGCCCATCACAGTGGGTCACCTGTCACCCTGGCTAGATTTTGTTGAGTGCTGAAACCTTTGCATTAGCCACCCTATCCCCAGGCGAAGACAGAGCCCATCTCAGTGGGTCACCTGTCACCCTGGCTAGATGTTGTTGTGTGCTGAAAACCTTTGCATGAGCCACCCTATCCCCAGGAGAAGACAGAGCCCTCACAGTGGGTCGCCTGTCATCCAGGGATATGGTTGTGTGTGCTGAAACAGTTTGCATTAGCCACCCTATCCCCAGGAGAAAGACAGAGCCCATCACAGTGGGTCGCCTGTCAGCCTGGCGAGATGGTGTTGTGTGCTGAAACATTTTGCATGAGCCACCCTATCCCCAGGAGAAGACAGAGCCCATCACAGTGGGTCGCCTGTCATCCAGGTAAATGGTTGTGTGTGCTGAAACAGTTTTGCATTAGCCACCCTATCCCCAGGAGAAGACAGAGCCCATCACAGTGGGTCACCTGTCCCCCTGGCTAGATGTTGTTGTGTGCTGAAACAGTTTTGCATTAGCCACCCTATCCCCAGGAGAAGACAGAGCCCATCACAGTGGGTCACCTGTCACCCTGGCTAGATGTTGTTGTGTGCTGAACCAGTTTTGCATTAGCCACCCTATCCCCAGGAGAAGACCGAGCCCATCACAGTGGGTCGCCTGTCATCCGGGATAATGGTTGTGTGTGCTGAAACAGTTTGCATTAGCCACCCTATCCCCAGGAGAAGACAGAGCCCATCACAGTGGGTCGCCTTCATCCAGGGGATATGGTTGTGTGTGCTGAAACAGTTTTGCATGAGCCACCCTATCCCCAGGAGAAGACAGAGCCCATCACAGTGGGTCGCCTGTCCCCTGGGGATATGGTTGTGTGTGCTGAAACAGTTTGCATTAGCCACCCCTATCCCCAGTCGCGAAGACAGAAGCCCATCACAGTGTGTCCACCTGTCACCCCCCTTGCCTAGATGTTTGTGTTGAGTGCTGAAACGTATTGCATTAGCCCACCCTCTCCCAGGGGAAGACAGAGCCCATCAAGTGGTTCCACGCTTCACCCTGGCTAGCTGTTTGTTGGGTGCGGAACACTTTGCCACTTAGCCACCCTATCCCCCAGGAGAGGACAGAGCCCATCACAGTGGTCCCCTGTCACCCTGGCTAGATGGTTGTTTTGTGCTTGAAGCACTTTTGCATTAGCCACCTTATCCCCAGGAGAAGACAGAGCCCATCACAGTCGGTCGCCTGTCATCCCGGGGATACGGTTGTGTGTGCTGCAACAGTTTGCATGAGCCACCCTCAATCCCCAGGAGAAGACAGAGCCCTTCACAGTGGTCTCCTCTCATCCAGGGGGCTATTGGGTTGTGTGTGCTGAACAGTTTGCATTAGCCACCCTATCCCCAGGAAAGACAGAGCCCATCACAGTGGGGGTCACCTGTCACCCTGCTAGTGTGTTGATGCGAAACTTTCCTTAGCCACCCTATCCCCTAGAAACAATCCCCTCAAGTGGTCACCGGTCACCCAGGCGAATGTTTTGTTGTGTGCTGAAACCTTTGCATGATCCACCCTATCCCCAGGAGAAGACACCCCTCACAGTGGGTCGCCTGTCACCAGGGGAGATGGTTGTGTGTGCTGACACAGTTTGCATTAGCCACCCTATCCCCAGGTGACAGAGCCCATCACAGTGGTCACCTGTCATGGGAGATGTTGTTGTGCTGAACAGTTGCATTGCCACCCTATCCCCAGGAGAGGACAGAGCCCATCACAGGGTCACTGTCACCCGGATATGTTGTTGTGTGCTGAAACAGTTGCATTAGCCACCCTATCCCCAGAGAACAGAGCCCATCACAGTGGGTCCCTGTCACCAGATATGGTTGTTGTGCTGAAACAGTGCATAGCCACCCTATCCCCATGAGACAGAGCCCATCACATGGGTCCCTCACCCGGGATGGTTGTGTGTGTAACAGCATACACCCTATCCCCAGGAAGACAGACATCACAGTGGGTTGTCATAGGGATATGGTTGTGTGTGCTGAAACATGTTGCCACCCTATCCCCAGGAGACACAGAGCCCATCACAGTGGGTCCCTGTCACCCGATATGTTGTGTGTGCTAACAGTTTGCATACCACTATCCCCAGGAGAAGACAGAGCCCATTGTGGTGTGTCACCAGGGAGGTGTGTGTGTAACAGTTTGCATTGCCACCCTATCCCCAGTGAAGACAGAGCCCATCAGATGGGTCACCCCTGGTAATGGTGTGTGTGTCACGCATCCACTATCCCCAGGGAGACAGAGCCCATCACAGTGGGTCCCGTCATCCAGGGGATATGGTTGTGTGTGCTGAAACATGCATTACACCCATCCCCAGAGAAGACAGAGCCCACACAGTGGTCTCCTGTCTCAGGATATGTTGTGTGTGCTGAAACATGCATGCACCCATCCCCAGGAGACAGAGCCCATCACAGTGGTCCCTCATCCAGGGATAGTGTGTGCAAACAGTGCATTAGCCACCCTATCCCCAGGAGAAGACAGAGCCCATCACATGGGTCACCTTCATGGTAGTTGTTGTGTGCTGAAAAGTGCATCCCCATCACTGCCAGTGGGACCAGTCATCTGGTGACTTGTGTTTATTGAGGTGGTAAACATCCTATGCTCAGAGCCATCAATGTGATTTCCAGATGGTTGTGTGCCCCACAACCATCCCCCTATCCTCCCACACCCCTAGTGTGTTGTTCATTGTGACATGTGTGTGAAAAAGTGCAATCTATCCAAGGAGTGTAGAGCTCATCACAGGTGATCAGTCACCCGATAGTTGTGTTAGACACATACTCCACCCTCCCCAGGGGCAGAGAGCATCACACTGTGTTCCCATTATCAGGTGATTGTGTGTGTAAGGTAACATGTTATCCCAGGGGTGGAGATCACACAGGGGTATCAGTCCACATATGCCAGCAATTTCTTGACCCCACTAGCAGTACATGAACCACAGTGTGTTCCCATCACTGGAGATATGTTGTGTGTATGTAAAGTTGCGCATATCCCATCATGGGCTGAGAGGCATCACAGTCAGTGGTCACCCTGTGGATATGTTGTGTGTGGACACTTGCATCCACCCATCCCCAGGTGAGCCCATCACAGCTGGATGGATGTGTGTGCAGCCTATCCCATGTGCGACCATAGTGGCACAATGAATATGGTTGTGGGTCACATTTTGCCCCTATCCCTGGAGTGACGAGCCCTACACTGGGTTCTATCATGGAGATAGGTTGTGTGTCAGTTTGCTGTGTTCCCCATCCAGGGGTCCAGGCAGCCCATCACACTGGGTCTCTGGCACCAGAGATATGGTTGTGTTGCTAACAGTCACCCTCCCTATCCCCTATGTGTTACATGTCATATCATGGAGATATGGGTGTGTGACATGTGCTGTGTTATGGTCCAGGCAGCCCACACACTGGGTCTGCACCATGGAGAGGTGTGTGTAAACAGTTTGCTTTACCCTCCCTATCCCCAGTGCAAGCCCATCACACTGGTCTCTATTGGAATATGGTTGTGTGTGCTTTAACATGTGTGTTCCTCTATGTGGGTCAGCAGCCCATCACACTGTTCTCTGCATGGAGATATGGTTTGTGTGTGACTAACATTATGCACCCTATCCCATCAGCAGAAGTGTCCTGTTACACATCAGGTTTATGGATGATGTGTGTCATACACCAGGGGCATAGCATGCATGGTTATGTTGAGTATGTGTTTGTCATGCACAGAGGTTGGTACGTACCCCATAGTTTGGAGGTCATATCATCACACATGTCTCCAGTCTGCAGATGTCTGGAGGGGCTTGTTATGTTGCACATCCCCAGTCCATGAAGCTCCACCTTAACTCTTCCCCACACCTTGCTGTTGTCACATTTATCTTGCCCTATACACACATGCTCAGTATGTTTTCCAATGATCTCAGCATGTGGGTTGACCAACACATACATACACACATCCACTGTTGTTGAGGTGATATTGCCCCTGTCTGGTGTTTGTAACACACATGTGGCCACCGCAGGGCTACGGTACAAAGATAGCTCTTCAGCTCTACAGTCAATCCCACACCCACATATGCCAAGGATGTCTGTTGCCCATGGTGCAAGACATGTGATGCTCTCTGCACACCACATGTGGGTACAGCAAACATTGCACAGGGGTGGTATGGTAGAGAAGGTTGATGTCACTAATGCCAGCAACCTTTCAATTCCATCAACTTGGTCCGGAAGAAGGGCAACTGCGCCACCACATGCCGGCTATGCAGCATCCAGGTGAAGCTCCCCGTTGCATCTGAGGTCTCAAAGTGTCACATCAAACTGTTGCAGTTCAGAACCTGGTGCCTGCTGTAGACGTGCTGTATGTCACCTGTTCCTATGCTTGTCGACCTAGATGGTGATTCAGAGGATCTGCCACACCTGCACCCCTCCTGAGACGTCCCCCCACACCACATCAGACATGTGCTCTACATCGGAGGAGCTAGGAGGAAGATGAGGAGGAGAGGAGGAGATATAAGGATTTGGAGGCGCAACCCCCTGCATCAGATGTCCCCCACCAGGGGCCAGATGGCCATCTGAACGGCTTTTGCCAATACAGGGTGTTGGGGATTTTACGTTGTACTCATAGATCCAGATTGTAGAGTGATGTCGAAGACAGGGCATCACAGGGCACTGTGGGCTCCCTCAGCCCCAGGTTGCCTCAACCATGCACCCCACCCAGGGTCTACGCAGATGCCCACACAAACACCTCACAAGGTGTGTGTGGTGGCAGATGCTGACCTGTCTGCCATGCTGCTATGGAGAACGGCTCCCCCAGCTGAGCCACTCCAGCAGTGGCTTCAGTATTGAGAGGGTGGTAGCCAAGGTGGTCCGGCTACCATGTGCCAACCACCCTCTCAATGCGTCACTGGCGTCAGTTGGTGCTAGTGACGTCCACCATCCCTGTGTTGCCCTTCTTCCTCACTGGGCATGTATGCATGCGTGTTGCGGGATTGTGGGTGACATTGTTCAGGGCTGTGGAGAAAGGGGTGTGTTTAGGGGGCGGGTCATGTATTATCCCCTTCTCATGTCCTTCACGTTTGGATTTGTTGTTATTAACATATGTTCAAAACCCATGTAGCTGTGTGCCTCCTGCAGCCTGGACTATGGATGTCAGCATGTGTGTGAGACATATGCAGGGTAACATGCTAGCGATAACTCCACTGTCTCCACAGTACATTTGGGGTGACCATGTGTATGTCTGATAAGGTTTTGTGTCAGAACATGCATGTCCCATATCACACAGTCACACAGCGAATTGAACCACATATGTCAACATATGTCAACAAATGTGATATTTGTTGTGACTCTGCCACTGTCACATGCAGCAACATGGTGGGTGTAGGAATGTGGTCAACTAACGGCAAGGGACATACCAAAAATAGTCGTGTTGAGGGGTTGCACCTTGATGCATAGGGCAAACACATCAATGTCGAACATAGTTTCCCCTTTGGACATGGATGTGTGTTCACTCTGTGCCAGTACAGCTCAAAGACTGTGCTGACACGATATGCACCCTTGCATATGTACTGTCACACCTCATCCCCCCAGCCTGTGCTGGTATGTTTTGGTCATGGGTGGTAGTGCCGTGCTTGTATCAATACAAAGCACACAAGACTACTCTTCTGTTAGGGTTTTACCCGTCCTGTGAGGTCTCTACAACAGAAGTATGCTACTTGGCTTATAACATAAGTATGGATACACAAATAGCTTTCTTGCAAACGTCACAAAACAAAGCAACAGCCTACTTTGTCTGTGTAGGGAGGGAGAGAGAGAGTTGTAGCCTTGCTACCTGCACATAGAATTAAGGTTACACAACCTTTACCTTAAGGGTACTCAGGTTCTTTTATAGTAAGAGAACACATATTCAGTATCTGAATGTACCAGAATCGTCAATCCATCAACTCTGGTCCGGAGGAATCTGCATTGCACGTCTATGGGAATGGAAGCAATTTGCCTCATTAGTTAGGAAGCTCTTCCTCTGAATAGCACTGCTTCCCTGGGAAGGCACCAATTGTATGCTGTTTTCAGAACCCTGCCCCCGCTGGTGCTTCAGTGGATAGCTTAGGTCTCTGCTTAGCTTGCTAGTGGAATGGGATACGCTCCCTGCTGGGTCTGCCTGCTCTCCCATCAGCTGTACCTGCAAACTGTGTAATGCGTTTCTCTTGGAGCTAAGAGTTCACTATATAAGGGATGTCTTCTGCTTCTCTCGGTAGGTGAAATTCATTAATACATTTATAACAGGCAGTGCTATCAGCTCTGATGTCTAGGCTTTGTTGTATTTTTCTGCCTCCAAGACTGCTCTCTTAGAAGGCATTCCCTTATACTTCTTTTTGAATCTGCTGTTGTGTGATATTCACTTGCCTTCTCTCAGAGCCACACAATCTGGCCTCTTTCCATAATTCCTCTCTGATTGCCTACCCTCCTCTCTCCAGGATTGCTGTGAGAACGTCTGTAGGTGTTTTCTCTCCAAGCTTGCCTCTCTCTCCAAGCTTGCTTCCCATGAAGGTAGCCTCTCTCTCCAAGATTGCTGTCACTAGATAGCCTCTCACTCCAGGTAATCTCTCACTCCAAGGTAGTCTCTCTCTCCAAGGTTGTCTCACTACAAGCTTGTTTACCAGGCAGCCTCCCACTGATGTTTGGTAGTCCGTTTTATCCATGGAACTGACTCCACCTTTCTTCAGCTGCGCTCATTAGGTGAAAAGAGTCGTGCCTTACTTTGTGTCTCTCCAGGCTCTGGGCAAGTGTGCTTTTGTTGTCCCTGGATGTCAGCATTCCTTCATCATGCACTCCTTGATCATTCATACTGCTCAGCATTCAGGCTGTTAGGTATGTGACAGTACATCATAAATAGTAGCCCCTGTGGCTGGTAGCTGCAGGCCGGTTTGCAACTAATGTAGTCCGGGTCCAACCGCCATGTCATATACACACGGATGTCAGTCATGGACACACAGTGTATGTAGTTTGCCAGCTGTTTATTGTCACAGCATTTACGTCATATTAATGTTTTACAAACATCTGATAATGGTGTGATTTCAGCTGTATGTGACACACCATGAACTAGGAGTGTCATCTCTGAGCCTTTCAAAAAAAACACATAAACATCCCAAAACAGGACATGACTGTGCAATGATCATTGACCAGAGACAGGCTTTGACAACATATTACAAACGGATGACAACATCATAGTTTAAGATCTACGTGGTCGGCCACGCCTGCCATGGCCCCTCCTTGTGGGTCAAGACTCATGAACCGGTGGTGTTTTGGGGGTGGGGGTGCAGGTGCAGCTCGCCGTACCATCAAGTATCTCAAGGGCTTCACATTGTGAGTTAGGCTCGTATCTCCACGTGACTGACGCAGCTCCTCACACTCCCTTGTGTTCTGCTGCACTGCCATGTGTATCCTGTCCAGAACGCGTATGATGCCTGTGCATGGGATACAGGGTGGTCATGACATACTCTCCACTAATACACCGTAGTACACAAACATGTCATGCACATCCACACTATTGTGATAGGGCAGAGTCCAATTACATGGATAGAGTAACATACATATGAACACAGTGTTAGAGGTATTCAAAGCCTAAATGACAATTTACAGGCGCTGTGTGAGGAAACCACAATCTACAGGATCTGCATACACCGAAATCTACAGACGTCACAACAGGATTGTGCAATGATAACTATCACCTTTCCATTGTGTAGGGGAGGTCAGCATGCAGCACACACAATAACTGTGATGACGCATTAGGGAGGACAGGGGACGGTATGGAACACGCCAGCAACAGGGAGAACAGCTGGAGGGTTTATCACAATTGCTCATGGCTACAGGGGATAGCAAATGTGTGGGATGCAATGTGAGGACAGGGATGTGACAGCTGAGTTCACACTTGCAGTGCTGCTGCACATAGTGAGACCTGCGGGTTTTAAAACACCTTATGTAACACAGAGGGCGGTTTGATTATACATTAGGCAGTGATACACATGGATGTGGACAAAGCCAGAGTCCCAGAGCCACACCATATTGGACCATAGCAAGGAACATTGACGGTGCATGATGGGACATCAGTAGGTACGAACTGTTGCAGGACAGAAAGCCTGAGTTGACACGGTCTGCTTAGGATGTCAGTAGCATGATAGGTGGTGGCTGTTGTTGTCACTCTTACATTCAACATAGGCATTTTCAGACATATGTGTTGATGTGAGAGTTCCAAACAGTGTTGATACATTGCTCACCTATCTATTTGCACAGGGAGCGCCATTTCAGGTGTCACCATGCATCGGACACATTGTCCCCAAATCCCCGCAGGTGAGCTACCCACCTCACGCTGAGGGCAATGACAGAATGGTTTCCCTGCACCTCTCCCAATGTTCTGTTATTACCTCAGCATGAGAGCTACTTGTAGATGGACTCTCCTTCCGTTTCTGTTTAGGCACATGCGTATTTAAATGATTTGCCTAGGCTCTGTAGACACACGGGTGCGATGGATAGGAATATGCAAACTGTCCTAAATAGACACAAGAAACTATGTTTGTGTCTGCAAACCTTATGCCCTAGAGGGACCTAGCAGAGTGAGGGCGTGTTCATCTGCTACTGGTGCAACAACATGGCAATTACACAGTGAAAATTGTCAATTCTCACACAGCCAATTGGACTGTGTACTTGATGGCGAGACATGCGTACGGGTTTTGCATGCGATCGTTCCCAACACAATATGTTTTCCTAGAGAGGATGTACATCGAAAGATGGCATTTGTGTTGTGCTACCCTATGGTCTATGGGATTCTGGAGCAGCATGAGTTGTGGAATGCAGGCCCTCTGCTGTACGGCTATTGGAGTCTCAGAGATAGGCCTGCACATGAGATTTTTGGGATGTAGTGTCTTACATTGTCTGGTGAGTCTTCTGGGGTTCCAATACAGATACCTGAGTTGTATGCACTATTTGTAGCATCATGGAGTTTTTTATGCTAACATCACCGTGTGGATGTGATGTTGGTTTGACATGTGATGGGGTGTTGTTGTATGACAGGACTATGTATGGTGTGATGGGGACATTTGCTGAACTATTGGCTGTGAGGTGTTTCCAAACTGTTAATGGATGACTGAGGTTCAGGAAATTGCCTGTTGCAACTGCAATGCATTGGATGCTGGTTGAGTCAGGAACTGCAGGCAGTGATGCTGGCGAATCGAACAGAAGGATGGTGCCCCTGACACTTTGCGCCAGAGACTTATATATGTTGGGGGGGGGGGGTGTGATACATCTACCATACACCTGTTCCTGTGAGGTATGAGGTGGTTTGAGTAGGCCATGATAAGCACGTGAGCAACTGTTGAGGACGTGCGGGACAACACAACTGTAGAGATTAGCTGGGTATGTTCAGGCAGCATGGATAAATGTTCTGATGGACACAACAAATTTTGGAGGGCGTCTGCTAACTATGACATGTGACGGATTGTCCACAGGGTGGACCTGTATGCAAGCCAATGAAAGAATGCTGAGCAGTTGGCATGAATGATCAAGGACAAAGTGCAAAGCATGAGTGCAGGAAGGAATGCTTGACAGTTGCCAGGGACAACGAAAGCACACGTGCCCAGAAGCCCTGGAGAGACACACCCGGGAGTAAGGCACGGGACACTGCTTCACCTAATGAAGCGCAGCGTAAGAAGACGGTGGAGTCAGAAATACATGGATAAAACGGACTACCAAACATTCAGTGGGAGGCTTTTTTTTTTGCCCCTCCTGGTAGGGAGCGGCGCAAGCTTGTACGTGAGAGGCAAGCTTGGACGACGAGACTAACTTGGAGTGAGAGATTACCTCTGGAGTGAGAGGCTATCTTGATGAGGGTGAGAGATACCTTGGAGTGGAGAGGCTATCTTGGAGTGACAGGCAATCTGGGAGAGAGAGGGCCTACCTTCGAGTGGGGAAGCAGCTTGGAGAGAGGGGCAAGCTTGGAGAGAGAACACAGCCTTGGAGAGAGAGGCGTTCTCACAGGCAATCCTGGAGAGAGGAGCCTAGTAGAGCATATCCTGGAGAGAGGACTTGTGGCAAAGAGGCCAGAGACCTGTGTGGCTCTGATCGAAGGCAAGGAATATCAAGCTACAACAGCATCAGCCCGATTCAGGGGGAAAGAGAGGTAGATATAAGGATATTCTAGCCGTCTTAAAGAAGACGCAGAGTCTTGGTGGCAGAAACTACCCTATATAACGCCTAGACTTCCGCGGCTTGATTAGCAAGTTTATCTCCTGTTTATAAAGGTGTTACAAGACAGGGGGTTTCACCTACCCAGAGAAGCAGAGGAAAATCCCTTTATAAGTCAGCAAATCTCTGAGCTCCAAGAGAAACGCCGTTACACAGTTTGGCAATCGGGTACAGCTGAATCGGGAGTAGGCTGAGGCAGGACCCCACATGCAGGGAGCGTATCCCAAGTTACTCAGCAGTTAGCAAGCTAAGCAGTGGACCCTACGCTAATCCACCTGAAGCAACCATCGGGCGGGGCAGGGGTTCTAGGACAACAAGCGACATGCAAGAGTTTTGGTGACCTTCCCAGGGATAAGCAGCGCTATTCAGAGGAAGAGGAACTTCCTAACTAATGAGGCACCATCTGCCCATACTTTATTCGCACATTAGAAGTGGCAATGCAGATTCCTCCGGACCAGAAGTTGAGTGGACATATGTTGAGATTCTGGTACATTAGAAGGACATACATTAAATTAAGGAATGTTCTCTCAACTATAATGGAACTGAGTACTCCGTAAGGTAAATGGTTGTGTAACCTCTAATTCTATGGCAGGTCGCAAAGGCTACATACTCCCTCTCTCTCTCGCCCTAGCCAACAGACAGACAAGTTATGCTGTTTGTTCCTTTTCTTTTTGTGTTTGACGTGATATGCTGAAGACCGCTATTTGTGTTATCCAGGTTTACTTTTATGTTATAAAGCAAGTTAGGCTAGGCATTACTTAGTCTGTTGAAAAGGAATAGAATGCGAAAAACCTCAAAAGCGGACGGGGAATAAACCCTCTACACGAGAGAAACATCTATGTGTGCTTTGTATAGAATACCCAAGCACGGCCCAACTACCACCCTCATGAGCCCAACAACATACCAGCGTCAGTCACTGGGGCGGGTGAGGTG